>CAHIKZ030001415.1:0-180000 GCA_903632075.3 Acanthosepion pharaonis | reverse complement strand
AAAATGATGTTGCCAGCTGTACGTTTTGAAAAAATGTTGCCAGCTGTATGAAAAAATGATGTTGCCAGCTAGAAAAAATGATGTTGCATTTACATTTAATAGTATATAAATGACCTACAGTGGTTGATATGCCATAAAACCCAACCTACTTCCCTCTTCCAATTAGATAAGTCATTCCCCCTCCCCCCAAAAAAAAAAATGTTGCCAAAATGTGAAACTGGCTTCATATTTTTGTTTTTATTTAAAAATAAAAAAAATAGATTGCTTACAAGACTTAATCAAGACTTTGGACTTGTTTTTCTGATACTAAGTGATCATTATCACAAGAAGCACACCTGGGATCTATCAACATTCAGATGATTTTGGAATTTTGTTCCAACATTGGCAGGCACAAAGAACCCTGCTTCTCACAAATAAGTAGCCAGAAATTGCACAAACACTTTCAGTGCATTGTTTCCAAGTTTTGGATACAGAACGGAAATGGACAGCAAAAACTATCTAGCTCCACAGCATAGTATTCATCTTTTGCAGAAGAGCCATATTAGAGCTCAAGGAATTCCAATCTCACATCGAAATGGATTTCTGATCAATGTGGTTTGAGGATTCTCAGCAATAATCTTTGGAAAATATCTTTGGAACTCTAAAAGTAGTGAGGTGTTCTGAGCAATTCCTTTCAGAATAACATCTCCAACACTATCACTCAAACTTGCAAAAGATGCAAAAATTCCAGTTTCCATTCGGCCCTTCCAGAGATCAAGTTTGGCCACAAATGCCTTGATTTTTTATCTATCTGGATCCAAATGTTATCATTTCCTTGAAGCTTCTAGTTCATTAAACTCACCAAAAACATCAGTCGAGTAAGCCAGTCGAATGCAAAAGTGATCATTTCTCACCTCTTCAAAAAGAATAGTTTTCTTTGTTCCTTTAGAAACAACATGACCTTATTGAACAGTTCAAGCACCCATCAAAACCTATTGCCTTTGGATAGTCATTGGATTTGTGTATGAAAAATCAAGGCATCATGTCCTACTTCCAATTCTCAACAGAATTACCAAAACGGCCTTGTGTTAAGAGCGGATCTTTGAAGTTGATTACTTTAATCACAATCAACAAGTTATTATAGGATCTTGGGAGAATTTTTGATGCCAGTGCTTCTCTGAGGCACCCAGTAGATTGGGCTAATGGATTCTTTTGCTGGATTGGAATAACTAATCTCTATCTTGAACCCAACATTGCAGGTGCTCCATCTATGCATTCTTTAACCAAGGAATCCCAATTCCAAGTTGTCGTCCTGGGTATGATGAACTACATCTGGCAACATGGCCTCTCATTGGTAAATTTTGAGTTATAAGGAAACCACTTTTTAATTGTTGTTCCCAGGTCACCCTGACCCATGGTGGTAGCACTGATTAGGGTTCTACTATAAGCAAATAGCTTGATCCCAGTCAAAACACTATGAAAGGGTAGAAATATATATTTTTGTGATTAAAGTTACCATCAATGCATTTTAAATAAATGACAAATTACCAACAATACATTTTTGTAAATGAAATTGCTAATACTCCCAAGAAACCCCTTAATTAAATAGGATTGACTCTATAAGGAAAAAGATACTATGCTGGACACAGAGCGATATTGGCATATAAGGAAATGGAAATTGCTGAACAAACATGGCCCTCTCAAATGTGAAGGTGTCACACACCACCACCTGATCCACCATAAACAGGACCATTAAAGAAAATTAGCAATTATGGAACAACTGTGTAAACAAACTTCTGTAACAGAATTGGATCAGCCTGACAAGACTGAGTTGGTTGTATGTAGTGTTGTAAACACCAGGAGTTGTCCCCTTCCACAATGGGCAGTTGAGAAAAGACTTTCTACTTAGAGTAGGTGGTGTAAACTATTTGCATATGAATGATACTGAGCAGGTATTAGCCAATGGTCAGCATGGGTCTGGGACTGGCACCAGGGTTTTTCTTGGTTGAGAGAGGTTCTCTTGACGTGTGGATGTGAGAAGATCAGACAAGATGAAAACAACTTCTCATTATTCAACCAATCATTAGTGAAAGACAGTCAAGTTACAGAAACATAAGGAGAGAGGGAGGTGATGCTAACCAGACTGCATATAGGACACACATACATAACCTACCAACATCTGGTTAAAAAAAAAAAAAAAAAAATACGGCTAATGTGTCAAATTCCAGGAACCATATACTGTTAAACACATTCTACTAAATGGCTATAACTTCCAGCAAACCTGAAACCTCCTTTACAAATTGGATAACTTAAAGAATCTATTTGAAAATACCAATCCAAGTAACATCATAAATTTCATTAACGAAACTGGGCTCTACAGGAAAATAAACAAAAAAGCTACCCCCCCACCACCAGCAAAAGAAAACTGTTTACCAAATCTGCTTACAACATTGTTTGGCAACCAATTTTTAAAGGAAAAATTATTTCCAGCAATGCATTTGTCTCTTGACAAACTCCTTTATAATATGTCAATGAAACTTGATCTACAAAATGATTCCTTACAAAGAATTGATAACTATTCACATGAACCTATCCGAAAAGTCTTCTCAGCATTAAATGACCCTTTGAGGTTGATATGCTGTTAAATAAGCAAATCAAGAAAGTTTTTTTTTTTTTCTCTCCTCCGTATGTATGGCATGGCATAGGGGGTATATTGACTTTGTAACTTGGCAGATTATTTTAAAGAACTTTAAATGGAGAGAAAATGATTCATTCAAACTGCTTTATTTCTCCACATGTTTCTGGTGAAAGATTTTTGTTTGGTACTTCTTGGTAAGATTCTTCCTTCACAGAAGGGAAGAAATTTCAAAGAGGAGCAACTTTCCCCATCAACCCCTTTTTTAACCATAATGTATTTATTTTTATTTATCCAATCTCTTACAGATTACATAGTATCATTATACAGGATTCCTTAGTCTCTGATATTAACCCTAGAATCTCAAACAATGATACCCCCAACCTCTTAAGGATACTATTTGTGCATCAGTTGGTATATTTCTCTCAAAACGGCCATCTGTTTGCAAAGCATCTTATCCAAAATTTATTGAATGTACTGTATCATCATAGACAGGGATTGTCTGTTTTACATATGATTTATACATTATCAGTATCTCGAAATTGCAACAGTTCTAATAATAAATCAATGAAAAAAAAAATAATCATTCTTCTGCTGTATCAACCCTGGTAATTTTTTAAGCTACAAGAGGACTTTTGGCAACTCTTTTAATACATTTTGATTGCCAAGCAATGGGCGTATATTGATGGCTTACTATCAAAAAGAGCATATGCCCATCGTGTGATCCAGTATCTGTCAAATTGACAAAAGAAGCATCACTATATGCAACAATTATCAAATGTTCTGGGATTCCTAAATCTGAAATGTCTCTGGAAATTTTTCTTTTTTAGCTTTAACTACTCTGCTAGATTGTTTGATACATACTATATTTTCTTGTTTTAATATAGAATTTCAGGCATTAACATCATAGCTTAGATCAGGCCTGGTCTGGGTAACTAGCCAATTAAGCTGACCACTCTGCTGCTGGGTTTCAGTTACTTCTGTTGTTGATATTGTGCCTTTTTAAGTTTCTACTTCTACTGAGATATATTTTAATTTCAAATATTTGCTCTATCCAAGCTTAATATTCACTTTTTTTTTTTTTTTTTTTTTTTAAAATCCTATATTCTGAAATTAATATTGGTTGCAGACTGCAATGATACCTTGTAGAATATTTATGAAGTGATTTCAGTGTTCTTTCTGCTGCTGAACAGTCCTTTGTCCAGTCGTTTTTTTTTGTTTTTTTTTTCTCCATACAGTTGTGATCTCCTGATAGTGTTAAAGGAAAATGGTACGAATTTTGCCTTGGACTGCTGAACTAAGTGTTTCAACCTAAAATGTGTGACTGTTGTCTTCCCATATTGGCTGACTCATCAGACATAGCCATTTGTTTCTAGTTTGCAAATGGCAGATAATGTTACTCCTCCTACCCCAATAGTGGCTTTCAGTAGTTCATTCTCGGGTGTCAGATTCAAACTTTTTGATGGTCTGCATGCCAGTACAGGCTCCAGTAACAATGTTATGGTCCTGGTTGAAGTTGATTGGTATCTATTGATATGTCATTCTCTCATCACTTTTGCTCAAACTGCTTTTATGACATAAAAGCAGACTGGTTAGCATCTACTAAAGAGTGTATCCAAATTTTCAGTTTCTTTTTCCATTCCATCATTGGCATATATCTGAGTGATGTCCAGTTCCAATATGGCTTACCTGGCTTTTCCTTCTAGGTATAAATACAATAGGTGCATGGTTTGTCAACATTGGTAGCTAGTTTCTAAATAAGTACTCCCTCCTCCAACACACCACACTAAAGTACTAATGTAGAAAAAGGAAAGAGCTGTATGTAAAACAAAATTGAGCTGAAAACTTGATTCTAATTTAATTTCTAGGGTTCAGTTTACACTTGAGACATTTTCCTCTTATTGCATGACATTTCGGCTTTGTTGCTCTGACCTTCACAAGGTACTTGTATATTAAATAAAGGGTTCAATTTTGAGTCTTCTGAAGGTTACTCAATGACAAGGATAGATTGTTCTTTTAATACTGCAGTTATTGCTCACAGTATCACCAAATACCTGAACCAATGCTCTAATAAACTATTGTCCCACAGTGGTTAATTAATTTGGTGACAGTAATTAAGAATTCAAAGCTAGCAAAACGTATATACTGTTAAAATAACACTTATAAAATGAATAATGGTTCATCCCCCCCTGAACTTGGGTAATTAATAACACTAACATCAGAATAGGGAATTTATAGTTAGAAATTGCATGAGGTGGTGCTAGTGTAATGAAGAGCCTTGTAAAATGAAAAGCTTCTATAGCCTTTGTCCCTTCAGGAATTGGTTGATTGTGGCTCTCCACAATTTCCCCTCTTTTGTAGCTCTTAGTAATGTTTTTGCTTTCACTCTTAATCCATGTTAGTCCTGGGTGTGACTATAAACTACATCCAGCAATGTCTCTGGCTCCTCTCACCCTCTTTTTGTCGAACCATTCCCACCCACCACTAATAAGTGACCTTCTGGATTCTGTCAGAATATAGTGACCCTTATTTGATCAAATGTTCCCCCACTCCCCTTTTATATCAATGCAAATATTCTACCAAACATCTGAATATTATTAAAATACAAAAAAACAAAACAATTGTACGTACATATCCAGAATTTTTTATTAGAATCTGGTTCCCCTGTGATAATGCAGTATTTTGGCACATTTTCAAACTGAATGGTAAGGGATGAGTTCTTTTGGCAATTATTACAATGAATGGGTCTCCGGTCAGACTGAGTATGATAGTTAATGACCAGCCTCCCCACCTCTC
The DNA here is from genome assembly GCA_903632075.3 of Acanthosepion pharaonis. Lineage (NCBI taxonomy): Eukaryota > Metazoa > Mollusca > Cephalopoda > Sepiida > Sepiidae > Acanthosepion > Acanthosepion pharaonis. The sequence continues at coordinate 174,590 of CAHIKZ030001415.1, read as the reverse complement.
CCTTTGGTCTTTTACCAAAAGCAATATATTTTAATGAATAAACAAAATCTTAGCAACATATCACCAGATCTTCAATGTCCCTGTCCATTCTTTACCAGTAAATATAACCTCACATTAGTGCCTTCATACAAAATATTATGTCTCTGGTGTGAAACTAAATATTGATTTCCTAATGTATCTGGGATCACTACTTGTTCTGTGTGTAGTAAGCAATTGTCATGTATTGAAAAAGTCTTTAAAACTCCATGATTTCCAATTTAATGTTATCTGACATAACTGGTAATACTCTTATCCTGTTCCACAGCACATTTTATTTCTTCAGGCTTTTATTGAGGCAATCCCTGTATCTGCAAGTGGTTCAATAACATTTGGTATTAGTCTGTTCCATTGCTTTTGAAGGTAGATATTGAATTCAAAAACTATACCCGAAAAGTATAGTAGCCACTGTTTGCTGAATATACTAGATACCCTTTTTCAAACTGAATTTTTTCCAAAACAGGCTTATAATCAGTTTGTAAAACAAGCTTTCTACCTTGTAACATTTGAAGCAATTTTTTTTTTTTTTTTTTAAACAACAAAAATTGCCAATGCTTCCTTTTTCTATTTGGCTATAATTTTTATTTGTTGGCAGCAATGCACTTGAACCATCTGCTACAGGTTTTTGTTTCCCCATCCTCATGTGTGTATGTGACAGGCAACACATCTCCAATCCTATATCGGCTAGCATCTGATGCTCTCATATCTAATGAGGGATCAAAATATGCTAGGGATAATTCTGAAGTATTTTTCTTCATATTTACAAATGACTTTTTTGACAGCCGACCCATTCTATTGACTATCCTTTTTTTAATTTATTAATGTTACGATGCCACAGGTTTTAGCCAAACATTAGTGCCAGAGATAGGCCCTTTTGGGACCTGATATGAAATTTGATTTACTATTGGAAATCACGTAGAAGAGGGTAATAGTTTATTGCAGTAATTTCTTGGGTTAGTAGTTTTTCCTTACCACTTAGGTGGGTCAAATGTCCCACACACACGTTAGTCATGTGATTGTCCCATAACCTTACAGAGCTGTATGGCAACTGCAAGGTTAAAAAAGGTCCTGACTGATCTAAAATCAAAAACGGATATTTAGTATACATGAATGTTTCTTTCAACCATGTACATAATGATATCAAGCATAAACACTGAATATCAGAAATGAAATATTACTTGAAGATAATTCTTCACAATATTTGCAATTGCTTTCTTCAGTATTTATGTTGGGTGCAGACAAATGTCTCCTCTTTGGTTGAATGTGAAGCACCGACACTCCTGTTGCATTTCTGGCATGAAGGCAAAGATTTTCTATCAACTTGACTCAATGAACATCTGGACAGATTTTTTTTTTTTTTGCTTATTTCACCATCCTCCCGTGTTAAGTGAGAAATTTCAATTCCACATGCACACATTTTATTCTGAATAGCAAGGCGGACTACATCTACATTTTGATTTTTCTGCAAGTAAATGCAGCTGCACTAAGAGTACAAGCTTTTGAAGAAACAGCCTCTGGACAAATGCTTTTTTCCAATGTTGGTAATGCATAAATGCAGTATAAAAATTGATAGCAGAAAGGTAGAGAACATTCATTCAGTGCAGCACAAAAGCATTGGCCTCTTGCTTACTTTATAAGTGTGCAAGTTGAACAATTCTATTGACTCCTCTTTTTGTACTATTGTAGAATAGTATTATATCGGAGTTTCCCAATAGCATCTTCAATCTTAGCATCATTATGCATTGTTGAAAGTAACACATTTGTTCATTCTTTTGAATGAATGAAACCACTGTCACATTTTGATCACATGTGAAGTGGCAACTGCCAACAGGGTGGCCTTTAGCATTGGTGAAACCTCCTGGGATATCGCATTTGTTTTTTTCCTAACTGTCCAACATAGGTCAACGTCTTTGAATAAAGTTCTTCAATGAGGTCAAAATCTATAAAGTAATTATCAGTGATGATATGTGTTCTGCTTCTATAAAATGGCTTAACTCATTGCTTAACTCATTGCTTAACTATTTTGGATGCCAGTGTAACTGTATTTTTTCCATCAGCTCCTTTGCCTGTAAATGCATTCTATAACAGATATATCCAGTGCTACAATCCACTAGAAGAAAAACCTTTGCAACATATTTGTTTTTGAAGGTAAATATTTCCTGAATGGGCATTCCCCACCCTTAAGACTCCTGTCAGCCAACACTTTGTTAGAAGGAAAACAGTGACATAGTTTACGATGAAAAAAAGAAAAAAAAAGAATTTAAATCAAAGATTGATACCACAGAATTGCATTTATTTTATTTTACAACAAAAATTGCCAATGCTTCCTTTTTCTATTTGGCTATAATTTTTATTTGTTGGCAGCAATGCACTTGAACCATCTGCTACAGGTTTTTGTTTCCCCATCCTCATGTGTGTATGTGACCAGCAACACATCTCCAATCCTATATCGGCTAGCATCTGATGCTCTCATATCTAATGAGGGATCAAAATATGCTAGGGATAATTCTGAAGCATTTTTTCTTCATATTTACAAGATTTTTGACAGCTGTCCAATTCCGTTTCCTGTCCTTTTGCAGTAATCTATTAGCTTCATGATACCCAAGGTTTTAGCCAAACATTAGTGCCAGAGATAGATCCTTCAGGATCTGATATGAAATTTGATTTACTATTGGAAATCATATAGAAGAGCATAATAGTGTATTGTGGTAATTTGTTGGCTTAGTAGTTTTTCCTTACCACTTAGGTGGGTCAAATGTCCCAGGCACACTGCTATCAAATAAACTTTAGAGATCGTCATGTGATTGTCCCATTCCAGAGGACAGTGCACCCTCAACCTTACAGAGCTGTATGGCAACTGCAAAATTAAAAATGTTCTGATTTCTGCTAAGGATGAATGATACAAATGTGAACATGAGAATAATCTAATTTGCTTTTAAAAGCACATTTAACAGGAAAACTGGATCCTATTTTAATCTTGAGCAACCTGTGCCTGATGAATGAAGGAAGAACACTGCTTGATAAACAAGACTGGAAAAATAAGCTCTTGGCTCCAAGAGAAGTAACCTTATGCCAGAATTGAATATTGCCGTTGAGTTTGTCAATAACACTCCTGTGGTATCTCCACCAGAAATATTTAAACACTGACTTAATACCAAAGAACATAAATACAAATTTGAAAAGCACAACACTGAGTGGAGAAACACAAAATATTGAAATATGTATCAGATTGTGTTTCCAGACCAAAGGTAGCAGTCATCCAATCTTTGTTGCTGTTTATTGTTGCATTGCTGAGAGAGAATCCGTGGCACCACAAACTATGGATTGTGTAAGACAGATCCACTTATGCACCTGACCACATAGAACACATTCTACATGCTGTTGGAGATGATCCAAGGTATCAACCCTCAAGTGTCCCTGGCATTTTGTAAATCTCCTCATACAGCAGAGAGGGTACTTAAAGAGCAGCTACTGTATCTATATCATTTGCAATGTGTACTGGGTATTTTGCCTAAACCATCAGAAGTTCTCCTGGGATGATTGATCAAACTGCCTACCCATTGTTTCTTCAGTCTTTTTTTACAGATGCAGCAACAGTTGGAACAGATGGGCTAACAAATTTGCACAACAAACATTTGTGGATGGATCAGAATCTCCTTGGTAGAATACAGGTTAGACACTAGCATCAGTTTATGATTGTATGGGCTGCAATTATAGTTGACGGACAGACGAGTAGTCTTTATGTTCTCTGTAGTCATTGCAATAGTATCTTCTTTCTCCTAGACCATTATACTGGACAGTTTATGAATGGATCTGTCCATTCATAATAGTAAGTCGGGTAACTGGCTGTCATCACAACAAAGAATATGTCCATTATCTATATATAGACCATTATTTTCTCTAACAATTTTACTTGAGTGTCCATTTTTAGGAAGAGGCTGTCAGATGTTGCTGCAGATGTGTCCTCATCTGACATGTACATCCTTTGTGGCAGTGTTACTGTAAATAAATCATATTCAGTCTTTTACATCAGCTTATTCACCATGTTAATTTTGGTATGTTTGGGTTTGTGTTTTTTGAGTTGCCATATTTCCCTTTTGATAGGGTCAGGCTTATTCCCCATATATATATATATAAATATATATATATATATATATATATAAAACAGGGATGCCATTTTATTAATGAAACTTTATATATATATATATATATATATATATATATACAGCACCTGAGATATCTTTCGGCCAACACTTATTCATAGGTAACATGTTGGCATATTATTTATTAGTATAAAGAGGACACATATATTGAAATATTTACTAAAATGGAAGGAGAGTCCGAGCTCATTTAAAACTAAATTTATTGAAAATATAATTAAAACGTAAGGAGGGGTGTAAATCTCAGCTCGGAAAGAGTTAATAAAAGGGAAAAAATAACTCACAATCCTTCCAAGAGTTTTAATGATCTTGTGAAATGGTCTTTCTGCCTGCATAAATTTGGACGATGTAATTTCAAATATACAGCTTCCAAAACACGTCAATGAAATTTGGTTTGGACGCTATGCAGGACAGAGAACCAAGTGTTCTGATAAGCAGAGGCACAATCCTGGTTGCCCATCAGATGTTGGCCAATAGCCGACTCCTGGACTGACTGAGAAACTATTCATGTTTGTGATTACGTAGATGTGAGGGAACATGCTGAGAAACGCATTTCCAAATGAAGACTAGTCCGTCCTATATATGCTGAATCACACCGGCACTTAAATTGATAAATCACTGAATTTTTACTTAAATAGGACAGTCTATCCTTCATAAAGGAGGGGAACACCTTTCTGGTCTTAAAAATGGTATGCAATTACACAGCAAAGTAACATGAAGAAATGCAAGACGAAACCTTATCCATGATAAGCTGTCCCTGCCTACCAAGCCGGGGTAATTTTAAATAAATGGGACAACGACTAGGTCCTAAAACAGCTGGTTCCTTAAATCATGTAACTTTTCTAGCAATAACATGCTTGATTATGTTGGAAGGATAGCCATTATCTACAAAAATACTGTGTAACTTCTCGAGTTCACTGTCCAATAACTTGGGAACAAATCATCAAAGCGCGGTGAACCAGTGTTTCAATCAAACTTACCTTACAGGACTTGGGGACAAAGGAATTCCAACTGGTATATAAACCAGTAAAAGTGGGTTTGCGAAAGACAGAAGTATCGAAAACCCCTTCCCTGTGTTGAACCAAGACATCCAAAAAGGGGCAGACTCCTCTTTCTCCATTTCCATAGTGAACCTAAGGGAAGGATGAAGGGAATTTAAACTTGCCAAAAAATTGTCAGCGTCACCAGAATATTTAAAAACTGAAAAAGTATCATCAACATACCATTTATAAACTAAAGGCATGTTGATTTTCTCAAAGAACTTGCTCATAGTGACCAACAAAAATGTTGGCAAGCACTGGAGCCAAAGGACTGCCCATAGTGACCCCATCTGTTTGGACATACATAATACCGCCGAAACTAAATTCAACCCCTTCTGTGGCAAACCGAATGCATTCCAGAAACAACTCTTCTGGGATGCAGGTTGATCCTAAATTTCCTCTGTATAACCGATCTGCACAGATCGCAATGGTCTCCTGTAATGGTACATTAGTATAAAGACTAACTATACATGCTGTTTTTATTGATTTTGTTGAACCGATTTATATAGACCTCCACAAAAACTAACATTTAAAATAAGTAAAAATCTTTCTTGAAGCTTTTATTTTAGCTTTAATTTCAAGCTGAGAGATTAAATCTAACATTTCCAAGAATCAAAATACTATGTATTTCAAAATTAATTGACTGCAAGTAATGTTTTTTGAAATTTCTAAAATTCTTGATTTTGGCACCATTTTTAGCAATGTGTAAATACAAATCTCTTAAAAAAAATCTTTCAAAAATAAAATATACTTTACTGAAACTTTATTTGAGGAATATCAGCTGACTTAAAGTGTAATTAATCTAATTTAAAACAATTTTTTTTTTTTTTTTTCTTAAGTTTAAAATATCAGAAATACATTTTTCAACTATACCATTGCTTGTTTATGTTAACAGGTTCTTAACATCTCCATGACAGCCAATGACAGATTATGTAATGATGCTCTACCGGGGCTTTAACCTTAAAAAAAATAAGTGAGAAATATAATGCAGCTGCCTTTTTAAGTATTCAGTAATCTTAAAGTTTTAAGAAAATATTCTCCATAATCTAATGTCTTATTGAATTTTAGAGAATTTTGGTTCTAAATTTTCTATAGGTGTCATTCTTATTTTCTGACAGTGCTGTGTATAGGCCACCAATTCTTTTAAAATATTTGGGGGTGTCAGTGTAATAAGCTTTACGATGTATGATTAGTAAATAGTTTTACTTAATAACAATCTTCCCCCTGAGTTAAGCTGAATTTTAAGATTTCCAAATATTAAAATTTAAAAAAAAATTTTGTAAATTTATTTTCCATCATCAATTTTTTTTTTTTTCTTAAGACAATATTTTCCTTAATATATATTATTCATGAAAGCAATTGAAAGCTTCTAATTAAATACCTTAATTTTACTGCATTTTTTACTTTTCAATACAGAGCAGATTTTCGGTAAGATAATCTCCCAATTTTATAAAAAAACAAAAAACAATTGGTGATTAAGAAAATTAAGGTGAAAACAAAAATGTCAATATTTTTATCAAGATTTTCTAATAAGGCATTAATAAAATAATTTAATTCATTTATGAATAAGTCCTGAAAATTTCATTAAAATCTAGTAATTTGGAAATTCTTGCAAAAATTAAATGTCTTTCACTGCAAAAAGATGTTAAAATTTGCTATGCTAAAACATAGTACATCATCTAATGCAAGAAAAACTAGATTTTTCATCGAAATTTAGAATGTTCTAAAAAGTAAAAAAAAAAATTCAAAAATATTTGAACTTTCCTCTCGACAACATTTGACTCGACAACATTTGACTTGACTCGACAACATTTGACTTTTTTTTTTTTTTTTTTTTTTTTTTTTTTTTTTTTTAACACAGTATGATTTTTGCAATCTTGTGGAGGTACCAAAATTTATACAATCTCCTATATTTCTCCAATAATTAACTTTGGTGGCTACCTGCAATAGGTTGCACATCTTCTGTCATGACATTTTACTTGCCTTACCAAGTTCAGTATGTCCTTAGTATAACTATAAACTACATCCACTTTTTGATCAGGAGGATTTGATAAGCATGGTACCACATGTTAATTGATGTTCCCAGGTCCACACTGACCCTGGGTGGTAGCACCTGTTAGAATCCCAGCTATGGTAATTAACCCCCAAACTGGGCTGTCCTGGGTATGATGATCTGCATCATACGTCAGACAACTACATCCGACAGCAAGGCCTCTGATCAAGAGCTTTTGAAAGCGTGGAACCATCTCTTAATTGCTAGTGTTCCGAGGTCCACCCTGACTCTGGGTGGTAGCACCTGTTAGGGTCCTACCTGTGGGCAAATAGTTGACCCATCCCCAAACTGGGGTCAAAACACTATGAAAATGTAAAAATAGGTTTTAATACCAGTAATACATTTTGTAAAATAAAAAAATTACCAGCAATAAAAATTGTTGGCATTAAATAATCCATTGAGGTGTTATGCCGTAACCCAAACTGGGGTCAAAACCTTATAAAAGTGTAAAAAATAGATTTTAATATTTTTTTTTATTTTTTTATTTTTTTTTTTTTTTTTTTTTTATTTGATACTCATCATGCAGAATTAAAAAGAAAAAAGTGAGAAGGCTAGTTGACCAGTTTCAAACTTTGCCCAGCAGTTTTAAATCAAGGTAAATTTATAAAAAATAATCATGAAGTGAAACTGAAAGGGTAAATGTGGAGGTGGGCGGATTAATAAATTGAAACTATGAAGGCAACAAAAAAAAAAAAAAATTCCTTCTGTTTACACAGGGAAGGTCTCTTAGATTTAACATAAAGCCTCCAAAACTTTTAAATGGTAATGGATATGACTTGCTAAAGATGGAAACCCAATCAGCTCTAAAATTGGAAGTGCAATTAGTTATTTATAATGTTCTACAATTGAGGACTTGTATGTATTACTCAGAATTTCCAAAAGTAAATAGAAATAAGAATTTTCATAGGAACGTGTTGTCTAATTTTTATGTAGTGTGAACTGCAACTACATTTAAATGACAGTATGAAGTTCCATTTCTGGAAAGTTGGAACATAGACTTCACATATTGGTAAGCTTGTGGTCTACTTTTTATTTTTGAGGTTGGGTTTACTAATTTTGTTCATTTTATTTGTATTGCTGACAGTCAGCTTCAAAGGAGGCTATCTGATCAGGTGGATAACACTAAAACCCATAAAACACATACGTTCAGCAGTCTTAACAAAGGGACAAATAATCCAAGAAAGGAGATATATGCATGTTTTTTTTTCCAAATTGCAGGTGTTTGGTTCTGCCAAATTGTAATTTGAAATTGCCATCTTTCTCTTGCTACCAACTTGCAACACCAAAATTGTTAACATTTTCCCCAGCCAACTTTTAGTCCAGCCAAATTGCAATTCCAAATTAGCAACTTGCAATAAAAAAAAAAGTATCAACTTTCTCTCTACCAACATTAAATTCCAAATTGCCAACTCACTCACAACTCTCTGCTAAGTGGCAGTTGCCAATGTTTCCCTCCTGCCAACAGGTACTTGAAAATTTCCAAGACTTAATCCAGCTAAATGGCAATTCTTAATAGGCAACATGCTCACATATACTCCTGCCAACATGGCAAATTCCAAACTGCCAATGTTTCCCTCCTGCCAAATTTTACTATGGCGAATTGTCAACATGGAATAACGAAATACCAAATGCTTGCATTTCCTCCTGCCAACAGTTAATTGCAAATAGCAAACATTTAGTCCAGCCAACTTGCAATTCCAAATTGCCAATATTTACCTCCTGTCAACATTTAGTCCAGCCAAGTAACAATTCCAGATTGCTAACATTGGCTTTCTACCAATTCTTAACTACCACCATTTGTGTCCTGCCAACATGTGAACTAGTTCAACACCATCTGGCAATTCCATCCAAGGTTATTCTAACTTGCCAATGTTTCTCTCCTGCCAATTCCTAATTGCCATTGTTTACCTCCTGCCAACATGTAATTCAAAATTGCTAAGTTGGAAATACAAATTGCCAACATCCCTCCTGCCAGCTTGCAATTTTAAATTGCCCACTTGAATATACAAATTGCCAATATTTAGTCCTGCCAACTTTTGCCTGCTGCTAACTGACAATTCCAAATTGTCATCATCAACTAACATGTAATTGCAAATTGCCAACTTTTACTGTCTGCCAACATGGAAATACAAATTTGCAAACATTTAGTCTGACCAACTTGCAATTCCAGATTTCTAAGTTGCTAATATTTCCTTTCTCCCAACATGTAATTGCAAATTGCTGACTTGGAAATACAAATTGCCTCCTGCCAACATGGAATTGCAATTGCCAACTTTTCCATCAAATTGTCAACATTTAGTCCAGCCAACTTGCAATTCCAAATTGCTAACATGTGTGAACTAGTTCAACACCATCTCATCTGGCATTTCCATCCAAGATAATTCCAAATTGTCAGCGTTTCCCTCCTGCCAACTGACAATTCCAACTTGCCAAGGTTTTGCTCTTTCTGACTGGCAGTTCCAAATTGCTAACATTGATCTCCTGACAATTCCAAATTGTCAATGTTTGCCTCATGCCAACTGGCAATTTCAAATTGCCAACATCTTCCTCCCATCAACATGTAATTACAAATTGCCATCATTTAGTTCAGTCAACTTGCAATTCCAAATAGCCCACTTTTACCTCCTTTCACCTGTCAATTCAATTTTGGCATGAGATTGAGTGATTGAAAAGTTAAGGGTTTAACTGCCAGCAAGGTCAGTGACATTGTTTAAGCCACCTGGTAGGGTAGGTATTAGTCAATGAAAACAAACGTTTGCAAACAGGTGTAGGGAGATGGCCTTGTCTAGATTATCAGAAATACTATCCAGCACACAAGTCTTGAGAGGAAGGAGAACAGTGGATAAAGAAGAGATAACTGACTAGATTGAATAGACAGACACACATGTATGAAAGGGCTTGGAGATTCAAGAGTTTCCTACCCAGAGGGAGATGTTCATGGATATAAAATCCCAAGCCATGCATGTGGACTTCTACCTTCCTTTCTAAGTAGAGGAAGGTAGCCAGGAATCATGAAATCAGAGGAAAGGATTGAAGAGTTAGTTTTGCAGAGAGCTAGGATGTCCAGAGACTTTTCAAAGAGGAACAATTCCACACTTCAGAAGTTTGTACAAATACCACGAATGTTGGAGAAGGAAAGTTTAAGGAATTGAGGTGATTTTTGTTGAGCTGATTTGGGTTTATATCTTTGTTTATAGTCATGTGTTATATTGGTAAGGAATAGGCCTAGGGTAATAGTAGCAATTGGTCATCAAATGTAACCTGTGGAAAAGGGATTTGGTGCAAACTGCAAGAAAAAGTGGCCTGGGAATTGCCCACCAGATGTACTTGCAGGGACACTCATCCATGTGCGCCATAGCACTGCAAGAACCCCAATATTATGCAACTGTTGATCAGAGCTGTCTCGATGCGACACAAAAGTTTAGGCTCCTAACTACCAGTTAGGAACAGCAACCAAAAAACTGCCAACCCAGTACCCTCTGTATGAAGAGACATTGCCACCAACCACATGTCACAAGGAATTCATGACAGCACCACTATTAAGGCTTAAGGAACCAGGAACCCCTTCCTAAATAGGAAACAAGGTATGAGCTTCTATTCAAAAGAAGGGAGAGGAGTATGGACTGAGTGATAGGAGAGCCTATTTACTCCCATTTAAAAACAAACAAAAAAAAGTAATTCTGTAATTTTGATTTCCAGATGAATTTATTAGAGAATGATTTTCCTTCAGAAAATTCATCTGGAGAACTGAGCTGAGATGCACAGATGCCCCAGCACAATTATAGTGATAGTATGGCCTGAGACAGGTGTCGACCTGTAGAGGTTTTTTCTTTTCTTTTTTTCTTTCTTTTTTTTTTTTTTTAGTGTCCCCTTTTGCTGTTTCAATCACCAGTTTCTTTTCACTGATTAGTAGTGATGACATCACAAAGTATTTTATTTCTTTAAGATTTGAAGGATATTGTAATGTGCCTTGGCTTAGTGTGTCCACAACCTGCATTTGTTTGCCTTTTGTATAATCCAAATCAGTTATATTTTTGAAGTCTTAAAAGGAAATGTTGTCTTCTAGGTGGAGCTCTGTTTATTTGTTATGGGTTTCAGAGGTTTGTGATCATTGTGCACAATGAAATGTCCTATTGGGATTTTCCCAATTATATTTGGTAACAAAAATATTGTGATGCCGGCAAGAAGAAAGGAACACACACAGATGAAAATCCCATGCAGCTGCGGAAAGGAATATAAAGGAGAGACAGGCCGCCCCCTCAAGGTAAGGCTTCAAGAACACCAGAAAGCTGTAACACGAGAGGAAGTAGAAAAATCAGGTGTGGCTGACCACATATGGAGAGAGAGAAGGGAGATCACCGCCCTCTGTGGGATCATGTTGAGATTGACAAGGAACACCATTGGAAAATTTGTAAACTTAAGGAATCAGCACATATGCTAAGCCACAAAAATCTCCTGAGCCAACCAAGCATAGAAATAAATACAATATGGGAACCAGTAATAAGGAGTGCCAGTGCAATATGAGCTCTGGTAAAAACATGCAATGATAAACAGCAAAATTGCAATATGAGCACTGGTAAAAATGGTTGCTGAAGACATTAGGTTTATAATACTCAGAAATTCATACCCAGATGTCACAATAACACATGGCACAGTGGATAAAGGCATTGGTTTGATCCAGTGACAGGACCCAGAGAGTGTGAGTTCAATACCCGATTAAGCAGTGGAGAACTTGGAGAGGGAAATTAACAGGAGATAACTGACATCCATCAAACATGGCATGTGGAACAGTCTACCTCGGTGAGCAAAATAAAGGGTTCAGTTCGACATTCCAACCACCTGAGCATACAACGGCTGAAAATTTGTGATAAATATGGCGACAAAGATGAGGACAATAGTCCGAATAATGTACAGATGAAAATGTTTGAAAAAACTTGTATTGTAGGAAAAGAGAGGAAAGTTTCATTGCAAACAGTCGGGTTTGTGGAACTTATCTGAAAGATACATCCTTTTAACAGTTTTATATTTCCTGTGTCATTTTGGCTGGGTTGAAGAAAATAGTCGTGACTTCTATGCTTCAGTTGCTGTCTAAATCCTCACGCGTGTCCTGGTTTTAGATGGAGAGTGCAGACAGGGAACGTGTTGTCTCTGAGGGTCCCAACATGCAAAAGAGGAAGAGAGCTTGTAAAAACCGCTCTTGTTGGGGTTTGGTGAAAATCTAAAAAGGTAGCCTGTGATTGGTTGTTTTTCATCCAATCACAGGGCACCCAATTAGTGACTCCGTAATAATTTCAATATTCTCCCCAAAACAAAATTGCAATATGAAATCATTGCAACATAATTTTTCACACAGTTGCAGGTCGTTTTGCTTTTTAAGGCAAAAATAGCCAAAGTTCACAGAAAAATTGTTTTTTTTTTTTTTTTTTTTTTTTTTTTTTTTTTTTTTTTGCCACAAAGAACTTCAAACTTTGAAAGAAGTGAGTGTTGTATTTTATTTTGTATGTAAAGAAATTCTCATTTTGGTGTACTAATAGGACTATAGGGATTTGCAATTTGCATACTTTTGAGGTAATTTATTTGCTTTGCCATAGCAGTCTTCCGTTCTATGACTAGCACTTGTACAAAAAAAACAAAAAAAACACAGGCCCATCTCTCTACACCTAGAACATCTCGACTCAAGGGAGAAATATTTTGAATAATGGTTCATGGTGTGCCCAATGATGTTGCAAAATCTACAATGTCTAGTAATTTTGCTAGATTTTATTGCAAAGTTTTCCAATGTTGGAACATTTTTCTTTGCATTGTTGTTCTTAGTATAATTCCCTTCCTGCGACTTGAAATTATCTTGGTGGGAATTACGATTTTTTTTTAAAACCTGTTTTAATTAATGCTTTTATAACCTCGTAACTATCAAAAATCTGATTTTTGGGTAGTTACTGTCAACTTTCTGGATTTAATTCTTTTTCAAGATTTCAGGGTAATTTTGAAAAAATTATATGGCTAATTAATTCATAGCCTGGAGTGTTTTCTTCAAAAAAATTCAAATGATACAAAGTTTTTAATTCAGATAGGTCAGCTTTAATTTCTGACAAAAATCTTTTTATGTTGACAAACTCTGGGTCATATTTAGGGCTGCTGCCCAGCAATTGTTTAAAAATTTCATCAATAATGAAAGGAATTTTTTGAATATTCCTTTCTCAACAAATTGATGGCCACTTCAGTTTTTCATCTTCTAATGAAAGATGAGATGCATAGCCAGTTAAACGTTTTAAAAGCGACAGCTTGGCTTTTTTTGAGTGTACAGCATCCACACAGTTTTCAAATTGAACTAGGAAATGTTTAAATTCAAATTTACTGGCTTGTATTCCACTGAATTTAGCACACTGCAACCTTGGGGCTGAAATGCACAAGGCTGTGAGTGGCACTTGTGGATTTTGAACTGGGACAGATTCTGTATTGGAACTAGAAATATTCTCTTCCAGTCCTGTCAGCCTTATAAATATGTTGGAAACAAACTCCACCTCTAACTGTTCGTCTTCCAACATACCACTTTTTTCTAAATTAATATCGGCTTTTTCACAAGCTTCACTTATTTTTAATTGCGTCAACCTCTGTCAGCCACTTATTTATAAGACTTTCTTGTTTTTTAAAACAAGTCTTATTTAAGGATGCTTCTGCTGACATTAATTCAATGACAGAAGTTATTTTCTTTGTTAAAATCAAGGCTCTAAAACCCTTAATGTTGCTGAGCGAATGATATCTACACAAACAAATTAAGAACAAAGGAAAAAGGATGGATGAAACTTGACCTCTAAAAATCCTAGTAGTAAACACCAAAATGGGATTGGGCGCGTATACCCTTTCCTCAAGCGACGTCACGTTTCGATATTAAATTACACAAATCTATTTTGTGTTAAATTATTTCATGTGGTTCTTACTTTCTTAGTGTAAAACAGTTTCAACTGTTTACAAATTATTGGGATTTTCCCAATTACATTTGTAACAAAAATATTGTGACACCGGTAAGAAGAAAGGAATACAAACACAGATGAAAATGTTTGAAAAAAACTTGTATTCTAGGAAAAGAGAGAAAAGTTTCATTGCAAACAGTCGGGTTTGCGGAACTTATCTGAAAGATGCATCCTTTTAACAGTTTTATATTTCCTGTGTCATTTTGGCTGGGTTGAAGAAAATAGTCGTGACTTCTATGCTTCAGTTGCTGTCTAAATCCTCACACGTGTCCTGGTTTTAGATGACTGAGAGTGAAAACAGGGAACGTTGTCTCTGAGGGTCCCAACAAGCAAAAGAGGAAGAGAGCTTGTAAAAACTGCTCTTGTGGGGGTTGGTGAAAATCTAAAAAGGTAGCCAGTGATTGGGTGTTTTTCATCCAGTCACAGAGCACCTAGTTAGCGACTCCGTAATAATTTCAATAGTCCACATACACACTTAGAAAAGTACTGACTAGCAAAAAGAATTGATAATATTTATAGCTTTAGAGCAAGTGGTCATGGTTAAATGTAAATAAATGGCAGAATTGCCCAACAGAATTGATAGTTTGTAATAAGCAATTAAGTACAGGGGGAAAAATATAAAATAAAATAAAATAAAGCAAGCAAACAATATGCACAAGGCAAATTAACAGTAATAAAGCAAAGCAACATTAATATGCCCCAAAAAAATAAAACATTCTGACTTCAAGCCAAACACTTTCGCCCCAGCCCCTCAACCTCTGACATCTTACTCTCTGGGTTGAGGTGTCTACTCGGTCCTAACCAAACTTAAGGGAGTAGCCGTAGATCCCCAGAACATCCTTAGATTATTCGACTGGTCCACTGGTTAAATCCTGCTTCCTGCCCATGTGTTTGGTTTGATCCAGAAAGCAGAAGTGATGTTCATCCATTCACGGTCGACTGAAGATGTAGACACAGCTGAAAATTCAGAATGCAGCCAAAAAAAAATTGATATCTGCATAAAGCCAGACAAACAACTACTCAATGATTGAATTGTTAATGTCTTTTATATAGCAGAAAAGAATAGTATAGAAAAGAAACTGGTTACAGGAAAGAAAAGTAATTGATGTAAAAACGCATACACTGCATTCTGGACAGTGTTATGATTAACTTGTTGTTCAATCATCTCAGAATGATATACGACTCTTGCGATGGGGGGAATAAGATTTCTGTGCATGGCTTAAAGTTTATAGTGGCATTCCTCCTTAGCAGTAGTAACAGTAGTAGTAATATTCGTGGTAGCAGAAGCAGCGTTACTTATATCAACAGTACATGTTAGTGAACGCTTTGTTCCTATCTCTCCAACTCGACTCTCCAACTCGACTCTCCACAACTCTAGCCAATCTCCAACTCGACTCTTCTGTCTCTCCAACTCGACTCTCCAACTCGACTCTCCAACTCGACTCTCCAACTCGACTCTCCAACTCGACTCTCCAACTCGACTCTCCAACTCGACTCTCCAACTCGACTCTCCAATTATCTCTCAACTCTCTGACTCTCAACCAAAATCTTCGACTCTCCAACCTTCGACTCCAACTCGACTCTCAATTTTTCAGAATCGACTCTCCAACTCGATTGTCTCCAACTCGATTCAATCCAACTCGACCTCCAACTTTCCTCCATCCAAAATGCTCTGATTTCCAATCACTTCGACTCAACTCTCCAACTCGACTCTCAAATCGACTCTCCAACTCGACTGGCCTCTCCAACTCGACTCTCAACTCGACTCTCCAACTCGACTCTCAACTCGAACTCTCCAACTCGACTCTCAACTCCAACTCTCCAACTCGTTCAAACTCGATCTCTCTCCAACTCGACTCTCCAACTCGACTCTCCAACTCCACTCTCCAACGTCTCTAGCCCAACTCTTGCCCAGGTTAATTCTCTTCTGTCTGCATAACTACGCATTTATATAGAAAAATCTGGCTGGTTACAACTAACCCTTGGTCCTACTGCTTTGCATGTGATTATCACAGGGTTTTGGCTGTTTCAACCAAAATCCTATGAATTCAAAAATTTCTTCTAGCTTACTTGGCTCTTTCAATTTTTAATCAATAAAAATTTTCGACCACTTCCATTGTCCACTGATGACCCAGATTTATGCTCTTGCTCCAAATCTTCTGCAACCCCCTGCATCCTAGTAGCTTCATACCTTGCGTGGGGCATAATGCTTAAAAAAAAAAAAAAACTGACTGCAAACGTTGTGCCAGGATCTTGGCCAAAATCTTTAACTGTGTTGAGCAGAGTTATGGGCCTGTAATCATCTCTTTCAACAGTGTGATCACAACTCTTACTGTTCTGGTTGGGGACGGAAACCTGGTAGAACCAATGGTTTAACACTACTGTCAAAACAGTTTGCCCCTACAAATTGTACTTGACGTTGTCACACATGTTGGTTTCTATCAAGTCCTAGAGACTTGCCATTGTTGACCCTCTTTAATGCCAAGTGAACTTCACCATCTATGATCTCACAACCATCTGCTTTAGTCCACAAATATCGGAAAATCAGTCAAATACCTGTGAAATTCTTTGTCAAAGAGACTAGGCTCCCTGGTAAAATGGTTCTGGAAATGCTACTGAAATACTTCTCGCGTGGCCTTTGTCAACTGCAGGACATGTCCGTCCAGATTGTCGACCTCACAAATGTAGTGATCTGAGTCTTGACGAATCTCCTCCTGGCACAAGTTTGTATCCATACTCACAGCTTTATTAGATATCATGTTTAACCTGTTTAACTAGCTGACCCTGGTAGTACTCACTAGCCACTCACTCTCGAGCTTGCCTAACTCCTGCTGCACTAAGCTAGTCAGCTCTTGCTGGAAATTCTGCCTGTCCTGCATGGTTGAGTTGAACTTGCAGTGTCCAGCCAATCTAGGCCTAGAGTCTAACACCATATGGGCACAAATAATGTTGTGGTCTGTGTAGTTTAATTCTGAAATCCAAATGTTGAGATGTTCTGCCTATGTAGTCATATCCACAACTATACTCAAATTTATACACAATGGAATTGATATGGTGTGGAGGTAAAACATCTTTATGAATGGATGACAAAATCAGCTGATTAAAAAAAAAAAAAATATTACTCTCACATTAGAAGCAAAATATTATTTACCAATGGAACGTGAAATTCGCCTAGCTAAAGTCTCACCTTCCATCCAAATATAAGGTAGACGTAAATATGCACATATGTATTTATGCATGTATATTTCTTTTAGTTTCAAATTGATTTCTAAATATCTAAAAAAATAAAACTGAGAATAACATAAGCGAGAAGTGAATTTATAAAGTCAGGTTACCATTCAAATCAATCTGTTTCCCTTTTACTTTTTTTACTTTCTTCTCTCTCTCTCCCCCACCTCCAACTTGAACTGTTCTTGCTAATTCTCTTTTTCTTACTTTGTCTCCATCTTTCTTCTCGCCCCTCCCTCTTCTATTATGTCATAGTAGCCTTCTCTCTAAGAAAAATGTGGCATTTAGGAGTTGTACAAAGATTGAGACTAAGTATTAAGTAGCAGTTACGGTAGGTTTTCATAATTAGATGGACACGATTAGTTACAAAATGTATTATGATTATCAGTGTTGTAGGAACAAAATTCATATTGATAGAGGAATTTTTGTATATTCCCCCCCTCCCCATCTTGAAAATGTCATTCATTCATATATATATATATATATATATATATATATAAAATACTGCCAGAAAATTTCTTGGAGTGTTGGAGTCCCTCCCCTCAATTCCTACAACCCTGATAATATATCTAGCTAATTATACACAAAAAAGTATATATAGGGTATATTTTTAAAAATTAAATCATAAATATTTCAGAAAAAATACAAGCCATAAAGAAACAATTTTTTTTTTTTTTTTTTTTTTTAAATGAAGAAAAATTTTATTCAATGCTGTACATCTTCAAGATTCAATGCATTTGGTGTAAGTGTTTGAACCTTTGCAATGAATCTATTGCACAGTCCACTTGAAATTTCAGCAACTCCATGCTGAATAATATTTTTGAGTTCTTGTGCTCTAAATTCAACTCTACTGAATCCTGCATGGTTCTCTTCCCTTAAAAGTGCCTGTCCTGGGTATGACGATAAACTACATCCAACAGCAAGGCGTCTGATCAGGAGGTTTTGATGAGTGTGAAACCACTTCTTAATTACTGGTGTTCCCAGGTCCACCCTGACCCAGGGTGGTTGCACCTGTTAGGGTCCCAGCTATGGGCAAATAGTTAACCCCGAAACTAAGGTAAAAAGCATTATAAAAGTGTAAAAATAGGTTTAAATACCAGAAATAAATTTTTGAAGAAAAAAAATATTACCAGCTATATATTTTTGAGGAAAAAAAAAATATTAACAGAAATAGATTTTTGACAAAACAAGAATATTACCAGAAAAAAAAATGTTGTCGGTAATAAATCACCCAATAAGGTTGATATGCTGTAAAACAAACCAAACCAAACCCTCAAAAGTGCAGGAATCTGTTCAGCCAATAACTATTTCACTTTCAATTTTATTACAGACCAAACTGTCTCAATTGGATTTAACATAGGGCTATATCGAGCCAGCCTTATACTGACTGGAGAATTTAAAGAATACAAAATTGTGTTCCACATCTGAATTACATGGTGCATTGCTATTTATGAGCAACCAGTAGTTTTGGTCATTGACAAACACTTTTCTGAGACAGTCTTTAATCCCTTTTGCCACGTCTTTTTTGATTGAGCGCCATTTAATTATATGGTACAAAAGGCCCTCCCCGCCAATAGATCCTATCAAGTGAATGTTGGTGCCCCTTGATCCAGCAGAAACTACAGTGCATTGATTTCCTCTCTTAGATCTGCCCTCTTGCTGTGTGATGAACAAAAAGATTGAAATTCAGTTCATCCATATATAGTTTATGATTTTCCTGTCTCTGGGCATCCAATAAAGTGTTTGCAAATTTGTCTTTTTGCTTTACTTTCCACAGAATTCTCTTGTTCTGGTTCATATCTGATATCTTTCAATGTATATAAAAGTGTGTCAAGGTGCAATCTTATGGTCTCTGTGGAAGCGGTTACATTAAATCTTTCAAACAAGCCTTTTTTCTTTTTTAAATTCAAAAAATACATAGGAAATTAGCTTCAATCTCTTCCACAAAGTAACCTCAATGTACTGGTAGAATTTTTTATATCCTCCACCACATCTCCTATCCAAATTCTCTCCTTTCAAAGTCCATCTATAAGCAGTAGATTTAGGGAATTTAAGATGTTCTGCCAACTCTCTCCAATGTCCATCTGAATTAAATGCTGCCAATATCTGACTTCTCATCTCGGACTTGTTCTTCATTAGCCATTTTCTACGCAATGACATTGTAATAATAGTTTAACAGAAGTGATACAAAGCCTACTATTTCATTATGAATTTGCTTCGTTCCAAATGAAACTTGCTTATTTTTTTTATGAACTTGCTACGTCCCATTCTAAACTTTTCATTTTGAATTTTCTTAGTCCCAAAATGACTTTGATTAGTCGAAATTGAACTTGAAATGGTATAGATTGACTCTTCTCACTAACATTCTATCCAGGTAGCTAGCCACCCTGGTAAATAGCTGCTTATGTACCCACATCTGCCCTGTTGGTATCTATCAACCAGACTAATGTCACCAATCCAATCAACCAGGCTGTAGTGCATGATCAAGGAGGATCGAAGTGAAAAACTGGAATGGAGAAGAGTGATTCCTTGGTAGCTGTTGCACATGAGATGATCCCATTCTGGAATAGGAAGAGTGAAGATGACACTGCTTTGTCAGTCATCCAGAACTCCCTTTAACATAGACTTGATTTATGATGACTAAGTCAACTTTGATCTTAAAAAATTAAAATGCTTCTTAATTCTTGTTCTTTTATTATTCTCTTGCTCATAGCATTTTTCTTATTCACTAATTCTCAGTAACTGCTTGCATTTTAGTGGCATCATTTCCTTGCTTGGGTGAAATGATTTTAAAAAAAAAAAAAAAAAAAAAAAAAATTCTTCCTTCCTTGAAGAAATTGCGAATGATGCTGCAGTTCCCTAGGATCCTGTTTTGAGCTTATGGAGGGCTCTCACTGCTGATTTCTCATAAGTTGCATTGCAACAGTTAATGCATTACAACATTTTGCTATGATTCATGGCACAACAAACGAAGCTACATTTCAGTAGTATGTACATCAGTAAATAAACTCATATTTACACCATGTAAAAGAGCCAGTAGCTCAATTTAACAGTTGGGCAAAAGCAGGTTGAAAGTATATCATCCTGAACTTGCTATAAAACCCATTGTAGACACATGCTGGAAACTCTGAAATTTTGAGATGAGGAATTCAACAAAAAAATTTTTTTTTTTTAAATATGAATATTTTGTCATGTATCTAATTTTGAAGACTTGTGAAATTAGTGTTTTTTTTTTTTTTTTTTTTTTTTTAACAAAGTTAAAAATTGCATAATGACTACAAAACTTTGAAAAATTGACCAATGATTGTTATGAAACAAACAAATGCTTATAGTAAAGCTTAAGCTCATTTATCTTTGAATTAAAAAAAAAAAAAAAAAAAGAAATGAATGAAATATTTGTTGAAACTGGTGAAAGACTTTCTGGACAGAATGGTCCTCCTGCATTTCCTCCTCCTCCTCCTAACAGATTTGCAGTCTGAATTTGTTTCTAAGCCTCCACTACAGCCAATATTCCTGGTACACTCCATATCTTATGAAACTAACTCATTATTAAAGATTATAAAATCACAGATATGGAATTGTTGACAGTCAAAGATGACCACTGAAGCAAGGCCTTAAGTGTTGGGTGGAGAAAGAGATAACTCCACCCAGTTCAGTGGTGGTGTAAGCAATAATTCAATGGAAATGGTAGATATAAGGTATGAAGGAATAGTCTTAGGTGAAAGATAGTTGTATCCACATACCAGAGCACTGGTGAGAGATATGCCTTAATTACCATACGTGTTGCAACTCGGATCAACTGATTTCCATGCCTCATGAAAACTTTTCCATTCATGCTAAAAACTTTGCCTAGACCATGCCATCTGTTGTCATTTCTCTTGTAAAATATACAATCTCCTGATGTTCTGACATTGTAGTGCAATATTCTTTTGATTCTGTCTGATTCTGCTTTCATGTAAGCTCTTCTTGCTGCATGCAATGCATTGAGATGTTTAATAACTCTATCAATTATTTCTGCCTCTTCTAAGGCTGGGAGGTGATTCTCAATAATTGATAATAAATTAGGGTGCTTGCCCAATACAAACTGAATTAGAAAATATATCTAAGGTGGTTTTGCATAGTTTTTTTTTTTTTTTTTCATTGACTGCCCATGCAAGCACAAAATTTATTTCTATTTTGAATACCCATATGTCTGACATAGTGGTTTCTCTCACATATAACATTTGCCGTCCTGGGTATGACAAACTACGTCTGCATCGCAGGTAAGACATACATTCAACAGCAAGGCCTCTGATCAGGAGGTTTTGAGGAGTGTGGAACCACCTCTTAGTTGCTGGTGTTCCCAGGTCCGCCTTGACCCAGGGTGGTAGCACCTGTTGGGGTCCCAGCTATGGGCAAATAGTTAACCCCCCAAACTGGGTCAAAACATATAAAAATAGGTTTTAATACCAGAAATAATTTTTTTTTTTTTTTTTTTTTTTTAATTACCAGCAATACATTTTTGGGAAAAAAAATATTACCAGCTCAATAAAAATCTTGTCAGCATTAAATAACCCATTGAGGTTGATATGCTGTAAACCAAACCAATATGGTGAGTATGCAGCAGTGACACAAATCTCGACATTAAATTGTTCAGTCAGCTCTCTATATTCTGCATTATCAAATTCCTCACCATTGTCAACTAGAAATTTCTTTGAACTAAAAACTCCTAAAGTGATTATAGATAATGTTGCAATTGAATGGATAGCTTCTGGTTTTGGACCTCCAATCACTTTTTAAATTTTATTGATCTCTTCACCAGATTCAGTAAACGTAAACATCATACTTATTATAAAACCCAGGTTGTGTGTGTGTCTGTACGATTTCCCACATTTTTCAACCGATTTCAACAAAATTTCAGAGGACTACGTAAAATTACCTTGCGGTGGTTCTGACAGTGCCAAAAATTGGAAAAACACAATTGTTTTTGAACAAAATTGATTTGAAAACATGATTAAAAGGCATCACGAAAGTGAAAGGGGGGACAACTTATATCGAGTTTTACTTATTATAAAACCCAGGTTGTTTGTGTGCATGTGTTCCTTTATATATGGGATCAGATTTCCTACCATTTTTCAACCGATTTCAACAAAACTTTTTTTTTTTTTTTTTTTTTTTTTTTTTGGCAGGTAGTGTTTCTTATTGTCTTGCACACTTTTTTTCTTTATTTTTACATTCAGAATGCTTTAAAAATTCCATTTACAAGATAGTTGTTTATAATAAAATTCTATTCAATGTTTTTGTTTGGGTTTGACCAATTTGTAAAAAAAAAAAAAACTAATTAAGACATGCGTGTCCGTCAACCTTAAACAATAATCTTTGTCAATTTTATTTTTCAGTCTTTATGATGGTCAATACTTGATCTATCTCTTACTGTTACATCCCCCGGGCAATGCCGGGCTCTACTGCTAGTCTTTTATATTACTTCAAATTCATTGCCACTACATTATTAAATTGCCTGGCCAAGGGAAAAAATTTTTCCTCTGAATTTGCTGTGTATGCAGGGCCTTCTTTGATAGCTACCTCATGGCATTCCTTGGTTCAAAAAGAATTTTCTCTAGGTATTATTTTTGTTCATAACTTTCCTGTTCTTCATATAATCAATCGCTGTAAGAACAAGTTGACTTTTTTATCCAATCCAGTGCTATCAATAAGGTGCATAGCCAGAACTACCTCAATAAAATGATGCCTTGACTTTTTAGCTCTTTGATACTATTCTCATAAGAATTGAGAAACTGATATATGGTATCCGGCTCTTTGTTTTACAAGATTTTTATATGAACCTGCTTCACATATAACTCAGATAATTTGTTGAAAAAAGATGATCAAAGATCGTAAGAAAATCTGCTCAGTAGAATTCTTATCACTCTTGATTTCTTCATTTTGGATGGCCAATCTCACCAACTGAAAAAGGTGTCTATGAGAAAGTAAGATGTTGTATATTGCAAATCCCTGTTGCCTCTTTTCTGTCTTGGTGAATTGAGTCCATAATTTGAAACTATATCTTATAATGGAGTTTGATATGTTTTCCATGTTTGTGGGGTCAAAAGTTTGTTTTTCCTTCATTCATCAGTCCTTTTTATTTTTTTTAATCAGTTTAATAACCACTGGTTCAGACTGACAATGGTTCTCAGGGCATGTCATAGTCTTGGTATTTACCAAACCTCCCCACAAGACAGGATTCAGCACAAGGTCAATTTTTATGTGGGGCAAATCCATGCCCATATGCTCAGGTAAAAATTGCTTATAGACCCCGTAATAAGTCTGGTTTGTCTGCCTACCTGGATGAGACTCTGATCTTTGGCATAGCCTCGTCTAGGCTCCTCTCTGCTTTCAGGCAGAGAGGTTGACTAGCAGAGCACCAGCAAAGCAAGAGGCATGTGGTAGTCTTTGTCTCAAGGAGAAAAAGGCACAGTTTATATGGACCTGAGAGGTTGAGTCCATTAAGGACTGTTGGGGAAGATAAACATGCTGCTAAAAAGAACCTACCAAGTTATGAGGTGAGAACTTAACCTAACAACAGATATAACACCAGGATCTAGAAGATTAATAAATATCTGGATTGCACAGAGTATTTACTTGGAATACAAACTGATAACATAAACTCTGTATCATGTCTTCTTGAAGCTCACATTTTTGTTGATATTTTAAATATTGACCTTCACCACACTAATTTCTTTCTAGAATTGTTCCCCCTGCCACTGAAGTAACTATGAGGTCATGAACTCGTTTTAATCGGAAAGAAACCACCATTTGCAGTAATTGCCAAATTTTACTAATGACTAAAAAAAAAAAAAAAAAATTTTTTTTTTTCTTAAAGGACAATTTTACCTAGTAAAAAAGGAAAAAGAAAGCCACATTTCTTAGATTTGCTATTTTGACTTTCATGGATTGAGGAAAGCGATGTGTGGGCATTCCAAATTAAAAAAATTCCAGAACTTTTCAAGGTTTCCAGGAATGATATGAATGGTGATATAGTGGTCACACATCTCAGCACTGACCAGGCTCAATGTTGCTTAACTTTGGTGTGTAAAAATTCATAATTTTTCAAGGTATTGAATCTATTTCTACAGTTGTGACTCTCCTTGTTACAAATTAGGTACCAGCACCCAGCTTGTTGATTATAATCCTGTAATACTGCCTCACTACAAATGACCTTTACCACACTTCAGGCAAAAATTGTTGCCATAGAATTCTCACCTTCGCTACTCTATGTGCATTCTGTCGCCTCAAGACGGTTGCTATATAAACAAACACTTATCAACTGTTATTTCTGGTATTTTAAGCTGGAAAATGCCTTCTACTGCTTTGGAAAAAGGTTAAACTTCCATTTTCTAATGCCATTTTGAATTCTTCTAGACTCCACATAAGGTGTAACACTGATTAAACCCACGTCAAATTTTTTTTTTTTTTTTTTTGGCGACCATCGATTCACCTGATGTCCTTATGAAGGTGAATTATTTTGTCTCTTTAGAACATCAAAATATTTTTTTTTTTTTTTTTTTTTTTTTTTTTTGCATATAGATTTCAATTTAAGTTTTGTACACTAATGAAAGTTTATAACAATTTTAAAACGCTAGGTGTTCATGTTTTTGCACCCTCAAAAAAAATGCAGTACACTGAAATTTTCACTGTGTACTTACCTACTTAGAAACACTTGAAAATAACATTGTATATAACTTATCAATGATTGAAAGATTCTGTCACTTTATTGCAGGCATGAAAAAAAATGTCAATTTAAGGTAATGAAACAAGGTATTACTTTTATATTACCATTTTATTGTAATAATGAAATGCATGACTAAAGAATACGAAATAAATAGAAAAACCAGAATTAGATTGCTGGTGATGTACTTTGATGTAATTTCTAAACATGGAAGTTACGTAGACAATTTTCTTTTTGTCCACAGAAGTTGTTAGCTGACTAATTTGAGATGTTATGGTATCAGTAACAGTTTTCATCAAAGGATAGGCCTGAAGGAAAAGATTAAAACTGAACACCTCCTTTATAAACTTACCTCTTCAAGATTGACCAGAGCTGCTTGATAGGGTTACAGTCAGGAGAACAAGGTCAAGTCATAAATGTCTGTCCTTTGAATCCCGAAGTTGCAAGGTACAAAATTGTAGCCTTGGCTGAATGCGATGGAGCACTGTAATGTATAAAAAATCAACCGCTGTCTACATGAAAGGGCAAATTATCCAACCATGCTGAAAAATTCTCCTCCAGAAATGTGGTGTAGGAATTGCTGGTGAGTCTGACACATTCTGGCACTCAAAAAAGGTCCAACAAGTTCATTTCCTATGATGCCAGCCCAAAACATAAGACCCATGTCAACAAGGAGGTGGTTGTGTTTAGAATGGGTTTGACACTTGTTGCCATCTCTTGAAGAATCCTACACTGGGCCTTTCGAGACAAAGGAGCAACTCCAGCATGTTCAAATATGGCGGGTCTTGTCCTACTGAAGTTTTTCTCGCTTGTCTACATCATTTTTTGAATGGCATGCTGGGATACCCTTTTTCTCATTCGTTTATCTTGTCTGAAGTTATGTGGAAAATCCCATAACCAAAACTAATGTTCTTATATCCAGGCCAATCTCTTTGATTAATTCACCCAAAGATAAGCTTTCTGCAAAACTTGAAACATGCCACTGAAATAATGTATGACAGTCAAAGACATGGATTTTTTGTACACCTGCAATAAAGTGTGATACAATTGATAACACTTTAAAATTTGTAACTTAACATATGTAGCTTATCAATATGATTAAAATTTTCACTGCATACTTATCTACTTGTAATCTTTCAGTGTACCAAATTTCACTTTTTTTACAATGTTTAATATTCAAAATATCAAAAATATAACCTGCAATAAAGCATGATACACAGTTGGCCATACCATCAGACATATTTGTGGGTCTACAAGGGCTCTATTAATATTAACCCAGGCATTTCATATCACTGAAGATATCAAAAAGAGGTGGACAACCCTCCCTGCCAACCTTCCAGAGTATCTCATGGTTAACCATGTCAAATACCTTCATAAGGTCAATGAAACATTGATAAAACCCTGCTCAATAAGCTTTACATGAAACTGGTAAGCCGAAATGATCATATCAACAGCCATGCTCAGAACAAAAACCGCATTAAGATTCTGGAAAAATGCATCGGGTCATGTGTATCTCGGCGATTCAAAAGAACTCTTGCAAAAGCCTTCCCGACAATGGAAATTAAAGCAATTCCTTAATAGTTGTCACAGAGGTCTCTAGAACCCTTCTTGAACAAAGAAAGAAGCATGTCACTTCTGTCCCTACTTGGGCTATTCCATCCACCCATCTATTCCAATTCTTGCTAGTCACATAGTGGCAAGGGCTAGTTGGAATGATAGATAATGACTCCAACATGGCTGTGAATCCTTACACTGTACCATATTTGGGTAGATATGCTGAGGGAATGTCGGTGATTGTATCTTTCATCACAACTAAACTGTGTGCATAGCCTTGATAGCGTCCATTAAGAAAGAACTCGGAGGTGGGCAGGAACACAGTGAATACAAAAATCAAAATTATATGGTGATCTCTCTTATAAACAAATCAAGAGACAACATGAGAGTTCTGATACAGAATTTTTTTTTTTTTTTTTTCACTTAAACTTTCATAGTTATAGAATCACTTGATGGTGAAATATCAAGTGTCTCCTTTTGTGTTGCAAAGGGTTATATCAGCCATGACCGAACCAAAATCTGTAGTTAAAAAAAGCATTTAAAGAAAAATGATGCACTTTCAATTTGAGTTTAAAAAAAAAAAAAAATGCAGAAAATTTACTAAAAGTCAAGCAAATAAACAAAGTAAAAGGCTTACCCCCACCAATTTCTTAATTCATCTACAGGAGTAATAAAATGCCCAGAGCTGTCTATCTGCTCACCAGAAGAAATAAAAAATAACACCCTAAAAAAGCAAGGAGTAACAGACATCAAAAGAATTCAAATAAAAAGAAATGACACTTCAATAAACACATGTAGATTTTCACATTCAACAAACCTACTTTACCTAAAGAAATAAAGATAGGATACTCAATAGCCAAGGTAGAGCCATACATTCCTAATTTGTAAATGTCAGAAATTTGGTCATCTAAATCTTTGTACAAGAGCATCAGTCTGTCAAACATGTAGGGAACTTTTCAGATCATAAAGAGTCACCCTGTGAAAGGCCTCCTTTATGTTCAAACTGTAAGAAAAAAAAAAAAAAAAAAACTCCTTCTAAAGGGTGTAAAATCTGGAAAAAAAAAAAATAAGAATGAAATATACGATAAAACATCATTTAAAAAAAAGAAAGAAAAAAAAAGTACATCATTGAAGAACCAAGTGAAATGGACGTAGCTGAAGAAAACTCTATTCCATCTCAAACAAGGGAATGGTCATCATACAAAGAAAGATAGTCAAAAGAACCTAATGGAAAATCTAAGGAAACGAGCAGAAACAAAAGACCTTCAAAGAACAAAACCTGACAAGAAACAAAGGGCTAATAGGCCAGAGAGCATAGAACTTATGGACATTTCACCCACTAAGCATAAATCTGACAAGCAAAAAACTCTTTAACACCCACGGTCAAAATACTATGAAAGTGTAAAAGTGGGTTTTAATACCAGAAATACTTTATAAAAAAAAAAATTTACCAGCAGTCCATTTTTGGAAAATATTACCAGTTACACTTTTTTTGAAAAATATTAACATTACTTGCAATAGATTTTTGAAGGAAATATATTACAAGCAATAAAAATTTTGTCAACATCAAATAACCTATTGAGGTTGATATGCCATAAAACCTAATCAAACCAAGCCAAACTTACATCTTTAACTTCTGCCTTATGTACAATGATTTCCATGCAACATCCAATGGACAATAGTCTTTTACTCATCATTAGCCTTATCAGGTACAGCTATAATTCCATCTCCGTATATATCATGGTTTTCGATATGAAGTATTTCACATAATTTACTCAGTACCCATTAATTCTGAGATTTCCACACCATTGTATGATCATTGTGATACACCAAAACCTCCATCTCTGGACTTCTTTATCCATGCATCTTCATTGTGGAATAAAACGGACTTTTAGCAGTGTAAAATAATGTCAACATGTTCCTGGGGTATAGAAACATTACTTGAAGAGCTGTCTTTTACCAACAGTAGACTCTCTTTGGGGA
Organism: Acanthosepion pharaonis; assembly: GCA_903632075.3. Lineage (NCBI taxonomy): Eukaryota > Metazoa > Mollusca > Cephalopoda > Sepiida > Sepiidae > Acanthosepion > Acanthosepion pharaonis. The sequence continues at coordinate 145,860 of CAHIKZ030001415.1, read as the reverse complement.
TTGCATAAATCAATGTCATACTTTGTATAAAGAGGTTGTTTTTTTTTGTTTTTTTTTAAATCAGGAAACTATGTACCCTGCTGCTAGTTAACTTGTGTTGTAATTCACAGATATTCTCTGTGATAATTTTACTAATAATGCCTAACTCAGTTTTTGTGGGATTTATCAGTCGAAATGTTGGAGATGTGGAAGTTGTCTTTATGATCTTAAGGTGCAAACAATGTGAGAAAAAAAAAAGAAGCTTTCTTATCACCGATACTCATCATATTCACCATATTTTTTGCTTCCTTGTTAATCTTTTACAAAATAATTAGACGCTGCCTTATAAAGTCTAGTTACCTCCTCAAAAAACTGTCTTATACTTTCTTGGGCTCATGGAGTACGTTTTTTTTTTTTTTTTTTCTCTCTCCTGCCCACTTCTGGTATAAATAAGGTATTTGTGCAGAAAAAAAAGTCTAGTAAGACACCTGATGAGATCATAAAATCTGAAAAGGCACTGTTTGATATTACCAGATTTATTTATATAAATTTTTCATAATTCATCATGTCTCAAGCTTGAATCCACAACACACACTGGCTGGCTTTTTCCTCCTTTTTGGAATTCAACAGAAGTATGTATCCTCTACTGACTCTGAGAATCAAACCTGGACCATTACAATGCAAGCATCATACCATTGGGCCACAAGGGTGAAGAGAAAACTAAGTTTGTAGTTTTATATATATATATATATATATATATAAATTCAACAACAAATATATTCTTATTGATATATATGGAATTTATTCAAAAATTATAACATAAATATGTTGTAAAATTCATGATGTTTATTAAAAACCTCTTTGTTGTGATTTTATAATTCTGCACTTAGAAATATTGGATACAAGGGTACCACTATTCAATACAGAAACCCTGCTAATTAGGACCATAATAAAAGATCTAGGAAGATCATTTGGTTTACTCTCCACTTTCAATCTAATGGTTAAAACTAAACAAGGACATAAATTTCTAAACCTCATCAAGAAACATTTCCCCAACCTTGAAACTAACCCACTCAGTAGATCCAACATAATCACTTGATAAGACACCAGAAGTGTTGAAACAAAATGGCTATTTTTGTAGTGATTTTATAACATATTTATGTTGTAATTTTCGAATAAATATATATATATATATATATAGGCAGCATGTCGTCATTGAGGGCTACGGAAATTTTCCATTTAATAATCTCTTGACTTTTTTCTTACAAGTTTCTTTATATATATAATTATCGAAATAAAAGTATAAAACATAATATTATGAGACATTAAAAACAGGTGAAGCAACTGGTTTCGCTCCCGCTCTTCAGGCTTCAACAGGAGATTTAATTTAAAATTTGTACAGAAAAATGTACAATAAAAGGAAGTTGTGGGAGGAGAAAAAAAAAAAAAAAATGGCGAAAGGAACTAGACAAATGACAGCGAGCCCCAACAGACACTCACATTTGCACAAAGAAGTTTTAAGGGATCCAATGTAAAGTGCCTCCAGAACCTTTTAGATGAAATAAAGAGTGTGACCGGGACAACATGGTGAACCAATCAACACTAAATTTGGATGCACAATCTCTGTTCTTTAATAGGTGTTCGGGACAAGTCCATTCAACGGCAAGGTGTGATTTCTAATTTTTGTAGGAACATGTTGTTTTATTCTCATGTCTAAGCGTTGAGTTGTTCTCCCTATATAGTCGGTTCCGCAACTACAAACGTATTTATAAATAATTGAATTAATTTGATGGGGAAGGAGCGAAACCGGTCGTATCGCCCGTTTTTAATGGGCCTCGTAATATTAAGTTTTATACTTTTATTTCGATCTTTAAATTTTGTAACTACAAAAATATCTTAGATATCTATCTCAAAAACACAGCACTAGGCAGTTGTCATTATTTATTCATGTTTATCTACATGAAATATAGTACAAGGCCAAATATGATGAGGCAGGGGTAAAGACAGGACATCAGCTGTCCTACATTTAAACAAATCGACCCAATCATTGACCCACAGCTGAAATAACTAAATTGAGAGAGCTCTAGGTTTGAGTTCATTTTTATTTACACATTGTGTCAAGCCTCCTGCTGCTAATCAGAATCTTTGGAGTTGGAGGAAACCACTAATTGACATGCAAGTCTCTCTGGTCCTTATCTGTTGGCGTTCAGTGTGTTCCTCCCACCTTTCGGTAGATACCGGTAATTACACCGCTCACTCTAGCGGTATGTTCAAAGCTAAAGTCGTAACTTAATACAAAACTCAACAGTGCACATCACCACCGTCCCAGCTGCCCTGCCAGCCAATATCCCAGACCGTTTTTATTGACCAAAAACATGGCCAATGCACCAATCATCGTCGTTGGCCTTGTTCTCAGTCCCCAGCTCAACCAATCAGCATGCAGACTACCACTAGACAAATCATGCCAAACAGCATAAAATAAATAAATGTCAAAGAATGTACTTTTCTTGGACCAAACTTGCGAGAAGAAAGGATGTAGCTGACGAACTGTCTAGCTTAGTTATATGCACATTCATCATAAAACAGCAACCTGACAAACAGAACATCTTGGATGCTTTGAATCCGGTAAGTGCGAATATTTATCGTCACATTATCTACGAATATGGCATCTGTAGAACCCTTTAAAAAGAGTACTGTTTGAAAAAAGTTTAAAATTAAAGAAAATAAAAATTTTGCCAGGACAAGACAGTTAAAACTGACTCCCAAAAATGACTAGAGAAGTAATGAGTCTCATTTGAGACATATTTTGGGTTAACCATATATTTTTGTTTTTTTTGTCCAGATTTATTCTCCAAGTGAAAGAGAGCAATAAGAATCAGTCTTGCTTGATAAAAGGAAATAATGAGTTATTTCCTCTAATACCATGGTCAGTATACTAAGTGGGATGGTCGGTCGTTGCTAACGGCTTCATACCAGCTGCAACCAGTTTGGTAACCAGACATTGGAAGTGAGCTGGGAACGACAGAACTGGTGTCAAAGTAACTGCTTCGATCTCAAGTCATAACCTACACACGTGATTTTGAGCAAACATTCTAATTTTAAATTATCTCACCAGGCATTCCCAACCACAGCCACTATCATTTCCCTCTGTATCATTAGTAGCAGCTGGTCCTGAAAATCCTGTTCACATATGGCCTTTCTGTGAGTCCACTGTCTATGCCAATTTATGGGTCTCTGAGAAAATACCTCTAAATTTTTTTTTTTTTTTTTTTTTTTACTTAGTAAAATAGATGAGCAGTTTAATTTCCAGTAGCCAGCCAACCTAACCTTGGACACCCTAAGTTTCCTTTACATAGATAAGCCTAAGAGCCCTACATTGACTCTCCTCAGACTCTGTAAAGGTAGCTAGAATGCACCGCAGCAGCCAAGCTACCACTATTTTCCAAGTCCAAACTACCTCCTGAGGGTGTTCATTCCGGTACTTATCGACAAGATCAAACCTGTTGATAAATCCCCAAAATAGTTTCACTTCACGGTTGTCAGTACCCGAATTTGGCCCTGTATGATGTATGTTGGGGTCAAGGATAACATTCCAATCCCCCGCTAAAACTACCCGACGAGACATCATCAAAAATGGCTTGATCTGTCAAAACAAAGCAGTTCCACTCAGAATGTCTCGTTGGGGTTTATGCACCCAATGTCCAAAGAGCCTTATCCTTTATGGCAACATCCAGCACGCAAAGCCTGCCTACCAGATCTGCAAAGACAAGGGTACATGCTGTCTTCAAAGACTTGCTCACCAGCCAAGAGACACCTCTGAAACATGACTGTGAGGACATTTTGTCTAGAGGGTTCTCCCTCGATTCAGCATATTTTGATGGTTGAGTAAAAAAAAAAAAAAAAAAAGGTCTCCTGTACACAACTAACATTCACCCAGAGGCACTGAAAGTCATGAGAGCCTTGTAAGACTTTGACCTCAGCCCTCGGACCTTCACGCTAGCTAACCAGAGCCATTATCAGATTGATTAGGGTTGTTCTCCTACATGGAACATGGCCAGGGTTAGGACGCTGACTGTTTCTCCCATTGAGCCAGTACCCATCTCAATCCTGATGGCACCATCAGGAAACATACTGCCAATGTCCAGGGGGAAAGTTAACTTGAGTGCACTATATAGGGAGTGGGTGAACAAAAAGCGGGAGCCTCCCTGAACAGAATGGATTAAATTTTTCATTTTCAATATCAAAAAATGCTAATGGATGTGTAAACATCAAGGAGCTATTAGCTTCATGAAGCATAGCAAAACGTTGGAGTCATGTTACAGTGGATTACACCTATTCTATCATTAATAGACTCTCCCACCTATAATAAGTAAAAGTAGTAAGTCAGTTTGTTGATGAGTCAGTCGATGTCAGTTAGTCGAATACTAAAGTATCAGCGACCACAACTAGATTACTCTGCGTTATACCTATTATATCAAGTTCCTAACATTTTGTACATCAAACCTATTTTAAGACCGACTTAGTACAAATACAAGCCTCCACTGTGAAATCACTCCACAACAAGTTAATAGCTGATGTTTAGTGAGTGGTATGTGAACGTCCATGTCAATTTGAAAAGTAACTTCCATGACAAGCTCTTCAGTTGCCATTTCATCTTTCGTAACCACACAAGGCCCTAGCCAGTAGTTGGATTACATTCTTGTAGTGTTCGTTTTCAGCAGGACTGCTGCACCATGTGAAACAAACATGTCAGACCCTGTTATGATATTCCCCCAAACAGCAAACGAAGCTTTTGTAAGTCTGCGAGATATACATTGACAAACTCTCCAGAGTGTAAATGCTAAACAATGAACTGTTCATAGGCCATGAATTTGTGATGTCAAAAAAAAAAAAAAAAAAAAAAAAATTTTTTTCCCCCCTCTCCTTGCTAAGTTGTTGATACAGGGTGAAGGATCCACTGCTCACATGCAGTGTAAGAATCTGTGCCAATCTTTTTAACCAGCATATCCTGCAAGCATACTCTGCTTTTTCAAATCATTCAAGCACATATGGGCTTGAAATGGGTTCCTGAATTCAAGGATACAGTTACATGTCAATGACATGCTGAAATAGCTTGTTTAATAAAAGTGCACAGTCCAAATCTCCATGGAGAGAGACACACACACACAGCCTCTTTGCAAGATTTCAAACAAAATGGAAATGGATTAGCATGATCAATGGGAGAGGTCGTCAGCATCCTAATCCTGGCCATGTCAGTCTTGATGATGCCATCAGGAGACAGGCCACTGTTATAGACAAGCGTATGGTTGCAAGAAATAAGACAACAGCAGAAATAGTTACGTGATTTATTTCAATAGGAACGTGTGGTTTCGGGACAGCTACTTTGTGGTATAGTTCACAGGCCAGCTGAAAATCTGGGTTGATCTCTCATAGTAGTTCTATTGGTTGGCGTGGTGCTACTCCTGCTGACAGCTCCCTACCCTGGCCTCCTGTTGACTGCCATTGTACTTTGTGTGACCCTTTTTATGGCTTAACAGGCTTGAAAAACAATGCGAGTATAATTATGAGGGAAGCATTTTTATTGGTCGAAAAATAGAAACACTTTAAAATATTTTATTTATCAACCAGAACTCGTGCGTCGGGAATATGCATAAACAACGATAATGGTCATTTTGTGACGGGGCCTTGTCCCATTCACCTCCGGCTCTTGCTTTTGAGTATGTTAGGTCTTATTTTATAACACCACCAATGCCCAAGGAGAACATGGGTTTTAGATCTCTGTTCAGGGAGGCTTCCACCTGCTATAGTTTTATTGTAATTTTTTTAACATTGGTAGGTATCCACCCATGGCCTGCTTCAACAACAAACATTTGGTTTTCCTCTGCAACCATGGGACGTCAATGATTTTAAAATGGTGTCTTTTGTGGAGCGACAAATTTTGTGCCAACATCACACTGTTTGAGGGTTCCTATAGCCCTACTAGGCTTAAAATCAATTCAAGTATAAATCATAACAAAAACAGCAGGTCATTTGGTCACATTCTATTTTCTCAAAAGTATGAAAATTCATTTTTTCAATGGTAAAACAAGTTAAAATATTGAAAAATGATTTGTCATCATCTGAATAAAATATCAAGGAAACTTTTGATCTGAACCCCCATGAAAGTAGGTATTTTCTGAAAATGTTTTTTAAAAATAAAATTGAAAAATTTTTTTTGAGTCAAATACACTAGCCAGTGGGTAAAATGTGAAAATTTTACATTTTTTTTTTTTTTCTAGTTCTAAAGAAAAATTTTCCACTTGGGAAATTTACCCCCCCACTTTTTTTTTTTTGAAAATCAGAATGCCTAAATCATATTCAAACAATTTCAGCCATAAAATTCAGTTTGAAGCAAAAGAAAAATCTCAGGGGGATCAAAAATAAGGCAAAATTAACAAATTTCAATATTTTAGTCCATCTGGTAAAATGTCAATCATAATTCCATGAAAGTAGGTATATTCTGAAAGCAAACTCTTATTTCATTTAAAAGTAAAATTGGCTGGTGTATAGGAATTTATTTTTTTCAGGGTATAAAATGTAAAAAATTTTTTTTTTTTTTTTGATAATCATAAAGCATCTAATTTCCTGTTAGTGAAAATTTTGTATTTTTTTCATGTTCTGGAAAAAAAAAAAAAAATTATTTCAGCATAAAATTGAATTTAAAGTCAAAAAAAAGAAAATCCTAGGGTGCCAAAAAATGCAAAATCTTAAATTTGATAGTTGGCCAGATAATGAAGTAAAATGATAAAAATTTACAGGTAACATTGTTTACTGTAAATAACTCAAAATTTTTTTCATGGAAAAATTCACTATTTTTCATATTTTATCCCTTTTTTTTTTTTTGTTCTAAACAAAAAAATTTTCCCCAATAACAGGAAATTAACCAATTTTTGAAAATCAGAAAGCATAAATCATAATTGGAAATTGTCATCTGAATGCCACTTTCCAAGGTTTTTTTTCTTTCAAGTCTGTGGGACACGAATCATTTTGAGATTGTGACAAAATGCACACACTGTCATCAAAAAGGTGCTTAACAGCACAAGGCATCAAAGGAAGAAATGCAGACAAGTCAAGAATTTTTGATTTTTAGAAAAAACAAACTATTTTTAGATTTTAGAAGAAAAAGACTTCAGTAGATGATACTGCTTGAATCAAGTCAATACAGCTTCACACTCAGTTTAGAGCATCTGGATGCAGAGGGTTCATTCAGACAACACCACCACCTCTGTAAAAGTCATTGCAAGTTTTACACTTTTTGGAAACACGGACAACAATGGATGTATCCACTTCACCTTTAAGGGCATGCTTACTTATTAACAAGTCTTGTTTTAAAGCAGGGTCCCTGACACAGACATATGTATGCTGATCTTTTTTGATGAAGTGATGCAAACTCTCCCCATCTTCCTTGCTGAAAAGTCCTTCTACACTTCAATGAATTCTGGCCAAATGAAGATGAAAAATAAAATGGAGTTTTACATTGATCAGTTCTGATGGGAAATTTTTCTCCCATTTTCTTACAAAATTCCAGATCATACAGTTGATGATCACTCAGAAACGTTTGCAGTACCGTGATCTGATGGGCCTTTGAATATACTTCAAAAAGTTCTGTCAAATGGTGGTTGACATCAATACTGAGGGGGACAAGACACTGCAAAGTTTTGTTAAGTTGTAAATGCCTTATCCTTGGACAAAATAACTTTGCAGTGATTGCCAACAAAAACGCCATCGTGGTATGCCTGTCTTATGTCCATTTCCTCTAACATTTGATCAAATTTTTTTCTATTGGCCCCACAGTGTTTTTTCAGTTCCTGTTCAATGGATGAAATGGTGTCAGATAGCTGTTTTAAATGAGAATAAGCTGACTGTACTTTTGATGTTTCTGACAATTATTTTCAACTGCAAATTTGACAGGAAGTCCCTGACATTTGAGACATGATGTGTGAGGGTCTTTCGGATAAAGACAAGTGCCATGTCTGACGTTGAATACACATGTGTGACTCATGGGCTCAGTGGCAACACAAAACCCAGTCAGATCTGCCTTGTCACAAAATATGACACTGATTCATACAGATTTCTGCTCTACATGATTGAAGAATCTCTGGAAATTTTTTAGGATGCCAACCTCTTTTCCCACTTATTGCGTTTTTGGCCAGTTGTTCTAGTTCGAATATTGCTGACGCCCTGCTTTTGTTTCTCCACGATTGCAAGACGACTGAGAATATTTTGGATGTCCAGAAGATGCTTGCAGTACAACTCATGTTCACTCTGGGCCACCCTTTTTTCTGCAAGCGTGTCCCTTTGTCTCTGTTCAATTTCCAAAATTTCTCTCAACTTCCCTGGTAATTCCCAAATTTTGATCAATGGCCCGGGCATATTTTTTCCAAAATCCTAAAAAATTTTGCATGTGACTCAGGTAGTTACAAAGTGGGAAGAACAACATTGTCCAAGGACTTTATAGGATAAACAGCACAGCCGATTACTGACAAATGATCAGGAAGCTCAAGAAAAAAAAAAAAAAGAAAGATCAACGTTTTCTGCATAATGTAACACAATCATTAATATGACGCAAGGAAATATTACATGACTCAAGAGTGTGCAGACTTGGTGTGGTTTTGGAGATGATCCAAACTAACCTGGTCATAAAGAGAAGGGAAAGATGCAGATGCACCTTGATGTCCCAGAGTTGCATATAGGAATTTGTAATCACCTCCAAAAAGAACAGTGACAGAAAGTCATGCATGCTTTGAAAATCTTCCCAAAAATTTGACATGGCCTTCATTTGGTTTTCATGTGTATCCTCAGCTGCGTACAAAGAATATATTTTACTTGAAAATGCTGACCCACTAATTTTTGGAGAACAGACAGAGAAATGAAATTTTATTCCCTGGTCTCCTTTGTGCCCTGAAAAAAGGATAAAAACTTTATCTGCCTGACCGAAACAGTCATTGTCTTTTTGCAGCATGTTCTAAATTGTTTGGGTCATATATTGAACAGATTCTTCACCTGGGACATTAGCACCTCCAAGAGGGTTTTTTTTTTTTTTTTTTTCATCACCATTATTTTTTTTGTGTCCATGAGTACAATTTTTGTTTCAAGTTCACTTTCAGGGCAAACAAGAGTTTTCTCATGAGAACGCATGGATAATTCTGAAGGGAAAATTGTAATTCCATAAGCTGCCAGGGTGGTTTTCAGATGTCTCAAAGTTGCCCAAGGAAAATCAAGATAAAGTCTAAGGTTTACCACCTGAACAACTGTTAAATGCAGCCAGATTTTAGATATGAGGCAGTGAGCTACAGAATTTTGGAAAACATTTTTGACACCGGAAATTAATGCTGAGACTATTTGCAACATCTTAGCCCGGAAATGCAAATTATTAGATGTTTTAGAATTAGTTTTCCATGCAACACGCAAAGAAATAAAAAATCCTGTCCTTTATGGCTTTCATCCCAAAAAATAGATCCGGAATAGCCATCCACTGGGGAAAAACTTTTTTTTTTTTTTTTTTTTTTTTTTGAATCAAAACTAAATTGCTGATTTGGACCTTCTTGGACTCAAATCTATTAACCCTTTTTGCATTCAAGTCTTCAATGCCTTCCACATCAACATTCTTTTGAGGCAGAAATTTTCTCGATTGAATCCTGGAGCAGTTTCGATTTTTTTTTTTTTTTTTTAATCCCTGAAGGGCCTGAGTTGTCCATCGTTTTGCAGATAATTGAGCAGAATATTTTCTCTTGAGGCTCTTATTTTCAGCTTTAAGATCAGCAATCACCTTCTCATAATCAGAAAGAGACTACTCTAAAGAAAGATTTCAGCTCTTCAAAAAGATTTTTTTGCCAGGGGCTTTTATAATTTGACTGTCCTGGTCTCTGGAGTGGATGTGGAAGCTGAGGATAAAACAGAAGTAGAAAGCAAGGAATTATCGCCACTTTTGGGACCACTAACTGAAAAAACTTTAACAGAAGAAGCTGTAAAAGATGGGAAAACTTCTCACCACAGAAGACAAATATTTTGTCTTCTTAGCAGTCTTTGCACATTTTCTGAATGCAACAACAGAAATTTGCCTTGACTGCAGGAACTCCATACAAACAATGCAAAACAGCTACAAGAGATTCCTCATCAGAAAATTTTGACTAATGACCATAAAATTTCATTGGTAATTAATACTGCAATGGCTACAGTGGTTATGGAAAAATCATTAAAATAACCATGGGGCAAGTCCAAGGAAGCAATAATATCCTCTATGGTTAAAATAGTAGCAAAATGTCACACGCCATCTTATTTCAGCAACAACCGTACGCAAAATGTGATAAAGTACGTTTATTTATATATAAGGGTTAAAAAAATTTGACATGAGAGTCTGGACTTCTTTGTTTTGATTTTTCATGTCTGTTGGCGCATGCATATGCGTGTTGAATTGTTAGTGAAAAAAAAAAAGTTAAAAAAAAAAAAAAACAAACAATGGTTCACTTTATTTTTTTTTTTCATAATAGGCCTGGGGTTTTTTTTTTTTTTTTTTTATACCTATAATTCTAAAAATAACTTGCTTTTGTTTATCAAGCTTTTTTTTTTTTTTTTTTTTTAAAGATAAAGTTTTCCTGATTTAGAGAATAAAAAAAAAGTTAATAAATAAACTCAGCTTTACTTTTATTTTGAGGGTCACAAAAACACTAGCAAACACACTGTGTTGTGTTTGTTTTTTTCACTATATACCTTTCATATTTCCCATTGCCGGGTCATAATATAATTTTTTTTTTTTTAACTATCATTGAATAAAATCAACCATTAAAGTTTGAAAAGAAAAAAAAATTCTTTACATTGGTGTAAATAAGTTTGTTTTTTTTTTTTTTTCTAGAAAATTGGCCATAATTTTTTTTTTCACAGCCAATTTGAAGATTTATTAGCAGTGAATAATTCCATATGTAAAAATTAGCTGTCTGGGTCCTATAATGTCGCCTGCAAAGGTCCAGAAGTTTACTGATTCCTTAAACTTGTTGCACAATTGTTTTTCATGGTCAGTTTCCATTATTTCATCTTGATGTTGTCATTTTTGGACAGCCAAGTCATCAAGGATTCAGGAAAACAGTGTAAAGTTCTCAAAGCAAACCTGTGCCACATTCTATGAGGTGTTATGGGATTTTTTTTTTTTTTTTTTGCTGAATATTTCGTTCATGTGCCATATTGGATTTTTCCTACATGACAAAAACAAGGTTTTTAAACAGCTATGCCACAAACACTGACAATTTGATTTCCATATTTCTGCAGGATTTGTCAAGAGACTTATCTTTTGTGATAAGATGAGTGTAGCTCTTGGTTTTATCCAGAAATTCTAATGTTGATCTTGCAAGAGGTTGTCTCCCTGAACAATACATTGTTGTCTGTCATTATTTTGTTCTGATGTCTTTGAAAAATCTTGGCCACCATATTATCCTCCAAGCTCTTGGACTTTGGATTCATTCATGCATGGATTCATTCATCAAATATTTGTCTTAAGAAAAATGGGTGCAAAAAAATTCCCCCCTTAAAATGGAAACAAAAGGAAAAACAAATTAAATTAAACAAAAATGGAAAGATAATCAAATTCCTTCAACTGGACAGAAATAAACTTTTTTTTTTTTTTTTTTATCTTTATCTTTCATTTTTCTTATTTTTTAGCTGTAACAGACATAACGAGATCAATAATAATCACAAATTAAAAACAAAATACAGGAATAAAAAAAAATGCTATAACATCTTTTTTTGTCTAACCATTTTTTTTTGTACATCTTCATTGTTATACAAGAAATATGAAAACAAGTTACTAAAACAAGATGGCCACCATAAAAAAAAAAAAAAAAGTGAACAAAACCAAACCAAACGAAACATGAAAAAATAAAAATTAGAAAAAAAAAACAGATTAAACATGATACATACCCTAGCTATCCTTAAAGCTTAACTGGCATCAAACCGATTAGAGTTGGGACACTGGCTTGAGCATGGTTGGGATAAGGATATCAACAGCCTCCCTCATTGGCCCATCTCAGTCTTTATGGTACACCATGGGAGAGACCACCAATATCCTAGGGAGAGGTCAGTTTGAACTAAAACTGGGACCCTCCCTGCACAAAACTTTTATTTTTTTCCACCTATTCATTTTCACTTTTTGGGGTATTATTGGCCTTCCAACTTTTGTTGGAGAAAATAGCAAAAATATGGCCTCCTTACTTTCCTGGTTCAACATTTTGCCACTATTGTCTTTCCTTGCATTAGGATTGCTTTTATCAGGGCTCTTCAAATCTGGGTACTCCAAAGATTCAGCTTTTAAAAATCTGCCACAAAGTCTCAAAAGAAAAATTTCTGCTTGTCTTAAACAGCTCTTATATTTAAATTCTTGTGAAGGGAAAATGGGGAAGGGGAGGAAAAAAAATAAAAAATAAAAAAAAATTGATTTCTACTGGCGTGTTTGGTTTTATTTAGCTACTTCTGTTTTCTTTTGCAGTTTTAAATATCTATCAAAATAGGAGATGCAGGGTAAATAAAGAAGGAATAGAATAAAAAGAAAAGCTGGTTAAACTAGTGTAAACAAGAAAAAAAACTGTAGTGATATGCAAATTAGTATAATTTGCATATGAGCAGGTAGCTCATATATAATAAATGGACACCAACGAGAACGGAGGTGGAATAAGAATTTAGTGGATACACGACATAACAATGGCGTCGCCGATAGGATACTCTTTGGTCCTTGAAGACCCAGAGTACGTAGACACGTGGATTCATTGCTTTGCTGCTAATGCTAGATGTAAAAAGTTGAAAGACAACAAAAACAGAGCAGGGGAAAATGAAATCACCGACTTGTTCATGGCTACCACTGGTTGTGAAGCGATTATGAAGGTTGCTACAATGGTTTACCCTCGAGAACTAGAAGAAATGACTTTCGAAGAAATAAGTCAGGTTATTAAGGGAAACGTGAGGCCAAAGAAAAGACTGGTGATTGCAGAAAGGACCAAGTTTATGGCAATGAAGCAGGAAGTGGATGAACCGATAGTGAAATATTTACACCGGTTAAGAAGTGCGAGTAAATACTGTGAATTCGAAAAACTAGGAACAGGCGAGCAGACAACGGAAGAAGAATTAATCCAACTAAGATTAATTGAAGGTATGCATAATTCGGCACATAGATATAAGTTAATGGAACAGTTACAACTTTTTGAATATGCCTTTGAATATGTGTATAGAATTTATACAACAGCAGGAATTAATACATACCTACAACCAAAATAAAAAATAAATCCTACGAAGAAATAATGGCTGAAACATATACGGTACAAACAAAGAAAAAAAATTGTGCGTACTGTGGAAAAAATTCATGAAATGAAAAAGAAAAATGCCCAGCCTTTGGAAAGAAGTGTTCAAAGTGTTTTAAAAAAAAAAATCACTTCAAAGAAGTATGTAAAACGAAAAATGTGGAAAGAGTAGAGGATGAAAATAGACAGATTTTTAATGTAAAAAAGGATAATATACAAAATACTGGATCTAAGAACGGAGATACAAAAATAAAAGTGAAGATCAACGACTGTATTGTCGAAAATGCAAATCGACACAGGTAGTGAAGTCACGATAGTACCCAGAAATTTGTGGGAAAAATGGGAAAACCGTTTTTAAAAAAACCAAACAACGTACAACTACGTCAGTTTGATGGCTCGATTATAGCAATTATGGGTTACTTTGAAGGTTCAATAGAATTAAAAAAAAAAATATGAAATAGTACCCATTATAGTTACAAATTGCCAAAAACGCATGGACTACTGGGGAATGACGTGTTAAAATAAATTCAACGTAGTTGATTAATGAGATAAAAATAGAAAAAACAGGAAAATTAAAAAATTATGAAGCTAGCCTGAAATTAAAAGAAAATGTTTCCCCTCCTACGGAGAAAAATACCAGTGCATTTATTACCGTTGGTAATAGCTAAATTGCAAAGCTAATAAAGGAAGACTTATTAGAACCTGCCCCTCCAGGAGGAAGTAAATGGGCATCACCCATCGTGGTATTGAAAAAAAAAAAGATGGTGACCTGAGAATTTGTGGAGATTATAAAATAGGGTGAACCATAAAGTTTGTGCTGACTCGTACCCTATTCCAAATGTGGAAGTAGCTTTACATAAGCTTGCTGGAATGAAAGTATTTTTGAAGATAGACCTAAAATCAGCTTACCACCAAATACCGATAAATGAAAATTTTAAAGAAGTGACGACTATAAACACACCTATAGGCCTGTTAAGGTGGAAAAAGAATGCCGTATGGCATAAAAACAACAAGTGCAATTTTTCAAAAAGCTATTGAAAAAGTAATAGGAAATGTTGAAAATACCATCTGTTATCAAGACGATATATGTGTTGGAGATTTAAATGAAGATGATTTAAAAAAAAAAACTGAAAATATACTGAACCGGCTGAGAGACGCTGGTATGACAATAAATACAAAAAAAAATGTAACCAACAGTAATGAAATATCATTTTTTGGGTTACTCAATATCAAAGGAAGGGATCTCTCCAGATAAAGTACTAATAGAGAAAATTCTAAAAGTTGCTACACCAAAAAATAAAAAGAATTGGAGTCCTTAGGTTTGGTAAATTTTTATAGAAAATATGTACCAAAATATAATGAGTTGACAGAGCCATTTGCTAAGTTAAGAAAAAAAAATTTGGAATTCATTTGGTTAGAACACCAACAGAAAGCCTTTGAAAACTTAAAACAGATTCTGGCAAAAAAGCCAATAGTACAAATTTTTGACCCTAAGAAGGACATAACTAACTACTGATGCTAGTGAGCAGTCCATATCTGGTATTTTGTCACAAGATGGGCATCCCATAATGTATTTATCAAGGAGATTAACAACAACTGAACACAATTATTCGAATATAGAAAGGGAGGCACTAGCCATAGTGTGGACAACGCATAGAGCAAGACAGTTTTTGATGGGAAAAAAATTCTTGTTGAAAAGTGATCATAGACCACTGGAATTTATTTTCAACCCAAGAAAAGAGCTACCGAAAGTTACAACGTCCAGAATATTACGTTGGGCGATTAGACTGATGGCGTTCGACTTTGACATTGAATATGTTAAAGGGAATACGATACCGCATGTTGATGCCTTATCTAGATTGAGGTTTTATAGAGAGAGGACAAAAAACGACGAGGAATTTGAAGACACATTCTTGCACCTTGTAGAAACCGATGTAATATCGGTAGATAAAATGGCTACTGAAACTACAAATGACCCAGTGTTAAATAGAATAATGTCGAGGATAAAACAGAATCGCTGGGGAAATTGTTCAATGGCTGAAAGACCATTCAAAAGAAATTAGACATAGAATGACTATAGAAAACGGGATAATATGTAATGGAGACTTGGTAGTTCCCCAGAAACACAGAGGAGACAGGTTATAAAAAGTGTACACGATGACGTACATTGTGGAGTGGCAGCTACGCAAAAGATTAAAATTGGAAGCCTGGTGGCGGGGTACTCAAGAGACGTAGAAGACTACGTAAAAAGATGCAAAAAATGCACAGAACTCAGGAATTTTAAGCAAAAGAAAATACATGTATGGCCCCGAGAAGTAGAACCATGGAGCAGAGTACACATGGACCATGCCTATGTCAATGGGATAGGACTATTATTAATATTAGTAGACACATATTCAGGTTGGCCTGAAGTGGTGAGAGTACCTGATAAAAAAAAAAGTACCACCGTAAAACAAATATTAAGAGTAATATTTGAGGAATGGGACACAGAACATTGGTGACTGATAACGCACCAGAATTTGTGGATGTTGATTTGCATGAATGGCTAAGAAAAATAGGATGCAGACCTTACAAGACCCCTCCCACCACCCTCAAAGTAATGGGGCAGCAGAAAGGATAGTCCAGACGGTAAGAAGGGCATAAAAAGCATGCTTGCAACAGAAGGAGGAAATCGATGCTTTCCTACCAAGATTACTATTAAGTTACAGAACAATTCCACATGCAGGCAGGCCGGAAAGTCCATCTGCCTTAATGGGCAGACAATTAAGGTCCCCTTTGACTATGTCATATGCCACAAATCAAAAGATGTGGTACAAAAGAAATAGGAATATGCAACCAGAGTCAGCCGAATTTATTATGCAGAAAGGACATAATACTGCAATATTAAATAAAGAAAATGGGAACAGTGTTCTAGCTCATGCTGACCAAATAAGATCCCAAGGAGAAGAATCTGATGAGGAAATGCCTTCAGAGATGCCCATTATTGACGTAACAGAAGAGTTAATGCAGAATGAAACTGCGGAGGAAGAAGTAGAGAGAGATGAGTTAGAAGAGGAAGACCAGAGTATGCAAGAGGAACAGTTCGATTATAGGGAAAGAAGTGATAGATCTAGATCTCCAAGGGAAAGGAGAGAGATAAAGGAAGATGTTCAAGAGGGCACAAGAAGAAGTACAAGAAGTACTTGCGGCATAAGGCCCCTCCATTATAGGGAGATGTAGTGATATGCAAATTAGTATAATTTGCATATGAGCAGGTAGCTCATATATAATAAATGGACACCAACGAGAACGGAGGTGCAATAAGAACTTAGTGGATACACGACATAACAAAAACAAATTTTTTCAATTAATTCACATATGTAGTTTAAGAAATAAATCCTAAACAAATCAGATGACTTATTTGAAACTGAGGAAGGTAACTCAAAAAGAACAAATAAAAAAAAATAAAAAAAAATTTAAACTACTTTCAACTTTTATTTAAAGAAAAGGAAATAAAATTCAGTTTTCTCAGTGGCTTTTTGATATCAAGTTTGACAAGAAAGAAAAAAAAAATCTGTATCTGGTGACATTTTCAGCCTTGATTGAGACAATGATCAATGCGTTTTTTTTTTTTTTTTTCCTTTCGTTTGTCATTTTCAGTCCTTTTCTTGTTATCAATGTTTCTACTTCATAAAAAAAATCCCCGTAAGCTATTACAGTTCCCAGTCACATTGCAAAGTAGAGAGACCAGTTTCAGGATTGGGACAATCAGATATCTGAACTGAAAATGACACCTTGGCATTTGACTACAATATAAGCATTAGTTATAGAGCCAATATTTGTAGCTACCACACACCTAATATAGAGAAAAATGATCTATTCATTAAGTATGCAGCTAAACAAAAAAAAAAGAGAAAATTGTTACATTTTAGGTAATTTTAGACATGTTGAAATTACTCTCTCAATTCAATAAAGGGTTAGATTGTTCTCATTCCAGTCTATTAGTACAGCTCAGTTATTGCAAGTGTTCCAAGTACAATCTGTCCCAATTCTGAGGGCCATGTGTACCTCCCCCACTCAACTCAAAACCACAGCAGGCTTTATTGGCTTTCAGTCAGTCACATTGGATTTACTTGCACCAGGTGTTCTCAATCTCATTTTATTAGAACTCGCAACACTATCAAAGGTCTTAAAAGAAAGATTTTCTTTTCATAAGGCATTTATCCTCTATCTCTAAAAGAGGAATATGAAATGTCTGAAAAATGCCAGAAGTCTGCAAGACCAGAGCCTACTTATTATTGTAGATTTATAGTCATAAATAAGACAGTAGAAAGTTATGCATGGAGCCTGACTTCCAAGCTCTATAAAATCCTACCAAAACACCATATAATTCAGCCTTCAAATGCAGATCAGTTAGATTGATAAATGATCAAATAGAGAAAAAGGATAAATGTGAAATATTAGTCATTTCTAGTTATATTTGACAGAAAATCAGTTATAAAGTCAATATCTACTAGCAACAAAGGATGTCAAGTAATTTTTGATAGAACCAAGGTATAATTTCTAACTGCTGAATGTTTGACAGAGTTCAAAGTAAAGATGGGCACAATCCTTGCACTAGTTAAAGATTGAGACTGCCAAACCTGTACCCCAGGATAATCACTCTTCAATGACCAGGAAGGCTCATATATACACCACCAATTATGGATATTATAGTGAAATTTAAGTTGCAAGTTGGTTACTTTGCTTGAAGCAAATAGGCTTTTCCAAAATCCAGAATAGGACATTTATGCCATCCATGCTGTCTAGTGTTTCAGATGGCCAGCTTATCTCTGAAATGATAATTCCATTTCGGAAAAAGATCAAGTGGCCTGTGGCTGTAGATAAAAAAGCTTGGCACGACTTCGATCTAGATATCAGCGAAATACTAAAGACAATTTCAAAAGGCTCGGTGGATACCTGTTTAAGTACTATGTCGAAAATCATAGTTAGCTTTGCTTCAGAGCGTTTCGGATACGAGGAAAGGAAGACGAAAGAAAAAAACTTTAGAAAATCGAAGGGAAAGTAAAATCAAACAATGCAGAGCGGAATTAAGAGCTATCCGAAAGCAAAACCAGAAGAAAGGGACCGCTGCAAGAACTCCGGGACATCATCCGTTCCAAAATGAAATCTTTACGGAGAGCAGAATGGCACAGGAATAGAAGGAAGGAAAGGGCGTGCAAATGATTAGCCTTCATCTCTAATCCGTACGGTTTCACTAAGAAATTATTAGGCGATAAACGAAATGGAAGGTTAACATCTACCCCTGACGAAATAAATGACTTCCTTAAAATGACTGAGTGACCCAAATAAACATATACACCTAGGAAAAACTCCTCTCTAATCACACCTAATTTGCCTTCATACCCTTTTAACTTAAAAGAACCAACATTGAAAGAAGTTCAAACAATATTAAAAATAGCCACATCAGGATCAGCCCCTGGACCTAACGGAGTCCCTTACTTAGTTTATAAACATTGCCCATTGTTGCTCCATATGTTATGGAGGTTGTTAAAAATTGTTTGAAGAAGAGGGAAGATAGGTGTACAATGGAGGTGCTGAGAAGGAATATGGATCCCTAAAGAGGAAGGAGCAAGTACAGTAAACCAATTTAGGTACATCTCCCTACTGAACGTCAAAGGAAAAATATTTTTTACCGTTATGAATCAACGCTTGACAGATTTCCTCTTAAAGAACAAGTATATTGACACCTCTGTTCAAAAAGGAGGCGTTCCAGGCATACCAGGGTGCATAGAACATACAGGTGTCATCACGCAGCTGCTAAAAGACGTGAGAGCACATAAGGGCGATATGGCTTTTCTGTGGCTGGATCTTAAGAATGCCTATGGCTCTATCCCACACAAATTGGTAGAAGAATCATTAAACCGCCACCACGTTCCTCCCCAAATTATAGAGACCATAGTAGATTATTATAACAATTTCAAAATGAGAACAGCAGCAGGAAATACAACATCTGCATGGCATACATTGGAAAAAGTGCTTAATGAGGCAACAGAGCAGTGAACAGAAGATACATCTGTTGGATTGGTTGACTTTGACAAACAACATAGAAAAAGCTAAAAAAAAAAAAAAAAAAAAAGTTATTCCAAGCAAGAAAGTCTGCAGTTAAAGTTCATGTCCATTCAGGTGATAAATACTAAATTTTCAAAGAAAAAAAAAAAAAAAAAAAAAAAATAAATAAATAAATTTGGTTTCATTCCTAGATGAGGACAGTAACAAGTTCATAAAATAGGCAGCTATTTCTCACTTCAAGGAATTAGTCAAGCAGCTATAATATTCACATACAAAAAGGATAAATATTGTATGATATTGGAATTTTGGAGTGTTCGGACTATTGTACGACAATGTAAATAATTACAATCACCTGAAGAAGGCTGAACTGAAACTTTATTTACTAAAATTTACTATACAAAATTCTAAAAAATGACAGACATCAATTTTAAACAAAAGTTAAAATCTGTTTAAAGATCTTGCAAAAATCAGTTATATTAAATAAACTTTTTATTTATAGTAATTTTGCTAACTCAAGAAAAAAAAAAAAAAATATCAAAAAACATGTTTAACTAAAATTTCAGATGTGCTCGGAAGGATTAAAAAATGTAAAAAGAAAAAATAAATAAACTTTATCATCTAAATGTTTAAGAGGGAAAGTATTTTTTGATTATGAAAATAATTTTTAAGGCTGCTTAAAATAAAAAAAGAGAAGCATGATAAAAAAAACAATTTCATGGAGATGCATAGATATATATGTACATGTTCAAATTTTTGATCTTCCCTATTAATATTTAAAAAGTTTTTACAAATGAGGGTTTATTAAATGTTATTTCCTTTGGGGATGTATTGTTTGACTCAATTCCAATCCGTTGAGTATGTTTTCAAATGTCAGAAGTATAAGCATCACATGGAGAACTGCAGACGATAACCAGTATGTGTGAAATGTGATTAACAAAAAAAAAACCCAGAACATATTGAAGAGTATACACTTGATATTAAATTTACTAATTGTCAAGAGAGCCTTTGTGAAATCTTGTTTACAATTTCTTATATAAATAAAAATCCTTGAGGTCAAGCATGGAAGAGATGTATCTTTCCCGGAAGGAAGGAAATAGTAGATTCCAATATGAAAGGACATATCTATGCCAGTGTAGTTCAGAGAAAACATCAATTTGGCAGTAACAACAACAAAGCACTCATCAAGCAGCTGGAACTTTGGTGCACAAAGGACTAATTAACTGGCCAAGAATTGCTGAAAAGTACAGGCATGGCTGAAAGCTGCTAAACAAACTCTTGCAGTTTATTTACTATTTCGATTTCAAACCCATATATTATGACTCGGATATCACCTAATACAAGACAAAATATCTACCTAAAAACAAACACCAATAGAAAAGAAAAAAAATCATAAAGATCAATCTATCAGCCAAATCTCAAATGGGCCCCAACACCACCAAAAAAAAAAATAAAATAAAATAAAAACATGACCAACAAAAAGAAAAACACATGATATAAATACAAAGTACGAGAGAGAATGGATGATACACCACCAAAATGTTCCAAACAAAACCAAAAACAAAAACCCATAAAATAAAAAATGTAACATGGAATATTAAATACTACGAAAGAACATTCATTGTAATTTGGCTTTAGACAATAACATACTCCTGCTATAGACATCTGCTGTAAGTGCTGCTTTGCACAAAAGAGTCAGCATATGTTCTCTGTCCATCCCACCACATTACCAGATATAACAAGACAAGCTGGAAGATCTAATAAAACAATGATCCAAACCTTTAATTCTCTTAGGGATTTTCAATAAAAAGGTCAGGATCGATCCTGGTATCGGAGAACAAGCCGTCAGCCCACACTCGTCGGTCATTGGTGGTGTTTGACACAGCAGCTGCTCCCTTGGAGTTGACCTCTTCAACCATGACCTCTCTTACCCACGTTGCGATTTTTGATCTTAAGAGGGTCAAGTTGAATTATCACTGGGGCATCTAAACCAAGGAGTTTAATATGCACACAAAATTGAAAATAAGTGACACTCAAATAAGTCACTAGATGATATATATATATATATATATATATATATAAAAATTTTTTTTTTTCTTTTCATTTTCCAACCCGTTTGTAATATTTGGCTATCTTGCCCACTTCTTCACAGGTCTCTTCAAATTTAAGAAAAATCTTCCATTACACCTTATTCTGTACATTTGTCTCAGGCTCATAACTCAAGCAAATGAAATTTCAGCAAAATGGGCATGTTCTGAAAATGCCAAAAATGATTTTCCTATGTCCCTCACTGACTTATCTTCAGATTTTTTTTTTTTTTTTGCTTTTCCTTTTTTTTCTTTTTTTTTTTTTAAAAAATGTGGCTGCACAGAACTGGTTGTCCACAGCACCATATTATTCCAAGCATGGTTCAGTTCTGTTCATCTGGAAAGAAATGTCAAAGAAAAAATAATTTTAAGTATTAAAGAAAATTAATTGCCAACTAAAAGATTTTATGGGAGAAATTATTAAGAATACTTGAATAAATTGAATGAAGAAACGATGTCAGCATTAGGTTTCATTTCTAGCTTATGTATTCTTAATTGAAACAAAAACTAATAAGGATCAAAGTTATATGCCTCACAAATCATTGTTTAAATGTATTTCCTTTTTGTTTTCTTTCAATGAATGTTTACAATTAAAGCAAATGTATCATTAAAGTATGACTATCTAAAGACAAATACACAAATTCAAAAAATATATTGAAATAGGCATAAGAAACAAACAAGCAAAATAGTACTTACTTAGTAAAATGGAAGATTCAAAATTCAGTGCCTGGGAGAGTATGTTTTCTGGATTATTTCTCAATTCGAATAATTTTAGTGAAAACTCAATACATTTTTTGAACTTGTATTTGTCTAATGTAATAGGTATAGAAAAAAAAAAGTAGTCACTTTGTAATATTTAACTATGAAAATTCTAAGACTGGTATTGGTTATTTCTTAATGGGGTGGGGGAATAAAATAAAAAAAAATTAAGAAATATCCCATACCAGGCTTTGCATTTTTCATACAGGAATTTTAAATTAGTTTTTACCCCAAACCCCAATTAATTCAAATAAGACTCAGTGAAAACAAATACACAAGATTGAAATAAAATGCAATAGATATAAAAATGAAATGGTGGCACCTCGACATGTTGTAATGGTTACAAAGCTTGTCTTGCTAGATCAATTACGAGCGAGTTCAATCCTCACTGGGTGCCCCATACTTTCGGTCTTGTGCCACATCTAAGCCGGGCTTAGAAAATCACAATATAAAAATGAAATGGTACTTTTCAAAATTTTGTAACGTTGCTGCCTTGAGTCGTCTCTCTAAGCTCTCTCGTTCAATTTTTTTTTTTTTTTTTTTAAGTAGAAATGAAAAAAGCAAATAAGCTTTTCTACATGTGTTCATACAAACAATTTGTAAAATGTAAAGGCAAACAGCATTTGGGAACAACACTTATAAAACAACTCAAATCACATGACATTTTATTCTATTCATGCTGCTTCTGGTCTCCCATACATTTGAATTAAAACTTTTTTTTTTGTGTGTCCATAAAAACAAACATGTAAATTTAGATTTTTACATGTAATGGTTATTACAATCTGCAACACACAATTTATAATCTGTAAAGAGATCTTAAGACCATTGACTAAACTGCTCACCATTTTCACTAATTTTAGAATAGTTAACTTTAATGTAAAAATTTGAATAGTTTTTGAAAGTTTCGTTAAAAGCTGACAATTTTTACAAGATTTTCAAAATTAATGTCTGCAGAAAAATGTGCTAAAATTTGGTATGACAATGTTATTTAGTAGTGCCCCTGGACACAAAGAGAAAGGGGTTTTTTTTTGTTTTGTTTTTTATAAAATGAAAGAAGTTAGAATGTTCTAAAATGGATGGAAAAATTTTTTAAATATTAAAAAATACTTTTACTGTCAAAAAGTTTGGTTTTGTCAAGTTTAAGGCTGTTTTTATCATGCTATGCTCATTTTTCAGCAATCTCATGACAATATCTACATAAGGGGGATATTTTTTGTAAATATAAATATACTTAATTTCATTTGTTTTAGCCTTCCTTGACAAAGACTGTACATAAGGAATGAGGTGGTATGTAGAGTGATAAACAATAACAAGAAAAAAGAACATGGCAAAAACAAAATATATAAAGCAAGCATACAATATATACAAGGCAAATCAACAGTAATATAGCAAAAAATAAGAATTGGGGTTGATACATGAGCAAATTTAGATAAGTGAACATAGCATTCTGAAATCAAGACATGACAGACTGGGACCGAGTCACATGTAAGCGAGAACTAGCCTATTTTATTAGGCTAGAAAAAAAAAAAAACAAACACCATGCATTTCTGGGCTTCTGCCTATAAATTGGGGGGGGGGGTCAAGTGTTTTGCAGTCATTCCTGTCAGGTTTAGTTTGGTTTTGGCATATCAACTTGAATGGGTAAAATTTTTATTGCTGGTAATTCCCCCCCACCCCCAAATGTATTGCTGGTATTTTTTTTTTTTTTTTTTTTTTTTTTTAACACTTTCATAGGGTCCAGCAAATAGTTAAGCTCCAAACCACTAACAGGTGCTTCCACCCCGGGTAGGAATGGACCTAGAAACACCAGTAATTAAGAGGTGTTTCCACACTCCTCGAAACCTCCTGATCAGAGGCCTTGCTACTGGATGTAAGTTTATGGTCTTACCCAGGACATGGATTTAGTTTATCATCATACCCAGAACAGATTCCTGTCAGGATTGAAACCAACACCCCTTCCCACATTCTGATGGATGAGTGCACTCATTTTACTTCCCCTAATTCCCAAACTTTCTATGAGGGCAATAAATAAAAACAAGATATAAATAAAAGAAAGAAAAGGGAGGGGGTAAAAAAATGTTCAGTATAATGAACCACTTAGAGTAGCAAAGAATTGATTCAATTTTACTCTGCTGCTAAGTTTAGTAAACAAAGCACCAACATTTTCTTTCAATAGATTCAAAATGGTACAATAAAACTGAACTTATCTTAGTCCCAATGAAGTGTTACCCTTTTTCTACAGGTTTTGAAAATTGATGTAAGACCAGGTTCTTAGCAAGAGCTATGGTACCTTGATTATCACAAAATATAGTGGCTTGTTCATTTTCAATTGTATTAATCATGGTGTTTAATAAATGAATAAGGAATTTTGCTTCTTGTATTACAATTACCAACACTATGTACTCAGTTTTGCATGTTGACAAAGCTACTGTAGGTTGCTTTCTCATTTTCCACAAAATCATTGAACTGGTGATAACTGGAAATCATACACTGTAAATTTCCCCCAATCAGCATTACAAATTTATTAAATACTAAACACTGTGTTTTTGTGCCTTTTAAATAGTGTAAGACTTGTTTGGCTTTTATCAAGTGGTTCATGGTTGAATGTACTGAATATTGTGACACTTTTGTCATGTAACTTATATCTGGACAAGTGGCAGTCCCAATGTATATCAGGTTGCTCTCTCTCTCTCTAATATTTTCCATCTGCTGGTTCAGCTTTGCTTTCGTCCAGTAGAATGATATCCATTTTTCAAGGTTTGCGATATTGTATTCCAAATTTGGTTAATCTTTTCAATATATTTTGTTTGCATTTAAAAATAACTACACAGAGGAGTCAAATTTTATACAAGAAAGCTGTCCAAGACTAGTGACTTTGTTGTAATTCTGTGTTAATTAATGTAAAAAAAAAAAAAAACATTTAAATGAACAATTCAATGAGCATATCAACCTAAACAATCATAGTCAATATTGTATTTGAACTGTTCTTTGTGTAAATATAGGAGTCTGCTCAGGAACAAGAGAAACCTAAATGTGTAGGGTTTGATTCCAATTTCGGCAGCTTTATTTACGCCTATATAATGACTCCGCTCCCTACCACATACAAGTTTATCATTGTTTTTGCTGGTAGTAGAATAACCCTTGGTTTTGTTCGTTTTACAGCATAACCTCGATGGGTTATTACCAGCAATATTTTTTTTTTTCTAAAAATGTATTGCTGGTAATAAAACCTATTTTTATACTTTTATAGTGTTTTGAACCCTTTTTGTGGGGGCTAAGTATTTGCCCATAGGTAGGACCCTGACAGGTGCTACCACCCCGAGGTCAGTGTGGACCTGGGAACCCCAGCAATTAAGAGGTGGTTCCACAATCCTCAAAAGGCATTGCTGTTGAATGTAGAGTTTATCATCTTACACAGGACAGAATAATCCTCAAGTTGTTGGACATCAACACCAACAGACTGCAAAGTATAAGTACAATGTTTTTATATCCATTGGGTGGACAAATTCTGTTAAACAGCTAAATTGCATTAACATTCTTACAGATCATAAATGTGCTGTGGAGTACAAAGTTTCATGATAATCTATTTCTGTTTTTTTGTTTTTTTTTCTGAGTAACCCTTTGCAACAAATCTAGCTTTGAACTGTTCATTACGAGCGTTATTAATTTTAATAGTATAGACCCACTGACTGCCAATAACAGTTTTACTAGGTGAAAGTTTAGTTAATTCATATGTTTTGTTTTTAGAGCATTTATTTCTTTTTCCATGACATCACACCATTTTATAAAGTTATTTGAATAACAGCTTCAATTAGAGTGTGTGTGTATATATATATATATATTACCAAACAGCAATAGTTTATAGTCAAACTTACTGTTGTCTTAATTCTTAAGGTAATCTTTTAAATATTCAGGCATTTTTCCATAACCTGCTTGGGTATCTTCTGTTGGATATTTCTGCATTAAGATTATCACCTGTAGTATTATTACTTGGACTTGTTGATTCTGTAGTTTTGCTTTCATGTTTTATCTCCCCACAAGGATTTTTATGCAAATAGTTGAAAAGTATTGAATTATTTTCATCAACTGCAAGTTGTCAGATGTAGTAGGAATTTCAAAGTATTCAGTAAATTTTATACAGCTGAAACCAAATGTCAAGAGTCAGGCATGTATGTTAAATAGACAGGACTTTATTGTAGCCTATGAAAAGTGCCTTTTCATTTTTAGGGTCCAATTTCTTTCCATCTTGTATGTAAGCATAAATTGTGCTGAATGTATGCATATTGGTGAGGTTAAGTTTGCAATCCATGAACATTTTGAAGGCAGTTTTTCCCCTGTTCTTTAAAAATAATACTGAATTCTAAATCATGCAGCGGTTATAAGTGTATGACCGCAAAAAATTTGGTAGTTTCAATTCCATGAATAGACATCTACCCATATTGAATAGAGATTGGCAAGATTATTTTGGTGTGCAGAGTATGGGGCCAATTTCTCATGCTTAATATGATTATTGATTAGAAGAGTTTTGAAAATTTCTGAAGTGAGTTCTTTGCCATTATCACATCTCAGAAATTTTTGGCCGACATTGCTCCCTACAGCTCGGTGAAATACCTTTGTGGGGAGAAACATATTGCTTTTTTGTTTCAGATAAATTATAAAAAGATCAGAATAATCATTCATGAAACAGTGAACCAAAATCTTTGAATGGCTTAAAATATACAATCTGGCCAGCTAAATCACAGTCTTTTGTTTTGTTGGGTAACTTATTTTTATACTGTGCCTTAGATACATATTTCACATTATAACTGACTTATGTAGTTGTGGAAGACCTGAAAATTACCAATGTCACATTGCAATGTCCAAGAATTTGATGCCACGGATTTGGAAAATTGTTCAGTTCTTCAGTTGACAATCCATCAATAGAGGAGCATTTATAGATTGACCTCAAGAGGGCCCTTCTCTGGGATGTAAGGTCCCTCTTGAGGGCCTCCCTATCAACACAACAATGTTGACATAGGGGTCAACTTGATCATGGCCAATATTGCAATAAGCAGTAGTTTGCTTCCGGGTCATAGCAGTTTATGCGCTTAACAATCAGATGAAGAATATTGCCTTTTTTCTTCGGTAGAATCCATCCCTGGAAGATTCGTCGTACTTAATTTTAATGGAGGACTGAAACGCTGTTTGGGACCCCCAAGATAGTTGGGGTAGGGAGTTAGCGGGAAGTCATCGGACAATCATAGCCTGGGTGATCTGATCAGTGATTCTGGGCTCAATTACCCAGGATGAGAAATATGGACATGGGTATTTAAGTTATCTCTGCAGGTAGCCAGCTACCTGGACAGGATATTAATCAGAAGGGTTTCCTAGATTGTAGTCTGAATATTCTAAATAGTGGAACATTAGGTCCTAGGCTTAAACTGAACTTTCAGTATTTAGCCATTCTGTCTTTAGCTGTTGCTGGAAGTCCTGCCTGTCCAGTAACTAGATTGGTACAGCATGAACTAGTGGGGGCAGTTACTGGGCGTAAGTAGTGGGAGAGGTTTAAGGATAGAATTAGGTCTTTCAACACATAATATAGCGAACAACATACAGATAAGGCTAAAAAGATGAAGACTCTAGACAATATTCTATCCTGAGAGGTGGCTGTGGTGGTGGTGAGGGGGATTCCCTAGTGATAGCAGTAGCTACACAGGCTCTGGAGCATGAGGCTAGCAAGTGCTATCAGAGTCAGTTAATTGGACATAAGTTAAACAAGATGTTTAATGAAGCCGTGCACAAGGAAGTGATCTTGCAAATGTATCTCTCAGTATCCCAGCAGATCAATATCCTGAAAGGGCATACTCTGAGGTAGACCAAGGACATGTGCGAGACTTTCCAGTGGCATTTTGAGAGCCATGTTACCAAGTAGCTTGGTCTCTGTGGTGACAAGTTTTGTAGCTATTTGGCAGCCTTTCCTCAGGTTGAGCTGACTGAAGTGGCAAGCTGTGGGGACAAGATGACAGAGGGTGATGTTCACTTGCTATTGAAGAGGGTTGTCAGTGGCAAATCTCTGGGATTTGATGGTCTGTGCTACAAATTGTATGTGAGGCTGTTGCACATCTTCCGATTTTGACAGTTATGTTCAAAACCTGGTTCCGGCAGAAGTTCATCAATCGGATCTTCAGGGGTGTGATCACACGGTTGAAGAAGGGATAACATAGTTAAAGATTTTGGCTGATCTTGACAGAGCGTTTGCATTCAGTTGTTGCGAGATTGTTGGGACTTGAGCAGATTTGTGCTGTGAAGGGACAAACAATTCAAAGCAACCTGCATCTGATCCATATGGTCCTAGAAGATGAAGCCACACTGATCAACTTTGGGTCAGTCCAAGACTGCTGTCCTGTGAGTCGCTAGATTCAAACCTGAATTCTGCAAATGGATCAGCTTCCTGTATCACCCCCAGTGCTGTGGTACAGGTAAATGGAAAGCAGTCGAGCACTTTTGCAGTGTTTCGGTTTCACAAAGTTGTTCGTTGTTGTCTTTACTTTACGTTTTGGTGGTGGAACCCTTCCTTTGCTGGCTAATAGACAGGCCATGCCGTCCAGCCCTACACTGAATCACTGTTTCTGGAGATTGAACTAGGGTTTTTGCATATCGCTGATGTATATTTTCGTGTCGTGCCATAGCGACATTAAGGTGGTACAGAAGGTGCTTTAGCATAACAAGGTGATGGGAGCCAAAATTAACCATGACAAGTAATTTGGCTTGCACTTAGGTACCTGGATCAGTCGTGTTTCCAGTGCCCTTTAGTTGGACATATCAACCAGTCCCTATTCTTTGACTGTACCTTGGACCAATTTTTCTTCAGCTGGAGACCAGGCCCTGAACCACATTCCAAGGTTAGAGCGGCAGTCCAGACTTGTCTCCTCTCTACGCTTTACAGACAACCACCATTGAAGCCATGTGCCACAGTCTTTCCTCTTATCCATGATCGATTGGTTGTACTTCCTCTCTGCAAGAATAGAAAGACTGCTCATCACTTGTCCACCCTCTTGTGGGGTGATTTCAAGTATGTGGTCTGCAAACTGTTGCCCAAGGTTTGTAGCCACACTTGTTGTGCTATTGGCATGCTTCAAGGTTGGCTTTCCTATACTGTGTATTGATAGAGGACTATTATGGAGGAGGGTGTTAAGGACACATTCCCTAGCCTTACCCTCACTCCTACCTTTGTAAACTTCAGAATCAATCAAGATTCCTGTGAGAGTGAAGGCCATTCCTCAGTCCAGTAATCTTTCACAGCCTTGTAGGCTATTGTATCATGAATTAGTGGAGGGGCTCGCAGCTTGCGGCCACGATGTTGCAATCTCAGTAACCTTAAGTGATCGATTCAGAACATGCTATCTCTCAATGATGTAACCTTCAGAGGGGGCTGTATCATTGTCCTCAGGCTCACAGGCTGATGGCTTGTATTGCTCCTGATCAGCTCATGCCCATCAATCTTGCATATGCTTCCAATAAGGTGTCATCCCTGCCCCACCACTTTCTGGGGTGAAACAGATGGTGTTTCTCACACTGCTAGCCATAGCAAAAGTGGTGGTGTGGACATCAGAAATGGAGAGAATCTTGCAATTCTATGCTATTTTTGTCAGTATCTGGTCAAATTCCTTTTCAGCAGGATGAAGATCAGAAACTGATAGAAAGTGTTTGATATTGACAGATTTCAACAAAAGGTGGGTGATCATGGTGAACCTGGTTCATGTGAACAAGGCTAGCCTTGATTGCCCTGTTGTGATAAGGATACTTAAATAGTGTGTAACATAACCAGTAAGAGGGTTCACAGGAAACTTTCTTTTTTTGTTTTCCTTGTTAATATGAGCAAGTGTTGGCCCCCGGGGCCTGATCCTGGCATTCACTCTTATGATCCATGTCGAGATTCCAATCCTCCTCAGTGAGTGTCCTTGATTCCATCAAATGGCAGAATACAGCATTCTTATTTCAAGGGATGGACGAATCCTACATGTTTGGTTATAGTTTGAATATTTTTTTTTTTTTTTTACTTTCATTTTGGGTTCATTCCCTTTTCCCATCATTTCAGGTTTCATGAAATTTTTATAGGCAAGTTTGGGGGGTGGGGAGTGTTAGAGAGAGAGAAAGAGAGAAAAAAAAAATCAACATTTATGAAATTTTTAGTTCATGGAATGTTTTGTATGTTACCTGTGAATTTGCAGTATTGTGGTATATGCAATGTTGAGAGGTGATGGAGGTAAATAGGTAAATTGAATGGCCATGATTGTGATGGACTAGGATAGTTAATGAAGACCAACCTTTCCTCCAACTTCCACTTTGACCTTGTACCACAATTTTTGTAATTATGCAAAAATAAAAATAATCCTGACAGGAATAAAGATTTGTGTCATGGGTTTTCTTTTTTTAGATTCCCTATTAAGTTTTTTTTTCTTTTACAGCAAATCATCCTCAATGGGTTATTTAATACCAACAAGATTTTTATTACTGATAAGGTTTTTGTTCAAAAATGTATTGCTGGTATTAAAATGTATTTTTACACTTTCATAGCATTTTGACCTTAGTTTGGGGTTAACTATTTGCCCATAAGTAGGACCCTGACAGGTGCGACCACCCCGGGTCAGGTTGCACCTGGGAACACCAGCAATTAAGAGGTGGTGCCATGCTCCTCAAACCCTCCTGATAAGAGGCCTTGCTGTCGGATGTAGTTTATCATCTTACCCAAGGCACATAAAGATGTGGTATATGTAGGATTGAATGGTGGTTGATAAGATCTTCTAGTGAATGAGTAAAAATGTAATGAATGAATGGGTCATGAAGCTGATTATCTAGGTTTAGGATGGTTAATGTTGACCAGAACGACCAGGCTTCTCTTTCAGCCTTGTGCCACAATTATTTATTTCAACATAAATCTACATTACTGTCAGAATTTCTGTATGCAGCTATGAAAACCTTTCCAAACATCATGATGGCCTAACTGGATCAGAAATTACTGGAAACTATTGTGCAAGAGGGGCCCAATATTACTCCATCCCTTGGTATTTAGTGCTCTCAAATTAACATTCCCTACAGATGTCAGAAAGACTATCCTAGATGGATGAATTATGTCCGATATAAGATCTGGCAGTCTGGGACAATCTGTCAGGCTTTTTACTCTCACAGATTTTCATCCAGTTTGTTTATTAGGGATGAACTTAAATGTCTACCAAGATATCCAGTTTGAATATGAAGGGCTTGAAGGATCAAAGTAAGGCAGGTTGCCTGATCTCTTTTCCTTTAGCATAAATGTGGCCATGATCCAGGATACACACTTTGCTTGTGAAGTTGATGCTTGTGCATTATCTAGCAATTTTGTTATCTATTTGGCATATTGAGACCAGCTGGCCAGGGGTGTTGCTTTGCTGGTTAAACATACTCCAAGTGTGAAGTTGGACCTTGGCCATGTCAATGGAGTGGTGGTAATAGTAGTTAATCATGGCTGATATTGCTGTGAATAGTAGTTAATTTCTGATCATTATGGTTTATGTGCCCAATGACCAGACAGAGTGTGTCTCTTTTTTCTGTTAGTTGGGGCCATTCCTGATGGATTTGTTATGCTTAGTCTTAACAAGAGAGGGAATACCATCCTGGATCCCAAAATAGGGGGCAGAGAGCTTTCAGGAGGTTGGGTAATTGTAGTTTGGCAAGTTTGGTCTTATACAGGCTTGATCAATCAAAGAGGGAGATGTGGGCATAGGCTCTTAAGTTGCCAGCTCCCTGGATAGAATATTAGTGTGAAGGTTTGATCTAGATTTGCTAGATGGTCCCACTGTTTAAGTTATTTGAACTATAGACTTGTCTGTGCTTAGATGGTGTTAGGGCCTAGGCCTTAAAATGGCTTGATACTGGAAGTTTAGTCATTTCTGAACAGGCAGGACTTCCGGCAACAGCTGACCAGATCAGTGCAGTGGAAACTAGTTAGAAAAGTCCTCAGGAATAAGTGGTTGGAGAGGCTTAAGGATAGAATTAGGTCTTTCACCAATGAATATAGCCAATGGCTAAGAAGGTGAAGCCTCAAAGATAGTCTGTCCTGAGCTGAGGTTGGCAGGGTGGGAGGACTCCCTTGAGGTTTAGCTAAGCAGGCCTTGGAGTAAGCAGCTAGTGAATGCTATCAGGGTAAGGTAATTAAATAGACATCTTGTTTAGATGTCTAATTAAGCCATAAATATGAGCAAAGAAATGCACAAGGAAGAGAACCGTCCAGGTTCTTTTAGTTACATTCGGGAGGTTAATACTGCCAGAGAGGCATTTTTGAGAACTGTCAGAGAGACTAGGTTTCTTGGTGAACCAAAAAGTTTCTCAGCTATTTTGCTGATTTTCCTTGGCTTTCATCCACGGAAGTAGCTAGTTGCATGGGTAAGATCACAGAGGGCAACGTTCTCTTGCCATTGAAGAGGATCGGCAGTGGCATGGCTCCAGGAATTGTTCTGCCCTATGAATTCTACTTGAAGTGGTCACACATCTTTGTACCATTTTGACTGTAGTGTTTAACAACTGGCAAGAGTCCATCACCAACCAGATCTCCAGGGATCACACTGTTGAGAAAGGACAAAGGTGGTGGGGTGGATTTAGATAACTACAGACCCATAACTCTGATAAACACAGAGTTAAAGGCTTTGTCCAAGATCATGATGAAGTGTTTGCAATTAGTTGCCGAGATTCTGTTGGAACTTGAAAAGATTTATCGTATGAAGATATGAACAATTCAGAGCAACCTGCATCTGATCCGCACAATCTTAGATGGCATAAAAAACAGAATCAAGCCTCGCTAATCAATTTGGATCAGTCCATTGTGTTCAATAGTGTTGACCAATACCTGGCTGCTGTTCTGCAGGCCACCAAATTCAAATCTGACTGCTGCAAGAGGATGAACCTCCTGTATTGCTCCCCCCAGTGTAGTTGTACAAGTGACCAGAAAGCAATCACATGCTTTTGTGCTGTATTGTTCTGTTTTGGAGCCTCTCCTTTGCTGACTAAGGGACAGGGCATGAAGTCCTATGTGGAACTGCTGTCCCTGGTGGGGCTTGAACCAGAGTTTCTGCATACTTCGATGACTTATCCATTTTTGTGTTGTGCTGCAGCAGGTGCTTGAATGGTATGAGAAGGTCACAAGACTAACAGCAACAAGTCTTCCAGCTTGCAGGATAGATTGACAGACCAAACCACATTCTTGGAGTCTGGCCCAGGCACCAGCTAAAAAAGAATTGGTTGGAGGTACAGGCATAGGTTACGGTGGTGGTCCAGTCTTGACTCCAAAAGCATTTGTCCACGAAGGGCAGAGCTTGGGTGTGTGCTACATGTCTTTCTTTTTATTCTTTACCAGTTGTCTGTACTCCCATTCTGCAAGAACAACTCTCCTCCCTCTTGTTGGGTGGTGGCAAGCATCAGGTGTGCAGATAGGTTTGTGTTTAGC
Source organism: Acanthosepion pharaonis (assembly GCA_903632075.3). NCBI lineage: Eukaryota > Metazoa > Mollusca > Cephalopoda > Sepiida > Sepiidae > Acanthosepion > Acanthosepion pharaonis. The sequence goes on along the minus strand of CAHIKZ030001415.1, from coordinate 112,210 downwards.
ATCCATGTCATGGAGGGGCTGGGAATGCTACACTTGATAAGTTATCAACACACCTTGAGGTTGGCTTTCCTATGCTGTGCGTTGATAGAGGATCAGCCATGAAGGTCATTTCAAGGTCCACTGACCTTTTTCAGCTTAGGAGGCTCTTGTATTGGGAGTTAGTCATGAAGGATCCACTGTGCCTCTTAAGTGGCTGTACACCCAGGTGGATAGCCCCTAGACAGATTGTTAATGAGATGGTTCAACCTAGATTTGCTAGATTGTTCAACTAGTTAGGCTATTCAGAGCACAGACTTGTTTGTGTCTGGATTCTGTTAAATCCTTGGCCTAAAATGGTTGGACACTGGAAGTTCAATCTATCCTTACTGGACCTAAGAGGATCTTGCATTAGGTGGAAGGGGGACATGTCAAACCCACTGTGGTCAGTTCGACTTCTTGGGGACAAAGTAGCACTCTTTCTGGTCTGGAGAGCCAGTGGCGAATTACCTCAGTAACCCCCAAGTTTTTGCTTACCTGCCAATTCACTTACATGGCCTTCAGTGTGTGTGTGTGAAAGTATCATTGGTGTGAACTTGGTCTCGAGGAAACTGATTTGTAAACTTTCTACAATTGCCCTCAGCTGCATCTCTTCTATGATTTTCTCAGTGGATACCAAACATCTTTTTTGTCCATCGATCTTGCATACACATGTTCCGAGGTGAAATGAATGGTGTTACTCACATTGCTAGCCATGGCAAGAATGGTGGTGTGAATGTCATGGATGAAGGGAATGTTACGATATGAAATTTATTCTCATTAGGATTTGGTTGTCCAAGACAATGTAAGATTAATTTGATTAAGGCCTTAATTCACAGGGCACTTAAGTTATGTTCTGAGGGTTTTCTCTGCGGGGGAAATTGTCTTTGTTAGAATGACTATCACAAAATGCACACACATACATTTTTTTTTCTTTCTTCTCCATTTTTATTTTACCCCCCACTTTAATTTTTGCTCTTTATTCTGTGTATTCTAGTTTTCCTATTTGATTTTAATTTTTACTCCCTTTAATTTTTTGCTCGTTTTTCTTAATCTAGTTTGCTTTTTTGAATTTCATTTTTACCCCTGTAATTTCCGCAGTTTTGTCTTCTCATTTCTACCCCTTTAATTTTTGCTCTTTTTTCATTCTAGTTTTCCTTTTTAATTGTATTTTCTTTAATTTCTTCGTGTTCTTTATTCTGTGATTCGCTGTAATTTTTTATTAATTTATTTAACTGTTTTCATGTTTTTAATTTTTACGTGTTTTTTGCTCATAATCGTTGTAATTTATTTGTTTTTCTTTTGTTTATTGGTTCGACTCGCTTAGGGTTTATTTTTTGTGTCTAGCTTTCTGTCTTTACGTATTTTATTTTTGTTTATTGACGTCGGCCATTTTTGATTTTTGTAACTAGCTTTGTGCTATTGCTTCGTAATTTTTTGTTGACATCGGCCATTTTGAATTTTTTTAGCTTTGGCTTTTGTCGAAGTTTTCCGTTTTTTATTGTCTAACGTTTTTTTTATTTATTGTTTATTTTCTTTTACGTGTTTTTCTTTTATTGTTTCGCCTTTAGGTGATATTTGTTCTTTATTCTTTTCTTTATACGTGAATCGTGTTTTTCTCGTAATGTAATTGTGTTATTTTGCTGTCTCACTTTTGGGTGAGCTTGTTCATTTTTGATTTAATTTATTTTAATTTTGTTTAACTATTTCCCACCCACCCACTTTTTTCACCCTTCCCCTTCGTAAAAAAAAAAAATGGATAAGAAGGAAAAAAAAAACGCCAAATTTGTCCGACTACAGAAAGTCAATACGAAAACATTTAACCCCACCAAGAAAGACCCTCCTGATGAGGATAATGTAGATGAATATCCGGCTCTTGAGCACATTTCCAGGAAGGAAAAACCAAATGTAACGACTCAGAGTACGGAGGCCGATAATGGCCACATGTCTAATGAATTAAACAAGGAGGCCAATAATAGCCTTAAAACCCCTAAAGAGATGGATGCCAAGAATGGCACAAAAGACAAATCTAAGGCCGGGGAATCGCCCTCTTGTTGGTCGTCCCCCCCAAAATGTATCATCAGTTTGGCGGAGTTCTTGGAGCGTGCTAAGAGTTACGCTCACCTTGTCGTAAAAGGTGGACTCTTAGAGGACCCCATAGAATTAAAGAGAATTGAAAAAAGAATTGTGTCAGTTTTCGTCGTCGACAAGCGTACGCGCAAAATTTGTTGATCGACGACAAAGTGCTGAAAACACTAGAGTCCTTGAGGTTTAAGCCCCTCAGAATAGTTAAGGGTGCAAAATTTTTCATGTGGGACGTACTGTTACCCACACCAGAAGATTGTGTTGCCGCAGCTAACCGCGAGTTAATAACTAAGAATTTAATCCTAAGAACCGAATATGAAGGCTGTAGAAGGACCAGTGTAACAGTATACGAGGTCCCTCAGATATTTCGGGGAACACATCGCTGCTTTCTTTTCCCAGTACGGCAAAATTCTGGGCACCTCCTGTGATAGCCTGAGCGTGGGGGGGGGAGCTTTGATATGTTAGACGAGAAAGCGTTCTGCTTCATCCCCAACTGTCTGGATGTAGGAAGCTTGAGATTCCTCCTCCTGCCCAGAGAAGAAGGCCTCTGGTAGTCAAGCTTCTGTCGACCAAGATCCCCCTCTGACCACATTTGTACTATCCGCCTCACCTGTAATGGGCGTACCAGCTTCCGGGACCGGGTTGGTTAAACCTCTGGTTGGTGTAACACCAAAGACCACATTCCCCAAAGAGCCTTCGCCCACTGCTAGTGCAGTAGTGGAGAAGGGGGAGGGGGAATGGCAGGTGGCTGGTAAGGCCAGAGGGAAGCACCGGACAGCGGGCCCTCAGTCCCCTGAAGCCCCGAGGGCCAAAGACAAATAGCCCCACTCCATCAGGCAACGTTAAGGGCGATGACCCAGCCTTGCTCCAAAAGTTTCAGGACCAACAAAGGAAATTCGATCCCGGATATGAGAAATCAGAAAAGTTGAAGGAACTAAAGAAGAAACTAGATAAAAATAAACCTTCAAATCAAAGTCCATCCACTTCTTCTGCCCGGGAGACACTTTCTCCTAAAAAGAATCTTCCCTTTCGCCAACCCCGCCCAAATCTCAAGATCCCAGCCCTTATAAACACAGATCCTTTTTACACACCCCTTCATACTCCCAGTCCTTCCCCCGTTAAACAAAAATCTTCCCATACCCCTCGCCAGACACCCAGTCCTTCCCCCTCAAAAAAAAAAAAAAAAAAAAAAAACAACAACAACAACAACAAATTGCCTCCCCCCCGCCACTAAAAGGTAAAGAAGCCCAACCGTAGATCCAGCTGAACGGAAAAAGAGGGCGCAAAAACACTCATTTAATACAGGAAAGATGTTTGCTGAATTTCGCTGGCTCAGGCCGAGAGAGCACGGGATTACGGCAACAGGATTAAAGAACTTAAATATTTGTTGTCTGTTAGCCAATATGCTAACTTAGACGTAGAAAACCCGCTGAATTTCCCCGCAAGTCCAGCGGGTCTTAACCGTTATCAGAACTGGCCTGGGCGCAAAACAAATTTGGGCTATGGTAGATGAGGCCATCATGGCGTTTTAAATGGCCCTACCTGCAGCTATAACCCAAAATAAGCAACTTGAAAATCTCAAACAATCTTGTTCAGGGAGGGTCCCCGTTTTAGTTCACGCCTCCCTCTATAGAGCATTGAAACTAACGTTTCCATGGGATATTGGCGGTATCTCCCAGGATGGCACCGTCAAGACTGAGATGGGCCATGGGTCTATGGGAGAGGCTGTTGGTATTCTTACCCCGGCCATGTTTAATTCAGGTAAGCAACGCTAATCGGACTTCTCGATGGCTCTCTGGTTAGCTACTTTAAATGTGCGGGGCCTGAGGTCTGAGTCTCACAGGGCGAAGCTCTCTTGTGACCTTCAGTGCCTCAGGGTGAATGTTGTGTGCAAGAGACCAGTTTTTCTTCTTATGACCATGAGGATATGCTGTCTAAGGGTTTCACCCTTTATTCAGCATATTTTGATGGTCATTCGAGGGGTGTCTCTTGGCTAGTGAGCAGGTCTTTGAAGGCTGCATGTACCCTTGTCTTCGCAGATCCGGCGGGCAGGCTTTGCGTGCTGGAGGTTACTATAAAGGATAAGGCTTTACCTCTCATTGGGGTTTATGCGCCCAATAACCATGCTGAGCGGCCTGCTTTGTTTCAGCAGATCGAGCCATTTTTGACGACTTCTCGTCGGGTAGTCTTAGAAGGGGATTGGAATGCTGTCCTTGACCCCAATATAGATCGTATAGGGCAAAAACCGGGTACTAACAATCCTGATGTGAAGGTATTTCGGGGCTTTATTGGCAGGTTTGATCTTGTCGATAAGTACCGGAATGAGCACCCTCAGGAGGTAGCATGGACTTGGACAAATAGTGGCAACTCGGCTCCTGGCACGCTTGCGAGCTACCTGGACTGAATCTTAGTTAAGAGAGTCGATGTAGGGCTCTTAGGGTGTCCAAGTTTCCACTATATAGTTTATACGGATCATAGGCTTGTCCATGTCCGTGTAAACCTAAGGTTAGAATGTCTGGTTACTGGAAATTGAACTGTTCATTATTTGGTGAGCAGGATTTTCGGGACCAGCTGCTACTAATGATTCAGAGGGTATTGATGGGGACGGTTGTGGGAAATGCCTGGTGGGGCAAATTAAAATCCAAAATTAGAACGTTTGCTGCCGATTTTAGTCGTCAACTCAATCTAGATAGATTAGCGGTGCAAACTGTTTTAGAAGATAAGGTTGATTGGGCCATGAAATCCCGTGTTAGTGGGGACATAGCCTTAGCTAAGGCAGAGTTGTCCTTGCTTATCAAGAAGGGTCAAGCTCTGGTAGTTAGGGCTAGGCTAAAAAGAATGTCTTCTGAGGCGACGAACATGGCCGCTGAATTGTGTGCAGAGGAAAATCGGGACGCGGTCAGGCGACATATAGCGTGCGTCACATTGCCGGATAAGCAGACAATGACTACAAACCCGGGCATATGAGAGGCCTTTCAGGATTACTTTCAGGATCTTTTCACCGGGGTGCCCGGTCTGAGCTGTGCTCAGGTCGACACCTATTTAGCTGACTTTCCCTGCCTTGAGGTGCGAGGGTCCCATTACAGAGTCGGAAATCTTGGAAGCGCTGAAGCAGGTTTGCCTGGATAAGTCTCTGGGACTAGATGGTCTTCCCTACAAAGTGTACTTGAGGCTATCGCCCGTTTTTGTTCCTTTGCTGGAACTGATTTTCAACCACTGGATGAGGCAGGGGTCTTTACCTCAACACTTCACCAGGGGTGTGATCAAGTTGCTGCATAAGGACAAGGACAGTGGGGATGGTTTAGGGAACTTTCGCCCTTTAACGATGTTAAATACTGACTTAAAGATTTTGGCGAAGATCTTAGCCAACCGTTTGCAGCTTGTCCTGTCTCGTCTGATTGGCCCTGAACAGACTTGTGCTGTGAAGGGCAGGACTATTCAGGATAACCTTCATATGGTACGCTCGATCTTAGAACAAGTCGACAGTGAAGCCACACTGATCAGTTTAGATCAGTCCAAGGCCTTTGATAGGGTTGACCATCTGTTTCTGGAGGCTGTCCTTTCGGCAGCCATTTTCAGACCCGACTTTCGCACCTGTATCCGACTTTTTTATGCGGCGCTGGTGGAAGTGAATGGGGTAAGATCGAAGCCTTTCGTATTGTCTCGCTCCATTCGTCAGGGTTGTCTGCTCTCGCCTCTGCTTTACGTCAGTGCGTTGGAACCATTCCTTTGCAAGTTAAAGGCGAATCCAGTCCTACCACCTCAGCCAGGTATTCTGCCTATGCTGATGACGTTTTGGTTCTTGTGTCAAGCAGAGCCGAGATTGACGAAGTCAGCAAAGAGATCAGTGGGTAGGAGATGGTGACAGGGGCCAAGATCAACCGCGATAAGTCTGTGGGCTTGCGGTTGGGTGTGTGGAAGGGAGTTTCTCTTCCCGGACCCTTCCTCTGGACGGATGGGCTGATCAAGATACTCGGCGTCTGGTTCAGTCCTGATCTCCAGTTGGAAATGAACTGGTCGGAGGTACAAGGGAAGGCTGAGATCGCGGTTAATCTGTGATCTCGGAAGAGACTTTCCCTGAAGGGAAGGGCAGAAGTATGTGTTTCACACATACATCCGATCCTCCAGTACCGACTGTGCTTCCACTCTCGTATGCCCAACTAATGTCATTAGTCCGGACCTTGTTCTCTTTCTTGTGGAGAGGCAAGGCCCATATGGTATCTCGCGAGATCTGTTGCCTTCATCCCTCTGAGGGCGGTCTGGGTATGCCTAGCATTGAGATTTGTCAATACATGCTTCGCATTACCTTTCTAGACCGAATGTGTCGTGGGTCAGATGAGGAGGGTGCCTTTTGGAAAGAAGATGTCCAGAAACATTTCCCGTCCCTGAGAAGTGTGCACTCGTGCGAAGAAGAGGCCAGCCATACACCACGAGCCGAGTGCTCCTTCTATCATGAATGTCATCGCGCTCTGAAGCTCCTCTTACGGGCTTCGGATGGCCTCTCTAACGCCCAGGCGTCGTCTTGGAAGGCATTGTGTCATGTATTAGTTAGGGGGCCCGTACAAGATGATCTAATTGGCGAGCTCGGTCTTACGAAGCAGGAGGCTCGCTCAATATGGCCTTGGGCGCCTGGGTTGAAATGCCTCAATAATGATGAGGCATCACCACCTGGCTGGTGATTCATGAAGCCCTCTGGGTCGGCAAGAGACTTTGTTCAGCAGGCTTGGAGAAATATCCAAACTGTCATCACTGTACGGGGGAAGTAGAGACCATTGGTCACGCCTTTCAGTGCAAGGCGGTAGTGCCGTTGTGCAAGTTTGTTGAGGGCCTCCTGGTTCACATGGTGCAGGGAAAGTTTTTTGTCCTTGAAGCCAGTTCTGTTTGTTGCAGTGTGGTGCCGCAGATGACGAAAGCTGAACACTATGTGTTCTGTTGCTTGCTAGGGGTTTTGAGAGTCGTGATTTGGACGACACGTCAGAAGGGATTCTATGAGGGCGAGAGGTTCACTTCTTCCCAACTGATCTTGTTCTTTAAGCATCAGCTTAAAGTCAAGATTAGGACGGAAAGGCGGCGGCTCACCTCATCAGAATTTGGCAAAATGTGGGTGAATCTTGCGCGTATGTGCCGAGTAAAAGGGGCTAACCTTGAGTGGCATTTTGATGCCGGTTAGGCATTAGGATATTGTTTTCCTGGGTTCAACATAAGCAACCCATCCCGAAATTAGGTTAGCATAGGTCTTGTTTTTTTGAGTTTTAGTTTTTTTTTTTCTTTTCAGTAAACTTAGCTAGGGTGTGTTTGCTCATCGGCCCCTTTTATTTCTGTTCCCCCTTTTTTTTCTTCCTTTAGTTTAACTCTCCATCCCCTCCCTTGATTAGGTGGTCAGTGATGTCAGTTCTCTGGTGGATGCGGGGCGCCTTTCGTTTCGTGTGTGTGTTTTCGTATTTGTTGTTGTGTATGAATGAGTGTGCCTGTGTGAATGCTTTGGAGGAATGAATGTGTTCTTTATTTTTCATAGTCCCGCATCGATTTCATCCGGTTAACCGATATTTCTGCCACATTCAAAGTTTTGGGGGTTTTTATTACTAACACTAATTTTTGTTTGGTTTCTTGTAAATATTTTTGTCATTTTGTATATACTCATTGGGGATATTTTTAAAAATTGTTTTTATGCACCCCCCCCCCCAAACAATATTTGTACATAGGGAGAGTATTTAGGATTTTCATTGAGTCAAAGAGGTATTTTGGTGGATGTCGTAAGAAAGGTATGGATAAATGTGTTATTTTGGTGAAAGGAATATTGTTTTGTATGATAGGGTCAATGGTTGTGGCTAGCTAACTTTTATACTAAGACAAGTGATGACTGTCCTTTACCCCAACCCCCTTTTGGCCTTGTGCCACATTTATTGTATTACAATAAATATTGTCAGTAGTTCAAGTCAAGAGTCGAGTCAGCAGCAGTCTGAAACAGAGTTGCGTTCAGACAATTACTGCAAGACATTGGAATAGTGATACTGGTCAAGACTACATTGCTCTCTCTACTAAACCTGACTGTTCATACTAACACTACTTAATTTACTTTGTAAATATTCCTGTTTGTAGTATATCTGTTATTCCATACCTGTGTTCGCGTTCTTTATTGGTTCTACCTTGGACTATCACCATGGTACAAGGAACCAGACCATAACAAGTGGTGATGAAGATTCGAATTCATTCGGTGGAAGGAAAAAAAAAAAAAAAAATTTTTTGTTCGCTACAGCATAACACGTGGCAATGAAGAAACCAACTCTCTACATGGAGGACATACCTTTTTTTGCTATCCATCGTGTATAACAAATGACGACGAAGAAGCCCTAAAAGGCTAACACGAAATTAATTCTAAAAATTTTTTTTATGATATCAAATTTTCACTGACAACAAATGAAAGTTTTTTTTTTTTTTGTTGCATGCACAGGCTACAGAATATAAGGTTACACAAAAAAAAAAATAAAAATAAGATACGTTTCCATGGAAGATTTTAATTATGGAACTTATCAAAATCCAATTTGAACGGCAACAAAGGTATGACCAGAAACATATGGAATTGCAAGAATTATTGTTACGTGCAATGACAAATAAGGAGCAAAAATCCAAGAACAAAGCAGTTCTCTCACAAGATGCTATTTGGAGTAATATCGAAGATTTCAAGCATGCACCCGATGAAGATAAAACTTTTGCAAATTATTTCCGAAAATACGAAGATCTATATGATTTTGACTGCAAAGATTGGTCAGACGCACGTAAAGTACGCCTATTACCAAGGAAATTAGGCACGGGCGAATATACCAAATTCGTAGATAATATCCTTCCCAGAAAAACAAGCGAGTTAACGTTCAAAGAATCCATAAAACTGCTAACGGAACTTATCAGCCATAATACTTCACTATTCCATAAAAGATGGAAATGCTTGAACTTTCGCATCCATTGTTAAATATTGTTGACGACTTCAGATTATCAGAACTCAGCGCAGCCTATTTCAAATGTTTAATTTACATCCAAGGCCTGGTTTCAACCAAAGACGCAGACATGAGACACAGAATACTTACTAAATTGGAGAGGAAACAAGATCTGACACGTCAAGAACTAGCCGAAGATTGCCAGAGATGCATCAGTGAAGAAAGACTCAAAAGACATAGAACAAGCTGGCATAACACACGTACGCAAAGTACGAAGGCAAACAAATTTTTCCTCCTCACAAACAAACCGAACCAATTTTCCCGCCTCAAGAACAGATAAAACAAAATTTTCTAATTACAATCAACATAAAAAGAAACTACCACCAAGTCCATGCTATCGTTGTGGGTCTTGGCATTGGGCTAAAGACTGTATATATCGTTTTAAAATTTGTCTATCATGTAAAAAAATTGGCCACAAAAGTTCTCATTGTTGGTATAGAAAAGAAAGCAAAAGCAGAATAAGAATTACGAGGACCGACCAAACCGATGAGACTAATATAAGAAAATATGTACAAGTTGAAATGCAAAACAGTTAAGTCTGAGCCAGAATCCAGCTGTAACCTAACTTTTCTATCATAAAATTACAAACATGGAGAAAACTGAACAAACCTGTCGTTAAAAACAGATAAAATTGCTAGATCAGTTACGGGGGAGAAAGATAAAATTCAAGGGTGAAGTAATTACAAACGTAACATTTAATGGAATGACGAAAAAACTAAAAATGTACGTCTTAAGAAATACCAAGAACCTATTTGGAACAGACTGGATGCAAAAATTCGAATTCTGGGATTTACCTATTAGTACGTACTGCCAAAATGTAAAAAGCTTATCAACCGAAGCAGACAAATTAAAAGGAAAACTAAAACCAAGTTTCCCCAAAGTTTTTTCAGCAGGTGTCGGAAGATGTAAGAAAATGGCAGCTAGTATCAAAATAAAGGAAAACGTTCCAACTGTTTTCAAGGAAAAAAAAAAAAAAAAAAAGAGCATACCGTTTGCGTCAATAGAAAAAATTGACCAAGAATTAACTAGACTCGAAAATACGGGCATATCGAAAAAATTAGAATACAGCAAATGGGCCGCACCGATGATCTACGTCAAAAAGAAAATCAGATCAGTGTTCAATAAATTACTACCAAGTAAAACAAAACAAGTAACAGTCCTACACACCAAAAAGAAAATTCCTCCCAGGAGAAAAAAGATTTTCTTTAAGGCATATAAAAATAGTACCTTTTACTGGAAGCAAGGCATAATTGAGAAAAGAATTAGTAATATTATGTACATAGCTCAAGGAAAAAATTCTCACACAGAAGACATGTAAACCAAATAAGGAAGAGACTGTTACAGGATGCTAATGTTCCCCTCAAGAAGAGGTATTGAACACGATTTGACACATTCAATATAAAAGACTGCAAACAATGCCAGAATTAAGAAAATCGTCAAGAAAAAGAAAATTAACTGAACCTTTGGAAATAGATCAAGAAAAAAAAAAAAAATATTAAAAAATAAAAATAAAAAAAAAAAAACAAACTTGATACGCAAAAGCTTCAGAAGTGGGGCGTTATGGGATCTTACCCATAATAATAATGGACTATTCCATACGTCATAAATACTGTGCCTCAGGAGTAGTCAAGGAGTCAGTAGTCCAAGGAAGACTTTCATTCCTTGACTTTTCCTGACCTTTGTTTTGCCACCCGACTGATTTTTTAAATTTACGCTTTTGTGTTGAACATGAATTTTTGATAAGTTTATTTTTAATACTGTCTTTTGTGTTCTTACGACTGTTTTGAAAAGATCTTGATTTTTTTCTTTTTTTACCCCCCTCTTTTTTTAAAATTTTTACCTCAATTTTTTTTTGTTCTGTTTTCTTCTATTCTCGTTTTCCTTTTTGATTTTCATTTTCTTTACTTTCTCTTAATTATATCTTCATTTTCTTTTGTTTGTAACCCCTGTGTGTTTTGCTTTATTTTTTGTTTGACTTACCATTAATTCTTTAATTCTTTCCTTTTTAATATCCTTTAAGTTTTTGTGTTTTTTGTTTTCCAACTTTGTATAGCCTTTTTGTCTAATCATTTTTTTGTAACTTTTTTTCTGTCTATTTGTCCATTTATTTGTCCACTTATTTTGTTCTAACCTTTGTATTGTATATTTTCTTTAGTTTATGTGTTTTGGTGTCAGCCATTTTGCTTTTAGTAACTAGCTTCGTCTAGTTTTGATATTTTCGTATTTTCTTTGATTTTCTTTTTTTTCTTTGTCTAGCTTTTTCGTTTGAGTTTTTCTTTTTTAAATTTATTGTTTCGCCATTAGGCGAACTTTGTTCTTAAATCTTTGTCTATTATTTATTGTACGTTTTATTATTTTTTTTCTGTGGTTTTATTTGCTTGTTGTCTTGCTTTCGAGCAAGCTTTGTGTTTTTAATATTTGTCTGTCACCTGCTGTGTTATTTTTGACTTAATTTTTCTTTTAAGTTTTCACCTATAAGGCGGAATTTATTATTTCCCACCCCTTTTCTACCCTCTCCTTCCCTTTTAAAAAAAAAAAAAAAAAAAAAAAAAAAGAAAGAAAAAAAAGTGCCTTCTTTTTAGTGATAAAAAAGAAACCTAATCTGGCTGACTATAGGAAGTCAATTAGGAAACATTTAACCCGAAAAAAAAAAAAAAAAAAAAGACAGTCTGGAAGAATTCCCAGGAAAAATGAAAATTTGGAAAAAAAAAATCCCAGTATGGAGGCCAACTCCCAGTATGGAGGCCAACAAGACAAGACTGAGGCCGAGGAATCGCCCTCTTGTTGGAAGTCCCCACCTAACTGTATAATCAATTTAGCAGAGTTCTTGGAGCGAGCTAAGAGTTACGCTCACCTTGTCATAGGTGGACTCTTAGAAGACCCCCAAGAATTGAGAAAAATTGACAAACGAATAGTGCCAGTTTTTGTCGCTGACAAGCATATGCACAAAATTTGTTGCTCGCTGAAAGAGTGTTAAAAATCACTGGAGTCCTTTGGGTTCAGGTCCCTCGAAATAGTTAAGGGAGCCAAATATTTCATGTGGGACGTACTGTTACCCACGCCGGAAGACTGCGTTGCTGTATCGACCCATGATTTAATAACTAAAGATTTGATCTTGCGCATGGAGTATGAAGGCCAAAGAAGGACCAGTGTAGCAGGTTATCGGGGAACACCTCGCCGCATTCCTGTCCTAGTATGGCTAAATACTGGGCGCTTCCTGTGATAGCTTGAACGCGGAGGTGGGGGGTCTTTGAAATGTTGTTGAAAGAAGATGCCTTCCGCTCCATCCACAACTGTCTGGTTGTTGGAATCTTGAAGTTGCCGGTCATTGTGACTGGCCGAAAACTGGTATGCTGGAAGTGTGGATTGACTGGTCACCTCTCCTTTTCCTGCCCAAAGAAGAAGGCCTCTGGAAGTTAAGGTCCAGTCGACCAAAATCCCCCTCTGACAGCGTCTACCTACCGCCTCACCTGTAATGGCGTGCCAGCTTCCGGGACCGGGTCGGTTAAACCTCTGGTTGGCATAACAACTAAGGCCTCATTCCCCAAAGAGCCTTTGCCCGCTGCTAGTGCAGTTGCAGAGAAGGGGGAATGGCTGGTGGATGGTAAGGCCAGAGGGAAGCACCAGACAGCAGGTCCCCAGTCACCTGAAGCCCCAAGGACTAAAGGCACACACAGCCCTACTCCCTCTGGCAATGTTAAGGGCGATGCTCCAGCCTCTCAACAAGTATTCAAGGATCAACAAAGGAAATATGATCCTGGGTTTGAGAAGACAGAAAAAATAAAGGAACTAAAAAAGATAGACAGTCTCAAATCCTACTCCTTACACGTCCTCTGCCCAGTCCGCACCTTCACCTAAAAAGAAATCTTCCCCTCTGACTACACTGTCGAAAACTCGTCCTCCCAGCAGAGATCCCAGCCCTTATAAACATAGAACATTCTATACCCCACTTCATACTCCCAGCCCTTTCCCTGTTAAACAAAGATCCTCCTACACCCCTCTGCATACTCCCAGTCATTCCCTGTTAAAAAATCAGAAATGCCTGCTCCCTCTTCCAAACGGAAGAGAAGCCCTACTCGAGAACAAAAAGATAAGAAAAAAAGTGCCGAAACACATTTTCAGCATGGTGGTATATGTGTCACATTTCCACTGCTCGGGCTGAGAGAGCCCGTGATTATGAGAACCGAATCAAAGACTTGAAATATCAATAAGGCAATATGCAGATCTAAATGTAGAGGTGCCTCAACTTCTCGCTCATCAAACTGTCATCAGAACGGGAACTGGTGCAAAACAGATTTGGGCAAAGCTGGACGAGGCCATCATGTTGTACAAGATGGCCTTGCTGATCATTATCATTCAAAAACGAGCAACTAAAGCAGCTGAAGCAATTTTGTGCAGGGAGGGTCCCTGTTTTAGTTTACCCTTCCCTGTATAGAGCCCTAAAACTGACGTGTCTGGGATATCAACGGAATCTACCATGAGGACTGAGATGGGCCATGGGTCTATGAGAGAAGCTGTTGGTATCCCGACTCCGACCATGTTCAAACCCGTACAACAACCCTAATCAGTTTTCATTATGGCATTCTGGTTAGCAAGTATAAATATCCGGGGCCTGTGGTTTGAATATCACAGGGCGAGGCTCTCTCGTGACCTTCAGCACCTTGGGGTGAATGTTTGTTGTGTGCAAGAGACCCAGTTTTCTTCTCATGACCATGAGGATATACTGTCTAAGGGGTTCACCCTTTATTCAGCATGTTTGGATGGTCGTTCAAGGGGTGTCTCTTGGCTAGTGAGCAGGTCTTTGAAGGCTGCATGTACCCTTGTCTTCACGGATCCGGCGGGCAGACTTTGTGTGCTGGATGTTACTATAAAAGATAAGGTTCTCATTGGGGTTTATGCGCCCAATAACCATGCTGAGCGGCCTGCTTTGTTTCGGCAGATCAGTCTGTACTTGATGACATCTCGTCGGGTAGTTTTAGCGGGGGATTGGAATGCTGTCCTTGATCCAGATATAGATCGTATAGGGCAAAAACAGGGTACTAATAACCGGGACGTGAAATCATTTCCGGGCCTTATCGATGAGTTTGATCATGTCAATAAGTACTGGAATGAGCACCCTCAGGAGGTAGCATGGACTCGGACAAATAGTGGCAACTCGGCTCCTGGGACGCTTGCTAGCTACCTTGACCGAGTCTTAGTTACAGTCGATGTAGGGCTCTTAGGGTGTCCAAGCTTCCATTACTGTTTATTCGGATCATAGGCTTGTCTGGGTCCATGTAAACTTAGATGAGCCTAAGGTTAGATTGGCTGGTTACTGGAAATTTAACTGGTCATTATTTGGTGAGCAGGGTTTCCAGGACCAGCTGCTACTAATGATACAGAGGGAATTGACGGGGGTGGGGTTGTAGGGAATGCCTGGTGAGATAAATTAAAATCCAAAATTAGAACGTTTGCTGCCGATTTTAGTCGTCAACTCAATCTACATAGATTAGTGGTGCAAACGACTTTAGAAGAAAAAGTTGATCAGGCAGTGAAATCCTGTGTTAGTGGGGAAATAGCCTTAGCTAAGGCAGAGTTGTCCTCCTTGCTTATCAAGAAGGATCAAGCTCTGGTAGTTAGGGCTAGGTTAAAAAGAATGTCTTCTGAGGCGACGAATATGGCTGTTGAATTGCGTGCAGAGGAAAATCTGAACATGTCTAGGCGACATATAGAGTGTGTCACATTGCCGGATAAGTGGACACGGGTATATGCGAGACCTTTCGGGATTAATTTCAGGATCTTTTCACCAGGGAGCCCGGTCTGAGCTGTGCTCAGTTCGACGCTTATTTAGCCGACTTTCCCTGCCTCAAGGCAGCTGAAGCGGCTAGTCGGAAATCTGGGAAGTGCTGAAGCAGGTTGGCCTGAATAAATCTCAGGGACTAGATGGTCTTCCCTACGAAGTTTACTTGAGGCAGTCGCCCGTTTTTATTCCTTTGCTGGAACTGATTTTCAACCACTGGATGAGGCAGGGGTTGATATCTCAACGCTTCACCAGGAGTGTGATCTAGTTGCTGCGTAAGGACAAGAATGGTGGGGATGGGTTAGGTAATTTTCGCCCTTTAACCATGTTAAACACCGAGTTAAAGATTTTGGTAAAGATCTTAGCTAACCGTTTGCAGCTTATCCTGTCTAGTCTGATTGGCCTTCTGAACAGACTTGTGCTGTGAAGGGCAGGACTATTCAGGATAACCTTCATATGGTACGCTTGATCTTAGAACAAGTCAACAGTGACTGATCAATTTAGATCAGTCCAAGGCCTCTGATAGGGTTGACCATCAGTTTCTGGAGGCTGTCCTTTTGGCAGCCAGTTTCAGATCTGACTCTCGCTTCTGGATCCGACTTTTGTATACAACCCCCGGTGTGCTGATTGAGTTGAATGGGGTAAGATTTAAGCCTTTCATATTGTCTTGCACCATTCGTCAAGTTTATCCACTTTCACCTTTGCTTTACATTCTTGCATTGTAACCATTCCTTTGCAAGTTAAAGGCGAATCCGGTCCTGCGCGGAACTTCCCTGCCTGGGGCTACCACCTCAGCCAGTTATTCTACCTATGCTGACGACGTTTTGGTTCTTGTGTCAAGCAGAGCCAAGATTGACGAAGTCAGCAAAGAGATCAGTGGGTATGAGATAGTGACGGGCCAAGATCAACCATGATAAGTCTGTTGGCATGCGGTTGTGTGCATGGAAGGGAGTTTCTCTTCCCGGATCTTTCCTCTGGACGGACGGGCCGATCAAGATACTCGGCATCTGGTTCGGTCCTGATCTCCAGTTTGAAGTGAATTGGTAGGATGTACAGGGGAAGGCCGAGATCATGGTTAATCTGTGGTCTCTGAGGAGGCTATCCCTGAAGGAGGCTATCCCTCTATCTGAAGGGACTAGGGCCAGACTAATATTATTTGTGGATTTGTTCTCTTGTGGACAAGGGCCCCTATCTATCTGATTCTCCTTGAGATTCATTAACACATGCTTTGCATCGACTTTCTAGACCGAGTTCCACTCCAGAAGGTATATCCCTGAGAAGCGTGCCAGACTGATGATTTTCTACTGCGAATGGGCCCTCTGGGCATCAGATGGCCCCTCCAACGAGGCATTCTTGTAGGGCATTGTATCGACTGTTAGAGAAATGATCTGATTAACTGTCGTCGCTCGTACCATGGGCGTCTGGGTTGAAATGTCAATAATGATGACCATTGGTCATGATTTGTGGGGCCCTTCTTTCAATGTCAGGATGGGGAAGTCGTTCTTTCAATGCCAGGATGGTAGTGCCGTTGTGCAGGTTTGTTGAAGGCCTCATGGTTCGCATGCTGCAGGGAAAGTTTTTTGTCCTTGAAGCCAGTTCTGTTTGTAGCAATGTGGTGCTGCAGATGACGAAGGCTGAACACTGTGTCCTTTTGCTTACTAGGGGTTATGAGAGTCGTGATTTGGACAACACGTCAGAAGGAATTCTATGATGGCGAGAAGTTCACCTCTTCCCAACTGATCTTGTACTTTAAGCATTAGCTTAAGTCAAGATTAGGAGGGAAAGGCGGCAGCTCCCCTCAGCAGAATTTGGCAAAAGGTGGGTGAATTTTGCGCCGAGTAAAAGGGGCTGACCTGGAGTGGCATTTTGATGCCAGTTAGGCATCAAAATATTGTTTTCCTGGGTTGAACTTGGGCAACCCATCCCGAGATTAGGTTAGTGTAGGTTTTGTTTTTTGATTTTTAGTTTTTTTCTTTTCAGCAAACTTAGCTAGGATGTGTTTGCTCATCGGCCCCTTTTATTTCTGTCCCTATTTTCTTTAGTTTAATTCCCCATCCCTTCCCTCATTAGGTGGTCAGTGATGTCAGTTCTCTGGTGGATGTGGGGCGACTTTCTTTTCGTGTGTGTGTTTTTCGTATTTGTTGTTGTGTATGAATGTGTGCATGTGTTGAGTGCTTGGTTTGAATGAATGTTTTCCTATATTCTTATAGTCCCACATCGATTTTGTCCAGTGAACTGATTTTTCTGCCACATTTGTATTGTGGGGGTAATAAAACATTACTAACAATGATTTTGTTTAGTTTCTTGTAAGTAGATTAATTCATATTGTATATACTCATTGGGGATCTTTTTAATTTGTTGTTTTATTCCCCCCCCACACACACACACACGATAATTTGTACATATGGGGAGTATTTAGGATTTTCATTGAGACAACGAGTTATGGTGGATGTAGTAAGAAAGGCGAGTAAGAATGTGTTTTGGTATTAGGAATATTGTTTGTATCCTTAAGCCAATGCTTGTGGCTAGCTAAGTTTTAAATTAAGACAGATGAAGACCGTCCTTTTCCCAATCCCCTTTTTTAGGCCTTGTGCCACATTTTCTGTAATTTTACAGAAATAAATATTTCATTCACTCAGCTTGTTCCACAACTGAGTGTTTATCTTCACAACGTGATTGTTCTACACCCCCCATGCACACTGTTAACAAGTTACAGCTAAGATGGAATACCTGCCCTTGAAAAAACTAGGACATATCAATGGTTCATCTAGATCGATTCCAAAATTTGCGGAACTGTTAGAAGATACGGTGATAGCTGCTTTCAGGTATGAAAAAAAATTATCAGTATTACTAAGCAATACAATTTGGGAGTTACCTGTGGCACTGGAAGATATAAATAAAAAAAAAAAAGCAGCTGAAAAGAAACAGGTATGGCTGAAAGAAAAACCTAAAGAATCTATAATATAACCTTTCTCAATCTGTGAGCAAGTGCAGATGGAGTGGTAATGCCATATACACTGCAAAAGAAAATCCTGAAAGAATTTCATACAAGTCATCCAGGCATGTCAAGAATGAAATCATTAATGCATAGCTATACGTATTGGCCTAGGATGGATCAGGATATTGAAAAAAATGGTAAAAGAGTGTAGAGATTGTAATTCGTGGCAAAAGCACCACCAATTAAAATTCAACCATGACCTAAACCAGATGTCCCATGGACAAGGTTACACATCAACTACACTGGACCTATAAATGGTTACAACTACCTTATAATCATGGACAATTCTCCAAGTGGCTGAAAGTATTCAAATGTAGACACCAGGCATCTGCAAAAACTATGAATGTACTAACAAAAATTGGTGAGATAGAAAGTACTAGGAAGAAGAAAGTCAAACAATTATGTCCTGACACCAAAAAGAAGTATTGAGCAAAATTTCATGGTAAAATTAGCTCAGGGAGAGATGTTGTAATGGAATGTCCCACACTATCGCCTATATGGAGTGATAATATCGGTAACTATATAAAGTGAGCACAGGATATACCTGGGGCTTGCTTTGGGAATTATTAGCCTGCTACCAGATTCCCTGTCTTTCAGTAGTGTATTCTTTTACAATAAACCTCTCTTTCTTTCATCTATGCACATGTTGTTCCTTCACTCAAGCATCACCTTTGTTCTCTTTAAGGATACAACAAATAGATAAGGTGTTACTTTCCATTTCAAAATATAAGGACAATAAGGATAAGATTGAAATGAAATTCTTTTCTTTTAAAAATAGCATAAAACTACGATGACCATGATTGTGCAATAATTGAGGTTTTGAAAGACAATTTAAGCAGGATGGTTACAATTTTAAGATAGCAAAAAAAAAAATTTTTCCCCCTGAAAGGACTGACAAATGACCAAGATTAAAAAGTTATTAAAAGTATTTGCAAAATGTTATAAAACAAGTACACAATGAGTCCCCCACAAATATAGAAAAAAAAGGGTTTAGTGATGAAGTCAAAATTTTATAGGAAATCACCAGAAAGTTATGCAAACGAAATAATTGGCAAAGATATTACCATCCAGTTATGAATAGACAGGGTCAGATAATTAGATGAAAGAAATACATTTACAATGGTTAAGGGCTATAAATAGGACTTTGCCAGTAAGCCATAATTCAAGTTAACCCAACAAAAATGCAGTTGGGTAGGATTAGTAAAATCATCAACAGGAAATGTGTGATATACTTCAAGTGGCCACATAAGTAGAGAGAGAGATGAGGGATTTTGTGATGTACCTCTGGTATGGTAGGGAGGGCAAGTAACCTGTGATCCAACATTTTTTTTTTCTTCTCTACCATAAATTTTCTGTGCAGGCAGACCTTTTTACTACTGTTCAAAGTTTCAACCACTTTTTCAAATGAAACTGCTTTGAATTCACAAAATTCATGAAAAGAAAGCTCAAGTTTTAAATTTTTCATTGATTTTTAATATGTTCCTCACTGCTGGGTTATTTATTACATTGGTTCAGGCATGGTGGAGTCACAATAACGTTTAAAATTTTTATATCATTAACCTATTTCAGGCATGGTTGGAGCAAAAATTTTTTAACGGTTCAACCTTAAAGTTTTATATTGGTGCATTTTTAGGATAGATTCGTTGGATTGGAATTGGATTCTTTTTTATTTTTAAAACAAATAAACCAACCTTCAATGGGTTATTTAATGCTGAACAACATTTTAGGATAGATTCGTATGAATAGAATATGTATTCTTTGGTTTAGATTGGTTTGGTTTATTTTGTTTTATGGCATATCAAACTCAATGGGTTATTTAATGCTGACAACATTTTTAGGGTAGATTCGTACGAATAGAATATGTATTCTTTGGTTTACATTGGTTTGGTTTATTTTGTCCCACAGCATACCAACCCCAATGGGCTACTCAATGCTGACAAAATCTATATATGGTAGAATCTCAATTTAACAGACTATTAGGGTGGGGAGTTCGTCTGTTAAAGTAGTTTCTCCGTTAATTTGAAGAATTTTTGTCCTAAAAACACCTACTACAGTAAAAAAATTATTGTAAATATACATCAATATAGTATATGTGTATTTTATTTTTAAATTACCATACAGTAACTTAAAATAAATTAGATGTTATTTCCCTTTGGTGTAAATGAAATCAAAATTTAAACAGAATAATTCCTATCCAAAATATAGAAGGAGAAAGCCAGAAGATGGAGGTCACATCAGCAAGATCAAAATGAGAATATGGATGTCAAGTTGAGCAAGAAATAACCTTTCAGTGTGTAGTGCCTTACAATGCATATTTGTTATGACAATTCAGCTGTCATATCAATATTGAAATCTGCTCATCAATTCAATCAAGTATTGCATCAAATACATCAAAGAGGTCTGATCAAACCGTTTTTGCATCCCCCACTCAAATTTTTTTCCCCCCCCTTTGATTTAAATAAGAAAATGACTCGTCCAAAATATAGGAGAAAGCCAGAAGATGAAGGTCACATTGGCAAGATCACCGAGTAATAATGAAATGCATTACTTTTCTCCACAAATTATAATGGATTTAAAACCAATCATTTTCTTACTAAAAACCCCCAAAAAAACTGACACAGCAAGGAGTGGGTAATTCAGCTATAGCTGTTCTGCTGACATGGATAATATGATCAGTATACATAATAACATTAGGGAGCAATAACAATTTGGCCAACATCAATAAGAAGTGCAGCTGCTGTAATCACTGACAGTCTGCTTGGAGGGGCATCTTTAATAATAGAAAAAAAATTAAGAGTAAAGGGGAGTGTCCATTGCCCTGTTATTTGGGAGTGAAGCAAAGTGGAACAATGCCAGTAAGAATTTATATAGTTTGAAATTGGTGCAGCTTAAAGAGAGGAAACGAAGATTCTACAATCACAAGCTATGAATAATGTTAATCATAAAAAATACAATCACTATCAGTCTATTTTTTTGGCAGAAGGAGGGGAGGCTAAACCAGACTAACTGAGAAATTATTAGTAAAGGCAACGATTTTATAGAAAGGTGTATCAATTCTATGTTCATCAATATGGAAAAAAAAAGATGTGGTATTGATCAAGAAGGTTCTTCCTGACAAGTTCTTTTTGATAAACGGTTATCAGTGGACAAGCAGTGTTTTACTTTTTATTTGCATTTACATATTTAATTGGTAGCTGGTTAACTCACTAGCATTTCAAAATCAGCAGTTAAAAAGGGCTCAATGATTACAGCTTTAGATTAGCTAAAAACTATAAAAAGGCTACCACTAAAGGATTCTTCAGGCTAGATATAAATAGTAAACATATCAACCCAGCTCAAGTAACATTGTCGTAGATGAAATACGAGTAATGGTGTTCTGATTATATATCTGAAAGATGTGGCATAGAAAATGGCAACTTAGATAAGCACTTGTTCAATTTCTCTAATGTCACACTCATTGAGATAAAACATTGATATCAACAACTTATTTACCTGTGTCCCTATTTCAGAAACAATAGATATCTGCAAAGATTTGCTATATCACAACTGAATATCTCCACCTGTCATTCCTGAAAACATTTTTGTTGAGTTGCTAAAATTTGCTGGGACATCTGTTGAATTCAGTTTCAATAACAATGTACAGACAGATCAACGGGGTTTCTATGGGTTCAGTCCTGGGGCCTACATTGGCGAATATTTTTGTTGGTTTTTATGGAAATCATTTTTTGAAACTGTCAAACCACTCATGTACCATTGATATGTTGATGACAATTTTTGCCTATTTGAAAATATAATAATGGAGGCAAAAATTTTCTGTTCACTTAATGGTATGCATCCAACATTAAGGCACACTATAGAAACAAACTAATTCCACTATACCATTTTTTTTTTTTTTTTTAGATGTTTTAGTAACCAAAACACCATCCTGTTACATTACATCAATCTATCATAAACCAACTTTTACTGGACTATACATGCAATGGGATGCATTTTGTCATACCAAATGCAAAAAAACCTTATTAATAACCTTACACAGAGCTTTGATAATCTGCTCAGCATCCAAACTAGATGAAGAGCTGAAAACAATTACTAAGACTAACAAATAATGGGTACCCTTTAGATATTATCAAGTTGGTCAGGGAAAAGAAAAATCTTAAATTTCTCTAAACCCAGACTGAGTAAACATCCTAAATGCTGTGTATTTGCGTTTGCCCTGGTTGGGCTCAATAAGTGGTAAATTTTCCAAACAAATCAACTCAACAATTAAAAATTGCTATTTTCCAATTTGCGTGTTGTTTTTTTCTACCAGGTCTCTTTGGGTATCTACTTGTAAAGACATTCTGCCTCTCCACAATATTATTAATGTAATATACCAATTTGGATGTAGTTGCGGAGCAGAACTACTTTACAGCTAGACACATGGATTAACCAGCACATACCCGGAAGAATTAGGAATGATACATTCTGATCTGGTGACAATATCAGGAACACCTAAGGCTCCACCATTGCTGAGCACTTTATAAACAATCCAAGTTGTACCACTAATTTCAGCATTGACTCATTTTCCATCCTTAGTCATGCTCATTCTGTGTTACACTTAAAAGTATTGGAAACGATCTATGTTTACAGAGGCAGGGCTGTCTGGATTTGACAGAGGAAATGACTGTTAGGACTTTACATGATTTCCATCTGATCTTTCCACCTTTATCATACGCTTCTCAGGTTTTTAAATTTTATATTGCAATATTCAGTCTTCCCTCGATTTCAGCTCTGTTGAGTGAGGGCAAAACTGGTTGGCTGGTCAAATTTTTTTTTTTCTTCCTATTTTCCTTTTAATCATGAATGGTAAAGTGTAGAAAGATTATATATGAAATTACTCATATATGAAGATGACCCAAATTTGGATAAAGAGACAACTGAAAAATATTTTTTACTCATTGTCAAGGTGTTTCATCAAACCAAGTTTATCAACGCAATTTTTTTTTTTTTTTTTTTTTTTTAAAAAAAAAAAAAAAAAAAAAAAAAAAAAAAAATCAAATTTTTCTTAACTTCAGAATAATTGAGAAATTTAACAATATATTTACATGGAAAACTAAAACAAATTCAACTCTTTGTTCTTACAATGGGCTAGAAGTGAAGCAGATCTGCATTCCTATTCACCTACAATATATTTGCCTCATCCAATGACAAAGATTTTTTTTTTTTTTTTTTTTTAACACCTGCACACAACACATCATTGCTCTTAAGAGGGGGGAGAGTTCTAAACATTTCAAAATCATTAAATTCATGGCCAACGATAAACTCTCAGGTCATAATTATTCAAACTTCTAAAAACAACAAGCTTGAATCTCTAATTTGTCTTGTTTATTTTTGTCTCCAATTCCAGCTGGAGAAGAACTAGAAATAATGGAGAAACTGAATGTTGCAGTGATTGTTGTCTCAAAATATGATGCTTCCATTGGATGGGCTTCGTATCTACTACCATTCTTTACATCATTATTACAACCACTGTGACCCAAACAGACTAAAATTAATAGAAAAAAAAAAAAAATTGAAAGCTTCTGAAAAGGAATGCAATGGGAAGTGCATCTCTTTTTAAAGCGAGAACACATTTGTAAGAAGCATAAGATTTTATAAACAATTACCATACCTATCACAGCAGACAAAACTAGGAATTTATACAAACTAAGATCCCAAAAGAAATATTACTAAAGGACAATATAACTAAAACATACCAAAAAACACACCAAAAAACAAGACATAATATGGAAGCTAAAACAATTACCCAAACATTAGACCTAGATAATCAAGTAAATTGTGTCACTAAAGCAGGAACATTTATCACACTAAAAGACCAATGAAATTTCAGAACAAACTCAACATGCAGACTCAATAAACTCAACTAAAAATGAACTAAGATAAAATAAGTATAATAATACTAGAAAGAATTCATTTAAAGCAAAGAAAGAAATTAGGAATAAATCAGTGGAATAAGATGATTATGGACTGGTTCTGCAACCTAAAAAAAAAAAAAGAAACATAACTGCCAATTTATACAAACTGGATATAAAATAATTCTACTATTTTTATTACAAAATCCATTCTGTATAAGTCCATCTCCTTAACTCAAGAAAAAATTAAGAACCAACACAAACAAAATAAAAATCATTAAACACTTCCAAAAATCAGTATTATTCAACAATGAAGATGTGTGGATAAAGGCCGAAGGGACATTTGACATTACAATGAGAAGTTTTGATGGTGCAAAGCTGCAACCTCATAGTGATACATTTATTTCACAAGCGAAGTAAAATAATTGATAAAAATAATACATGCCTCTACAGAGATAATAGCCTCAATCTTAAACTTTGTTTTCTGAGTTTGTCTGCTTTGTCAATCAAAATTTTCAAAAATATGACTTGACATGCATAAAAACTGACCTAGCAGAAGTAGATTTTCTAGATGTCACCTTCAGCCTAAGAAAAGGTATATATCATCTATACAGAAAAGCTAATGGCAAACCACTGTATATAGACATCTTCCAACTGTCGAATAATCACATTGTTAAGACAAACACTCATTTGTGGAACAAGCTGAGAAAAGCCTCCTCCACCTTGAGAGCTATTTATGGTGCCATGGAGCATCTCATTGTGCTCAAGTCGGATAGTCCATTGCTTGGGCTGTGATTGGCTGCTGGTACATATTATTCATCTCCTTCCCCCTTCCCCCATCACATGTGGGTAGTGGCCTTTGGGGAGGGACGAGTTCCTTTAAACCTGGCTGGTTGTGTGGAAGTAGTCTGGACAATGCGGGGGGGGGTCCGTGTTATTGTAGACAGCTGAGCGATGTTTGATGTTATTCCAGTGTGAATGTTTGTGGCCCTGGTGTAGGGGTCTCAGGTAAGGCACTAGGTCTGGGAACTGGAATTGTAGGTGTATCCAGTTTCCCGAGGAATCAGCGATTTCGTAAGGTAATTCTACTTGATATGGTATTGGTGGTTGGGGAGGGTTTCAATGACCTGACCTGTTGTGCCCCATCAGTGGGTTGTTGGTTGTTGTATTGCCACTATTTGTCCTTTTTGAAGGGGGTTTAAGGTATGCGCTGTTTTATTGTATTACTCTATGAGATGAGCGTTCCGCCAGGATAGACTCATCTCGCGATTTTGGGCTGTGGTTATCCAATTCACATGTGGCTTGTAGAGTGTGGGGTGGGATGGTATATAGTCAAGTAGTCGGTGGTGGAGTAGCAGTTGAGCAGGGGGATAGCCCGATGTTTTGGATGGGCATATTCCTGTATTGGAGGATGGCTCTTGCTGCACAGTTATTATCCAACGATCCGTGGGCTCCTGTGTTGCCATTTATGATTCTCTTGGCCGTTTTGACAGCGAGCTCTGCCCGACCATTGGATTGTGGGTAACCAGCAGATGATGGCCGTTAAACACAGGCTAAGTCTTGTAAAAATTGCTTGAATGGAAGGTATGTGAAGGGTGACCAACCATCACTGCAGAGTTCCTCAGGAGCGCCGTAGGTTTGAAATATGTCTCAGCAAATTGAAATAATCCTTGAGGCATTAGCTTCACCGTAGCTCAAGTGGTATAGATTCAGCCAGCCTGTTAACCTGTCAGCGCATGCTAAGTAACCATGGTTCCCAACATGGAAGATGTCCATGACGATTTGCTGAAATGGCCAATCAGGAGATGGTGTCAAGTTGATTGGCTCTCTTGGCTGACTCGGAGCAATTTTTGAGCAGAACGTACAACCTGCTCTAACGTTACAAATTGAAGCATTCATCCCGGGCCAATAAACAGATTCATTGGCCTGTGCCTTCATGCCAACTTCGCCTTGGTGTGCAGAATGTAGGCTATGTAAGACTTTTGCACGTTGAGGGGGGGATAATGATCCTTTGATCTAAGAGCACCAATCTGTCGTCAGCCCTTAGGTTGTGCCTCACTTCCTAGTATTCGCAGAGATTTCAGGTGCGGTGAGGCTGCGTGTCTTTTTTGGCATCCATTTCGTATTATTTCAATTAATTTGTTGTATTGCGTGTTGCCACAGAAATGTCTGATGAGATGAGCTCCAGGTTGTTGTTTGCACTGAATGTTGCTAATAGGATTGTTGATTTGACCCAGTTGTCCATGTTGTCAGATTATGTATTCAGCAGTGAATACATTTAGAAGTGCCTGCGAGATGGCTGCTGGGTTACGAGAGACAGCATCGGAGGCTCTGTGCCATTTCCCAGGGCAGTGCTGAATGGTGAATCTGTACCTGAAGGTTTTCTCCTTTAACCTGAATTATCGGGGGGGTTTGGATTTTGCTAAGGTCTATCTCCAAATTGTAGCAAAGGAGTCGACTTCAACATTGTAAGGGACGCAACTCTTTCCATCTGAAAATGTCTGACACGCTGCAACGCAAAAGCAATGTACACCAAACACAGGTGTAATGCCGTTCTGCCAATTTCTCCAAGCGACCTGCTTTTATGGAGCCCAGACCCACCTCATTAGCATGCGTGTAACGCGACTTTGCGTGACTGCACGAGACCATGAATATTAAAAAGTCACGGATGCCATCTTGGATCTTTTCTTTCTTTTTCTCAACCCACAGGCCAGACAGACGCGAGGGCATTTGGGAGGTAAGCCATTTCTATTTTCCCCCACAAAAATCCTTTTAGTGGTTGATGATCTGTAACTATGAGATTCGGGCCAACCCATTACGAAAATGTGACATTTTCCAATGCCTATGCAATTGCTGCTGCCTTGCCTTCAATAGGTGCTTATTTGCATTCAGCATCAATGCAGAATTTGCTACCGGCAAATATCAGGCACCAACCTTCAGGGCAGCAAACTGAGGCTTTGTCGGTGGTGCACGAGCAATACTTCTGCAGAAGTCGGAAGCCCATTCCATCTTTACTCCAATCTGGGGCAAGGCAGGTTATTCAATCTTTTTCAAATGTAGCGATGCCTTTTTGGACTAAGTCCACTATGACCATCTTTGAATGCATCTTCAAGGCTTTTATTCCCTATAAAGTGCGAGTCTTGTTCGACGAGATCACGAAATAGAAGCATGACTGGGCCCAGTGTGTATGCCCAAGTGACTTGGTTGACTAGCCCAAACCATGATCTGGCATCGGTTAGTGTTTTGGGTATTGGGAAGCTTAATATCGCCTCCAGCATGGATTTAGAAGGGATTACACCAGAGGGTGTTATCTGGAGGCCCCCCCAAACTGCACTGTGTCTTGGCAAAATTGAAATTTTTCTATTGAGTATGATGCCATTTCTTGCGCAATGGAAGAGGAAATCAAAGGTGTGAAAAAGGCTCCTTTGATGTCAAAGTCGTAGAGTAGGGTGTCATCTACAATTTTTACTTTGTGCAGGTGGGGGGGGGAGTGTCTTTTATTACTTCATACCTTCAGGTGTAGGCATTGCCAGATGCAAAGTAGCCTTGTGGCATCCTCAGGTACATGAATCTTCCACATTCTGTGATAAAGGTGGTGAGTGGCTGGGATATCCATCAACAGCAACCAACACTGTTTTCTTTTGCACTTGTAGTGCTAGCTGGAAGTGTGACCCTGTATGGTGTGTTTCCCATTTGCACTGTGAATTCAAGTGTTGGTAGTTCTTCGTGGTTTGCCATTTTTCTTGGCAGTAATTACCATAGGGCTACACCAATCAGTGGGCATGCTGACGGGTACTGGGTTTATGATACCCCTTTTCACATCTTTCCAAAGGGCCTGCCTTACAGGTTCTTTGAAGTGAAAAGCACAGGAATTGGATTATGTCTGGCTTTGGGGACTGCTCCTTCTTTGAGGTGTATATGAGCAGTGGGGCCAGATATTGGTGGGAATTCACCATTGATAGGTTCAAGAATTGGCTATTGAATCAATTTGCCGAAATGGCGTTCAAAAACAATGTTTTGTTCTGTTGGGGGAAAAGAGTTTTTTGGGGTGTGTCGGAAGTTGTTCCTTGACTTTGCTTTGTTTGGGGCTCACATCTGATTTTTGTATGTGTGCTTGTCAAGGCCATGTATTGCATTGCTGTTTGGGGTAATATTGTAGTCATCGGGTTCGAGAGTCTTTGGACAGTATCCTACGTCAATGCAGGCTGCTTTGCTGAAGTATAGCCACTGGATCTTTTTGCATATGTATAGGGATTGTTTAATTGTTCTTCCTTGGACGATGAATTCCACGGGAGCCAACCCTGACATACGAGTGTAAAGCCTCCCACAGCTCGGACGACTTTTTTTGATGGAATGAGGTTGTTGGTAGTGAGCCCCATATTCAGAAGGTGCTTAAGTCTCCCAAGACATATGGTGGCCCCACTGTCGGGAAAAGATCGTCATCCTAGTGACGTGATTTCTGGGGATATTCCTAACTTGTCTGGGATCCGGTTTGATGAGAATGGGACAACATATGAGTCAATCTCCTTTATCTGGCCTGCGTCTTTAGATGTATATGTGTCATTTGATTGAATGTGACGTGGGCGATAAGTGTGTCCATGGCGGCTTCATTAGCCTCTGGGCTTTTCCTGACCACTTGGGCCGGTTTCTTAACCCAGTATACCCTCGATAGGTAATTGGGCTTCCTACAATTACTACATGTTTGTCCCCATGCTGGGCATTTTAGCCAGCGGGATCCAGTTCCTGAGGTGCCATGCTGGTGGCTGCCACAACCTAAGCAAGCCTGGTGGCTTGGTTTAACATTGCAGTTGCAATAGGTGCTGGTACGAAGATCCCCCTTGTTGGCTTGTGGTATACCCTTCTGTCTACGGTATGTTGAGCAGTGGCTGTATCTAAAGCGCCAGCCATTGAGGTTTGGTCTCACAATGCTGATTTCTCAAGGTGGAGGAGACTTTGCTCAGCTTGTTCCACAACTGAGTGTGTCTTGACAATGTGATTGTTCTACATGGCACTGCGAACATGATCTATGACACCCAAAGATTGGGAATACTTCTTCATTGAAGCAGGCATATCCACCGACTCAGCCAAAACTCATACACCAAGGTTTGCGGACGAAAAGCTGACAATTGAGAGCCTTCAAATGCTGGATCGATCTATGCTTAAGGAGCTAGGAATCACGTTAATGGGAGAAGCCCTGTGTATCATCAAACAAGCTGAGCAAAGCCTCCTCCACCTTGAGAAAGAAGAGCTATTTATGGTGCCATGGAGAATCTCATTGTGCTCAAGTGGGATAGTCCATTGCTTGGGCTGTGATTGGCTGCTGGTACATGAGCAGAGGTATTTCTGTATAAATACCAGCTTGATTCCAGTCCGTTTGTGGGGTTTGTATTGAGTTACAACCTGCTTTATTTTTGTCTGCCAGCTGGATGCTAGCTGGGACCCTTACGCCAGTAAGTCTTGTTCTATTGTTATTCTACACCAACTACCTGCCATCAATAATCACGCAGATCCTGCAATCAATAAACCACAGACTATACAATTCTTTCAGCAAGACTATCTTCAACAAAACCAAGAAAGACCATGAAACAGCCCTAAAATAATGGTGGATTTGCAGCAACACACACACCACAAGAAAAAAAAGCCAACTGGAAAAGAAACATATGGTTCAACTGACCCTACAACAAAAATGTAAAAGAAAAAAAAAATGTAGAAAAAAGTATTCATTAAACTCATACACAAACAATTCCCCCTGCCCATTAAGTACACATTGAACACAAAATTTAATGCTTTAATGACACCAGTAGTTTTTGGTCCCGCCCTGTGTATTTTAAATTGCCTTGCCTGACTGAGACAAGTCAGACACTAGCCAATATAGGGTTGGGCTATGTTACATCAGATTTTTTGGTAGTGAAATTACAAGTCTTTGGGACTAATCCAGTTTTTCCCTCATTCTCTTTGACCAAAACCACTTGAGATGCAAGAAGTATCAGGGAAAACAGCAGCAGCTGTTAAGGAAGGTTGTGGCAGCAAAGAGATGCACCCACTGACAATAATGCCCCTGGGAATCAAAGATGCTTTAAGCTCAATGGATGGACCTTGCAAGACACCTGACCCAAAGATAAAGAAATGTTATTAGAGAAGGGGGAGGCTGCAATTCATCTGTGTGTGAAAATCTTTAAGAGGAGGTCAAAGATGAACTCATCATAAGTCTCCCTTTTTTTTTTTTTAAAAAAAAAAAAAAGTTTTTGTACTAACAGTCTGGTACACTGATCTAGCTGATCTTCAAAGTTTTTTTAACTCTTTGAATAGACTTTTCATAATTCATCATCTGCTATTTTCCAGGTAAAAAGAATCTTTTCTGAAGATATAGATATATATTAAGTGATTGATTCATTTTCATTTGATCCCTACATAGATACAAGATAAATACTGGCCTTTTTTTTTTTTTTTTTTTTTTTAAATTATATGCAACACAGGAATGTTTTGGCTGACAAGTTGCAATTTTCTTTCATACACATCAGTTCTCTTAAAAGAAAATGTTTCAAAATCATTAGATTCATGACCAACTATCAATTCTCAGGTCATAATCATCCAAACTCTTCCATAAAGACGTTTCTCTTGTATGGGCTTCATGTCTATTCTCATTCTTTACTTTCTCCCACAACATCTATGTCCATCCTTTTGAGAGAGACTTAACCCATCATGGACAGTGCAGTTGAGCCTCAACTACTCCCTAAAATTGTATCCATCCCATCACCATCCATATAATAACTAAAATTAATATAAAGCTTCATCACAGCTGTTTGAGGTTTCCTATAGCCACACTGAACTTAAAGTAAATTCAGGTTTGCTATGGTAAAAATTTTCTATCCCAAGTAAAAGTTATCAGTTTATTTTCTCTGAAAAAAAAAAAAAAAAAAAAAAAAAAAAAATGGATTTTCATAATTTTATAGGGGTAAAATATTGAAAAATGACTGTTTTATCATCACCTAAACAAATAAAGGAAACTTGATCTGAACCCCATGAAACTAGGAAAGCAAAGGACATTCTTTCAATTGAAAGTAAAATTGGCTAGTGTAAATGACTCAAATTTTTTTTCAGGGGGTAAAATTTGAAAAAAATAGTGAAAATTTTGCATTTTTTCTAGTTCCAAACAAAAATTTTCTACTAATGGTAAATTAACCATTTATTTTTTTTGGAAAATCAGAAAGCCTAAATCAAACTATTTCAGGCATAAAATTTAGTGTTTTGAAGGAAATCAACATTCCTAGGGGGTCAAAATGCAACAAAGTCCATTAGTAATTTTCAATTATATGACTGTCAGGGGGTTAAAAAAATTGACACCCGGCCACCAAAATCTTTAGTAAAAGGTGAAAGATTTATCTGCAATTCCTGCAAGTTTCCCCCCCTCTAAAAAATACCAGCGATAAGGAAAATTAAACCAAATTGACTGACATCTCTGGGTCAAAGGTCAGCCAGCCAGCAATAAACGTTTAGAACAAGTCGTAATAAAACCCACCACTCCCAGATAAGAGAAAAGAGTGAGAAAAAAAAAAAAAAAGGTTATATCAAGCCCTACTAATGTTGACCCTATGTTTGAACAAAGGCTTGATGTGTGTTTTTGTTTTGTTTTTTTTTAACACCCCGTGACCTGGGTGATGATAACACTCAGCAGACAACAGCATTTTTTTTTTTGCTGCATATCTTTTGTATTTCCTACCACCAGGCCATTTAGCCGTTCATTTTATTCAATGATGTTCACACCAAATGAAAGAGAAAGGGATGAAGTTTGAATGATATTATTTTGAAGCAAAAATAAATATTTTTCATATAAAAAAATAAAAAAATAAAGATTTTTCTCAGAAAATTGGGCTGAGTGACATTTTCCACAGCCAAATTGAAGATTAATTACCAATGAATAATTCCATTGCAAACAATGGCCATCTGGATCCTATAACGTCGCCCAAAAAGGTCCAGAAGTTTACTGATTGATCGAAAACTTGCTGCACATAATTGTGTTTTTCATGGTCAGTTTCCATTATTTCATCTTGATATTGTCATTTTCAGACAAGTCATCAAGGATTCAGGAAAACATTTTGGCATAGGTTTGCTTTAAGAACTTTACATTCGATTTTAAAAAGTTGTAACACGAGAAAATGGCTTACCTCCTGGATGGAAATGGATTCTGATGTGTCTTGCATGTAAAATACTCCCAAAAAGCAAATGGCAGCTTTACAAGTCATACAAGAAAGATCCGAGTTGGATACTTCTGCAAAACTTTTCCACCTATGCAAATTTGACCTGTCAATCTATAAAAAGTGCTTATTGAGGTGAAAGAGCAGTGCAATTACAGTAGCAAACAGGAGACTTGTTTGACTTCCATCAAGTTGTTGGTTGAAGGAAACCAGTTAGGAAATTTCATTACAAGAAAGTAGAATGACTACATAACTAATAACTTTTTCCGCGCAAAAACTATATTAGGTACTGTAGCAAAAGGTTGTGCTGGCCTGGGGTATTTTCTTTCAATTAGATACGATAAAGTAGCAGGGAAAGAAAAATATGCTCTGCTGCAGGAAGAAGTGCGGAAAAGCGAAGAAGAATCAAGGAAAACCAAATTGGTGGGGATGAGCAAGCAAGGCGCCTGGACAAAATGGGAGTCCATCATCCACCGAAAAGTGAAATGAGCAGATATTTGGCATTACAACTTGGGGTTAAAATTCTTAATCAATGCCATGTACGATACCCTACCCAGCCTCGCTAATCTGAAATTATGGAACAAATCAGATTCGCCCAATTGCCAATTGTGCGGACAGATAGGAACATTAAAACATCCTCAGCAGCTGTCCATCAGCACTAGTGGATGGTCGGTATAAATGGCAGCACAATGAGATATTAAAAGAAATCGCAGAAATTTTACGACTAGTGAATTGCTTAA
The DNA here is from genome assembly GCA_903632075.3 of Acanthosepion pharaonis. Classification (NCBI taxonomy): domain Eukaryota; kingdom Metazoa; phylum Mollusca; class Cephalopoda; order Sepiida; family Sepiidae; genus Acanthosepion; species Acanthosepion pharaonis. Next base: position 79,515 of record CAHIKZ030001415.1, on the reverse strand, counting down.
ATCCCCACCAAAGTTCCATAGAGTTCTTAAAAGTCGGTTCCAAACCTCAAGAAAAAGTCCTCAAAAATAAACCTACCCACACGTGCTACAGACTGGGTCATAAAGACTGATTTATGGTCTAGACTGATGTTCCCAGAGCACATAGCCCACACTCAATTACGTCCAGACAGTGTTCTTCTCCAATAATCTAAAAATCATAATTTTGTGGGAATTAACGGTTCCTTAGGAAGAGCACATTGAAGAGGCTAATGAAAGGAAGAAATTCAAATATGAGGAATTATTAGAGGCATGCAGGACAAATGGCTGGAAGGCGAGCTGTATGCCAATTGAAGTAGGAACCAGAGGCTTTGCAGCACGGTCGCTCTGCAGAACCTTAACAGATATTTGATTGGTGGGTTTAAAGAAATGAAAAGCCATTAAAACCATTACCGACACTGCTGAGCGAACTTCCAAATGGCTGTGGATTAAGCAAAATAGTGCATGGCTCCATAAAATCTAGAATGACCAATCATAAAAGTAAAACCAAAGCAAAATTTAAATTATTACTTGCAGAAAATACTTATTAACACACGCTAAGCGTTTGTAAGAGTGTTTTTCTTTTCTAAGCTTTTATTACTGCTGAATTTCCCTTGCTTGTGCTATTCTTTCTTTTTGTTTTATTATCTTTTGTTTTTTTTAATCTAAACTATGCGTTTGCATTGATCAAATTGTACATAAATTTAAAATTTGCCACTTTAACGGAAAGCAAAATGTGTATATATATATATATATATATATATAAGCAACAAATCTGTATATTCATATACCGATGGAATTTAACTAAAATTGACATTCATTTATTCTAATTGTTTAAGCGCCAGTCGTTTGGGGTTTATCATTAGTGCCACCCCTGTTTACTTATTTTTTTCATTTTATCTTTTCAGGGGTAATTGGTGAATTTTCAATTTTAAAAACGACAATTCTGTACATACGCATATCAATGTAATTTTCTTTTTTTTTTGCTCGTATAACTTTCTTTTTAGTTTTTACACGTCAAACCTTCAGTCTTTTGGGGCGGGGTATATCATTATTATTTATATTAGTTATTTATCTTTTGTAGGGTAGTTTATTGGAATTTTAACTTTAAGAACAGCACTTGAGTGTGTGCATGTGTATATATAGGTATATATGCGCACACAATGTCTTTTTTTTTTTTTTTTTGTGGTTCTAAGTTTTCACAAACACTCATTCTTTCAGGGGATTGGGGAATTACTGTCTTGCACATAATTTTAGACCGAAAGTCATTAAATTATAATACATTGGGGAAAAAAAAAAAAAAAAAAAAGGAAAAAAAGTTGTTTTTTTTTGTTGAGGGTGGGGGGCTTGGGATAATATAATATTGGCATTTCAACTGTAAACCGGAAAATCTTGTATAAACGCATATAGATGTAGTTTATTGTACTCAAATTTTTATAAGTACATTTATTTTAATCGGTTAACCTACAGTCATTCTGGATGGGGCATATTATTATTACTGTTTTTAATATATAAACTTAAAAGCTAGCAATAAATTAACAAAAATTTCTTCCTTCTGACTTTTTGAATAACCCAACTTACCTGAGTGCTATGGACTTTCCCTATGTGTATCATGCTAGTATTGAATACAAGTCGGCCGAGACAATTATAAAAATCAGTGTCGTATAGCGTGGTACAGGAGGAGGGTGTGTCAGAGCCTGATCAGCTCTGACAGGGTTGACTCAGCGAGGATGGTATGATGTTGCAAGGCCCGAAACTAAGCCCCCAAAACCACAAATTACACAAGAACTACAACATGCTGGAAAATCACAGAAAACTACAGAACATGATATTAATATGGAAGACAAAAAGAATCACCCAATCATTAGACCTTGACAACCAAATAAATTGCATTGCTAAATTACAAGCATTTATTGAAGTTTAAAGAAAATTTCAGAACAAACCCAACATGCAGACTCAAAGAATTTATTTTACAATGTTCACTTTTGGTTAAGTAATACTAGAAAGAATTAATTCAGTGGAAAAAGACAAAACTATAGACTGGTTCTACAACCTAAACTAGAATAAATTGGGCTATCAAATCAGGAGATAGTGGTAGCCATAGCTCGGGACAAGCTAGCCCCCCTTGCTTATCAAGAAGGATCAAGTTCCAATAGTTAGAGTTAGGTTAAAAGAATGTCTTCCAAGGTGACCATTAGCCACAGCAGAGTGCCACCTCCAAAGGAAACAAATACTATATCTCCATAGACAAATTGCTAATTTGAACAACATTGGCTGTATTTTGAGCTGAAAAGCTTGGTTTGTTTTACAGCATATCAGTCACAATGGGTTATTTAATGCCAACAAAATTTTTATTGCTGTTAATTCCCCCACAAAAAAAATGTATTGCAGATAATTTTTTTTTTTTTCACAAAATGTTTGCTGGCAATAATTTTTTTTTTTCACAAAATATTTATTGTATTAAAAGCTATTTTTACACTTTCATAGTATTTTGACCCCAGTTTGGGGGGTTAATTATTTGCCCATAGCTGGGACCCTAACAGGTGCTATCATCCCAGGTCAGGGTGGACCTGGAACACCAGCAATTAAGAGGTGGTTCCACATTCATCAAAACTTGACCAGAGGCCTTGCCATTGGATGTAGTTTATCATTGTAACCAGTTTAGTTTATTGTCATACCCAGGACAGTCCTCCAGGTTGACTTGCCCAAGAGACGTGTAAATATCTGTCCAACCTTTCAACCCAGGTATTTAGATGAAGAAAGAAAAAAAAAATCATCAATTGCTCAGCAAATTTACCACTACACAGTCATGGGAGTAACCGAGTTATTCCTTTCTATTTAGCTTTTTTTTTTTTTTTTTGAGAAAGTAATTCCAAGGAGTTTCTGATTTTAATCTCAATATTCATGTGAATTACAATGTTATCTGGATAGGGATGCAAAAGTCTCTCACACTGATAGAGATACTAAGTCTTTTTCAGATTTAGATAACATTTAAAATGGTTTCATTATACAATAAGTAGTAATATGATTTACAAAACAAGGCTTAGTAGTGGCACAAGGCTGAAATTAATGAGCACCTAGTGAGCATCTTAAATAAAAATGTGATTTGACATTACAATGAGAAGTCTTGATGGTGCAGTAAGTTGCAACTTTATTAGGTATACATTTACTGCACAAAGTAAAATAATTGATAAAAATGTTATGTGCAAGGATGATAGCCTCATAATCTTAAACTTTGACAAAGCAGACAAAATCAGAAAAACAATCAAAAATTTCCAAAAATATGATATTCGACATTTATAAAAACTGATGTAAGAGAAGTAGATCATCTTCAAGCTAAGAAATGGTGTATATCAGCTATACAGTAAACCTAATGACAAACCACTGTATATAGACAATTGTTCCACCTACCTGCCATCAATAATCGATCTCACAATCAATTAACCACAGGCTAACAGTTCTTTCAGTGAAACCATCTTCAACAAAGCTAAGGAAAACCATGAAACAGCCCCCCCCCCAAAAAAAAAGTTGTGGATTCACAGCAACACTCAAACCACAAAAGAAACCATCAGGAAAAGGTTCAACTGACTGTACAACAAAAATGTAAAAACAATTATAGAAAAAATATTCATTAAACTCTTCCACAAACAATCCGACCACCCTATTGGATGGGAGGTGTTGCACAGAAGACATCATTGACATTGCTGAAGTCAGTGATAAGAATGGTTTCAAGAAAATATACATTGGATGTAGTGAAGGCCCTTTCAAAAAGACATTTTTGAATCATGCTTCATCTTTTAGGTTGAAAAACCAGATATGACACCAAGCTGACCAATTGTGTCTGGAAATACAAAAAGAGGTATGGCAGGATCCCTTGTGGGAGGTGGAGCATGGTAAGGAAGGTAAAAACTGGCAGTATTCATGGTAGCTGTTACTAGCTGTGCTAGGAAGAGAAAAATGGCTATTGCCACTTATCCTGACAAAGGTGTTTTATTACATGAGAGAAGAGATTATGACTTGGTAAAGACATTTAAGATATTTTTAAGGTACCTATGAACCCAGAAGAGCGAGATAAAACTCAATTTTTTTTTCTTCTCTCCACTGTTACCCTCATACTTTTAGCTCCTCATTTCCAGTGTTCTGCTGTATTGGAAAGATGTACAAGCCAGGAAACTGTCTTGTACATCCTTTCCACTTGTCTGAGGAGAACTTGGTCAAAATCCAGGTTGTAAGGGAGGCTGGCATTTCATATAGATGTAAATCTATACCAATCCAGCGTAATTAGCTTGATCTAAGACTCCAGGTCCTGTTTACTAATTTGCTGATCAATCAGATATTGAACCCAGGTATGGCAAGTTAATGTCAGATATGGCAAGTTTCAGTCTAACTGCCCAACTCAGATGCAAGAAAGAAAATCTAAACAAGGGAAATTTAATGGAAGATGAACAAAAAGGTGTACAAATTTATTGCGCAGTCAATCTCAAGGAACATTTTGATCAATCACATTATTGGGATCCATATCTTGTCTCTCCAAGCATCTGGTAAAAAAAAAACTGTCAGTGTGCTTGAGTATTACCCTTAATTTAATTTATTGGAAAATATTAAAGTCACTGCCTGCAGGATCAACAAGGTAACCAAGAATAAAATGCATTTTGGATGCAAGAAAGAATATCTAACAAAGGAAACTTGAATAGGAGATGAACAAAGTTTTACAAGTTTATTGAGCAATCACAATTTCAAGCAACTATTTTACTTGAGTGGATATTGACAGTGAAGTGGTCAAAGATGATAACCATGTAAGTGACATGGGGCAAAGTGATTATGACCAATAACAGCTACTATCATCCATGCCTGACTAATTTTATAGAAGCTACTGGTGACCATTGATAAATCTGATGGTCTTTCTGAAAAAATATTTTGTCTATTTATAAATGATGAAATAACTATTCGTCAAGATAAATAAATAGAAGTCAGGTGAAAGAAAGAGCAAACAAATGCTAGCGTCTTCTATGTGAACATGAGGAAACATATCACTTTTTTTTTATGAAATGAAAGCCTTCATATCAATTTTGCTTCTTATTGCAACCCAAACTCTACAAGGAGTAATAAAAGTTAAAGTAAATTGAATTATGTACTTTTTAATGTATCTGTTGATTTCGCACTTCAATTTTTTTGTTTTCAATGTTAAAACAGGCATGCAAAACCTAATGCATTACCCCAAATTATGACTCCTTCATTGAGTCAAGGTGAAGCAAAGGCAGTAAGGATTAGAAGTTTTATATAGGTGTGGCTGAAGGAGAAAAGATTCTACAATCACAAGTGAGTACAAATAATGTCAATCATAAAAATGCAATGACAATGAATTTATCATTGCCAGAAAGAGGGGGACATTAAACCAGACTCCATAGTCAAGTGGGAAATTATTAGTAAAAGCAAAAATTTTATAGTCCTTTTCTGGTAAAACAGAAATCAGCAGACAATCACATTTTTACTTTTTATTTGCAATTATATTTGTTTTGTGCTAAATAATTTATGACTGGTTAACTCACCAGTGTTTACAACTCAGCAGTTAAAAAGTGCTCAATGATTACAGCTTAAAAGCTAAAAACTATCACCAATAAAGGATTTCCCAGACTATATATCAGTAAATCTATATATCAAGCCAGCCTGAGTAACCCAGTTGTAGGTGAAACATGTGTACTGGTGATCTGGAGATGTAAGTCATGAAGGACAAGAAAGACAGCACTACAAAGCTTTTAATCAAACTCCAGCATCCCCTCCAAGTGAAAATGCTTTTTTCATCAAAGAGAAAAATTTCTGCCAGGATAAGATGGTGAACTCAAAGAACAACTACTGATTTGCTATGCCCCCCCAAAAATGCACCAAGAGTGATGAAAAGCAAATATCCAGTCAACATCATGGTGTTTGGAGTGATAGTGACAAAATGTCCCCATTTCATTTTCCTCCACAAGGCTGAGGACTCAACACGGAGGCCAAAATCAAGTGCTTTGAGGAGATAGTGCTGCCCTGGGTCAAGAGGGTGGCTGCTAGAAAACCCTATGTTTGTGTACCATGCCACACAAGCAGGAGAACCCAGTCATGGCTGTCAGACAATTTCTGCGGCCACATCACCCCTTAACTTCCCAGACTGCAACCCCCTCTGATTATTATATGTAGGATGCAGTCGGGCAAGAAACCAACAAACACCTTGTAAAACCAAAGATTAACTGAAGGTATGGATTATGACAACATTCACAAACTTAAACAAGGAGACCATCCAGAAGAGTTGCAGGAAATTCCAAAATCATTTGGAGGCCATTTTTGATTTTGCTGAAGAAATTTACTATTGAGTATTTCAAGAAAAACTTACCAAAATTACACAAATATATTTGTTAAAATGAGATGTCAGTGTTATTTTCATCTTCTGCAAAGTTTAGATGACAGTTTAGCCATCACATCCTGTATATATATCTGTGAGTGAACAAAAATATTGGGTGTTACTGTATCTGTCAATTCATGTGCAAGCTTTGATACAATTTAAAATAAATGATATGAAATGGAAAGTTTATTGCAGGGCACATTTTTTTGATATTTTTAATATTAAACATTGTACAAAAGTGAAACTTGGTACACTGAAAGATTCTAAGTAGGTAAGTGTGCAGTGAAAATTTCAATCATATTGATAAGCAGTATATGTCATTTATTTTAATGTGTTTTTAACGGCGTCACACTTTATTACAGGCATACAAGAATGCCACTGAAATAATGTCTGGCAGTTACAGAATACATGGATTGTTTCAGGTTTTGCAGAAGGCATATCTCTGGGTGAATTAGCCAAAGATCTTGGCCCAGATATAAGAACATTGAAGTCATATGTGGAAAACCCCATGAGCAAACCAAGACAAGATAAAGGAAATAGAAAAAGTCTATCCCAGCATGACATTCAAAAAATATGTAGACAAGTGAGAAAAGACCTTGGTAGCACAAGTGCTGCCATATTTGAACATGCTGGGGTTGCTTTGTCTAGAAACACCCAGTGTAGGATTCTTAAGGAGACAGCAAGAAGTGTTAAACCTATCATCAGACCCACAAAGAGAAATGTATTGATTGGACAGAAATATATGAAGACTAATTTCAAATTTTCTTCATAGACAAGGCCAGAGACACATTGGATGGCCCTGATGGATGGGCCATAGCTTGGATACTACTTGAAGCCTTTTGCCCGCATTGCATTCAATGTCAACAAAGAGCTGGTGGTGTTATGTTTTGGGTATCACAGGAAATGAACTCGTCAGACCTTTTCAAGTACCAGATGTGTCAAATGCACCAACAATTCCGACACCACATTTCTGAAGGAGAATTTTTCAGCATGGTTAGATTTGCCACTTTCACATAGACGGCGGTTGATTTTTATGCATGACAATGCTCCATCGCATTCAGCCAAGGTTATAATTTCTTACCTTGCAACTTTGGAATTTGAAGGACAAACACTTATGACTTGACCTCCTTGTTCTCCCCACCTTGACCTTAATGAACAGCTCAGGTGACTTTTGAAGAAAAAAAAAAAAAAAAAAAAAAAGTTTATGAAGGAGGCGTGCAGTTTTCATTGAAGGATGGCTCGCAGGAAAAGGTCAAAATTGGTGCTGGTACCATAATATCTTAAATTAGTTGATTAACCGCTTCTGTGGACAAAAGACTGTTTGATGTAATTTCTAAACATGGAAGTTACATAGAGAAATGAAGTACATCACCAGTAATCTCATTGTATATTTTCCGGAGATTGGAAAAATAAGTAAAATGATCCTTGAAAGGGTAAATAAACAAATTAAGGAAAAAATTAGCCTGAAACTTTGGATTAATACCAAGGAAGTGATAAACTGGTTTACTCAAAAGGAAAAAACAATTATACATTAATACAACTTGATATTGATAATTATTACCAATCAATTTCCAAAGAACTATTTATCAATGCGTTGGACTTTTTACCACCCCACTATACGGATATTACAGATGAAGAAAGGAACATTATTCTGTATGCGAAAAAAAAAAAAAAAAAAAAAAAAAATCGGTACTTATACATAAAGGTGAGGAATGGATTAAGAATTTTTACGACCAATTTGACATCACAATGGGATCACTAGACTCAGCTGAGTCTTCTGATCTCATTGGTCTTTTTATATTATACAACCTTACAGCGCACTATGATATTAATACAAATGACATTGGTTTGTACAGCGACGATGGACTTATGGTTATTAGAAACTCAACAAACTTCAAAATAGATAGAATTAGAAAGTTATTATATAAAGAATTTAGAAGCATGGGCTTAAAAACTACAGTTAGTACTAAATTAAAAAAAAGTGGACTTCATTAGATCTAAATAAAAATACATACACACCTTATGAAAAACCCAACACCAATCCTTTATATATTCACCCTAAATCAAATCACCTCCCATCTATAATTAAACGAATTAGTACAAATTCAGCAAATGACAAGATTTTGATGAGCATATCAATTCCTATAATAAGGCTCTAAAAGAGTGGTTACAAAAACCCAAAACTTACATAAAAAATGAAAATGGAAAGCATAGAAAAAACATGTAGAAAAATTATTTGGTATACTCCCCCATACAACCAAATGGTAAAGAACAAATTAGGACAAATTCCTCGCATTAATAGTCAAGCATTTTCCTAGTGAAAGTAAACTAAGTACTATTTTCAATAAAAAACACACTAAAATTGAGTTATAGCTGTACAGAAAACTTAGAAAAAAAATCATTAAGAACCATAATGCTAATATCTTAAACACTTATACCAAAACCAAAAAAATTTAGACAATGGAAAAATAAAGATAAAAACTGATGGAAATAAACAAAAACTATGTAACTGTAGAAACCCTCATAATTGCCCTCTACAAAATAAATGTTGCACTGAATCATTAGTATACCAATGCAATATCTCTTTGATTGAAAGTCCTGAAAACACAAAATATATATAGGTTGCACTAGCCATGAATTAAAAAAAAAAAAGATTCAACCAACATCAAACTTCATTTAGAATAAATAAATATAAAAATCAGACCTCTCAAAATATTTCTGGCATCTAAAAGAATAAAAAAATATCTACAGTAAAATGGAAGTTAATAAGAAAAGCTAGAATATGTAGGTCATTAAATGACCCATGTCCTTTGTGCATACACGAGAAACTATATATTACTAAGTTTATAAAAAATAAAAATTTACTGAATCAGAGAAATGAAATAGCGATTATATGCTGTCATTGTCAAATTTTCCTTAAATAATATTTAAAAATTAAAAAAAGTGGGGGGGCAATCAGGTAGTATACATACTTATATTTAACATGAAAAATAATTTTATATACTGTAAGTAATTATATTACATTTACTTGTTTTTTCTTGATGTAGGCCTGTGAACAACCCATGTCCTTTGTACATACATATGAAACTTTATTACTTAGTATATATATATATATATATATATATATATATATATATATATAAAATAAATAAATTAATTAATAAATAATGTTTACTAATCTGAGAAATGAATTAGCTATTTTTCCAGTAAGTGCCATAAATATTACTTAAATAATATTTAAATATAAAAGTTTAATCATAATATGCATATACTTTGATATGGAAAAATAATTTTACTTACTATAAGTAATTTCAAATACATTTCCTTCTGTTATAAAGTAATATAGTCTATTAAAAATAACAATGAAAATATTTTAAAGTTGTAATTAAAATTGTAGTTAAATAAAATGAATTCTAACCTAAACTTCTTTTACTTAGTACTACATGCACTTAAAAGAATCCAATAAAACACCTATAGTAAAATAAAATTAATATGAAATTCCAGAAGATGTAAGCTTATGAATGACCCATGTCCTTACATGAGAAACAATATATTACTAGGTTTATATATATATATAAAAAAAAAAAAAGTTTACTAAATCAGTAAATTAAGTAACTATTTTTGCCTTCATTGTCATAAATTTTACTAAAAAAAAAAAAAAAAAAAAAAAAAAATATACATACTTATACTTGTAAAAATAATCCTACATAATATAAAGGGATTCTAATACATTTAACTGGTCATAAAAAAAATATAGTATAATAAAAATTAAAAAAATGAGAATATTTCAAATCGTAGTTAAATAAAAACTAAAAAGTATTCGAATCTTTACACCCCGAATGAAAAAAAGAATTTTTTTTTTGCAGTTAACAAATTTTAAAAAAAAATCCAGACATGCATTCAATGGATGTCAGTTCTCATTGAAAAATACATCCCTACCCCTTACCAAAATGTAGCTAATAACCGATACAATGATACAGACATAAAGAAAACCCAGACAACCCTTGTCTAATTGAAGTAGATTTATCTGTAACCATGGAAACGTGATTTTAGCTGTGTCTTTAAAACCCAGTAATTTTAAAAGTTACTCCAAAATTTGCTTGAGGATGAAATGGAACTAATGTCTTTAATTTAATTGCAAAATTAAATTTGTGGCTTTTAGCTTCCATTTTTTTTAAACATGGTTAGAACTGTAATCTTTCAAAACCAATTTTTAAATTTTGTATAGTGTTTGAAATTCAAAATAACAAAATGTGACAGTTTATACCAGGTAGTGTTGTCCTTGATCCAGTGAGGCTATGAGAATCAAGATGATAACTTGACCTACAAGAGGAAGAGACCTAATTGGCTTAATTTGGGACACAGAGGTATGTTTACTAATTTGCTGATCAGGCACTGAGCTCAGATATGGCAACTTAATATCAGATAAGGTAAGTTTCAACCTAGTTACCTAACTCAGATGCAAGAAAGAAAATCTAACCCACAAAACTTAAATAGAAGATGAACAAAAAGGTGTACAAATTTATTGAGCTGTCATAATCTCCTTTATTGGCATCTATATCGTGTATCTCCAAACATTTGGCAAACAAGAAAATTGCCAATGTGCTTGAGTCATAACCCTAATTTAGTTTATTGAAAAAGTTAACATCAGTGCCTGCAGGATCAACTTGGTAGTCAATTAACGACAAACTGTTTAAAAAAAAAACAAAAAAACACCTATCTGGTCCCAAAATGAGGTCGGGACAAGGATATCAAAAATACAACACCATAGAATTTTTCATGAAATCTCATACCATCACTGTGTCTGGAAATGTCATATTTTCCCCACCTCTACTAGAGGAACTATTTTACCAATCATAATATTGGGGCCTATATCTTGTAACTCCAATCATCTGGCAAAAACCAAAATTGCCAGTGTGCTTGAGTATCACTTAATTTATTGGAAATATTACAGTCAGTGCCTGCAGGATCAAAGTCAATAAGAAAAAGATTGCAGATGCAAGAAAATTTAACCAAGAAAAGGTTGGACCAAGGATACTAAAAAGGCAACACCATAAAATTGTTAATGAAATCTCATGATTTCATAACCCTCTTAGAAATTTGATATTTTTGTGCTCCTATACTAAAATATGTAGGAACTATTTTAATAGAACAATTAGTTCTTTTTAAGTAGTTGCATTGTCATGCTCAATATGCCAGTATTATTGAGATGAATCATGAGGTATATTTAGGATAAACCATTTAGACAATAAGCTCACCGAGATATTAAGGTATGGGAGGTGCCAGTTCAGTTATGAAACCAAGTATCTAGATACTAAGTTAGTGGTAATGGTGTTTTCACCTATTTGGATTAAGTATACATATATAAAAATACATTAAACATTTTAATAGGCAATAAACTCAACAGTACTAAACTTGAAAACCTTTTGAGTTATGATAGCAGCCCCTCCTGTCACAAGGTGAACAGGGACAACAGCAGCAGCTGTCCCAAGGCTGATAAGGAAGGTGGGGGGTAGAAAACATGCACTCTGTGACAATATTGTAACTGAACCAAAGGAGTTTAGACCAGGAGTGTCAAACTGGTGGCCTACGGGCCACATGCAGCCTTTTACATGCATCTTGGCAGTTTCTATAGCCATGGTATATTGAGAATTTTGTTTATGTTGGTAATGTAAATTAATTAAAAGATTGTTTAAAATTTTTTTCAATTCAGTATGATTTTTCAGATGTGAAAAATAAGACAACAATTAAGAACAAATTAAAAAAAAGTTGCCTTTTGGAAAATGTTGAAAAATTTGAATTCCATCTCGTAAAAAGAAAAATTATCTGAAGAAGAATGTGTGTTTCAAGAAAAGTGGGAATTACAGTACTTTTGTACCACTTAATGGAAAGATAAACTGTTTGATTTGCAACCACTGCATTGCAACACCAAAAGAATATGTGAAAAGACATTATGAAACAAACCATTGATCTCATGTTAAATATGAGAGAGATATGCGAGTTTCAAAAGTGAAGGAATTCAAGGTTAAGTTAAAAGAAAAATTCAGGAAGGCATTACTGCAAGCTTTGAACTCTGCAAAATGATCAACATCAGTGGAAAATCTTACAGTGAAGGAGATTTCTTAAAGCGATGTCTTGTAAAAACAGCTGAAATTGTATGTCCAGAGAAGTCACATCTATTTCAAGAAATTTCATTTAGCAGGAACATTGTTGTTGAATGGATTGATGAAATGGCAGGTGATTTGAGTTGGCAGTTGAAAGTTTTGAACATTTTTCTATTGCTCTGAATGAAACTGTTGACATAACTGGAATGGCACAGCTTGCTATTTTCATCAGGGCTTATGAAAATGAATTTCAAATTTATGAAGAACTAATTGAACTGGTCCCAATGCATGATACAACAAATCAGAACAGTGAGAAAATTGAACAGCTTCTCCATGATTATTGCCTTGATTTGAGTTTACTGATGGTGCTGCCAATATGGTTGGGTGACATAATGATGTTGCTAACAAGTTAGGTACAAAAATAGAAAACACCCAGATTTAATATTCAGCCATTTTTATCAACAGAATTTATGCTTTAAGATTTTTAGATTAGATCATGTGTTGAGTTTTGTCACAAAAACAGTGAACCATATCAGAAGTCATGCTCTGCATAGCCATCAGTTTAGCCAGTTACTGGAAGACATGAATAATCAGTTCACAAATGTCCCCTTCTACACAGAAGTTCGATGGCTTTCACATCACAAGGTACTGAAAAGATTGTTTTTTTTTTTTATTGCCCCGAAATTGTTGCGTTTTTAGAGATGAAGGGTCAAAGCACAGATGAGTTGAAAGATGAAAGCTGGCTCCAAGATTTAGCTTTTTCAGTGGATATTACTACCCAATTAAGTGACCTTAATTTGAAATTACAAGGTAAAATTAAGTTCATCACTTGGTTATATGATGATATCAAGTCTTTTATTGAAAAATTAGACTTACTGGAGTCCCAGTTGTCACATGAAAACTTCATTCATTCATTTTCCTATGTGCAAGGGGTTGAAAAAAAAAAAAAAAAAAAAAAAAACTGCCAATACTGAATTTGTATTTATCTTTGCTGAAATTCTTTTGACAGCATTTCCAGGCAATTTTCATACTTAGAGATTTTCTGATTTTTCATCTTGTCAAGATCAGTTTGCATTATTCACATCATTCACTTTTGATATTGCTCAGGCAGAGGAAAGTCTACAGATAGAGCTACTGGAAATGCAGACGGACTCAACATTCAAGGGAAAGTACCTAAAAGTAAGGGTACACGGATTTTTTTTTTCCCCATACCTTCCTCAGGCATTTAAGACTTCAGAAAGTTTGCCACAAAAATTATGGCTATGTTTGGTTCCACATATGGCTGTAAGCAGTTATTTTCATTTATGAAGGCCACATGAATGTCTCACAGAACCAGATTAACTGAACATTTGTCATCTTTGATCAAAGTGGGATCTACACAGACATTTCAAACTGATATATTGAGAATAGTTTGTCTAAAGCAATGTCAATCATCAGGACAACATAAAAATGATTAAATTGTACTACCTTGTATTGTAAGTATTTTGTATTTAAAGTTTAGTTGACACTAATTGTGATTAATGTAAGACTGTAAGCAGGTGTGGCCCTTGAGGCTGCAGATATGGCTGATGCAGCCCTCTATATATGCCCCGAGTTTGACATGCTTGGTTTAGATGACCTGAATTGACTAACTCTAAACAAAAAGGTAGTAGGAGAGGGCTGTAGATAACAGCCAGTAGACTGACCCAAAGTCTCCTTTATAATGGTGCCAATATCAGTTTAACTGGGATTGAACTATCAGTTCTTTCTCGTGGTTTGGATTTCTGCATTCCACCTTCTAGAGTTAATAAGGAGCATATTCTAATTGAGTTTGAGATTATTCTCTCAAAACATGTCCCAAATTCTACTGAGAAGTTCTCTGCTACTAAGGAAAAACTGCTTGAACTAGCCAATGAATACTCTTCATTCTCGGTTGAGCGAGATTTTCTTGCTTGGCAAGGTATTCATTTTCGCACCATAAAATCATTAAAGTCAAGGAATGATGTGTATCTAACCAAACCTGATAATGGTTCTGGTGTTGTAATCCTAAATAAACAAGATTATCTGGATAAAATGAATGACATTTTAAATGTTTCTACAAAATTTAGGATGATTGGCCCCACAGATATATACGACAACACCAGTTGAAGCTAGGACACAAAGACGGTTACCTTCTTTATATAAGGCTAATCTTATCCCCAAGGAAGTTTACAACAGGGTGAGACCGACATGCCCGCAACGTCCACGCATGTAAGGACTTCCTAAAGTACACAAAGAGGGAGTCCCACTTAGACCTATTTTGTCTATGGTAGGATCTGTACAACATGAGTTGGTTAAATGGTTGGCTGAATTACTCCAACCCATCTCAAAGATTTTTTTCAGACTGATATTTCAGACGCTTCTTTTTTCTAAATTCATTAGAGGTTTGGATATTCAGTCTGAAGATAAATTGATGGCGTCATTTGATATTGACAGTTTATATACCAATGTCCCATTATGTGAAACTATTGGCATTTGTGCCAATGTTTTATATAGGGGCAATTTGGGTCCCGCGAGCATCCCTGAAGAACTATTTTTAGAATGCATGCATTTGGCCACAGAAGGATGGATGTTGGATTTAACGGCATGTCAACTCCTATTTGGGTCAATTTATGCCGAAGCCTTATTAATTTATGAATTTAAGATGGTTATTTTGTATAAAAGGTTGAAAGGCTGTTCGGTTTCATAATCTTCTGTATTTTTGGGGATTGCTTTTTCTTGTGACTGTTTTTGATTGTGTATTTTAATATTTACATTCATACATGCATATATATGTCTATAAACACATATACACATACATATACACTATTTGAAAGGGTTATATTTTATTGAGGATCTTTATTTCCTCGAGAAAACTGTATATTTTTTCTGTGTCTGTATTTTTGAAAATTTGTTTTAAACCTTTTCCATTGAGATATTTTTGTCTTATTCTATTTATGATTTTGCATTCCAATAGAATATGTTTTATTGTGATTAGGCTGCCACATCTACATTTTGGTGGATTTGTCTTTTTTAATATATAAAAATGGGTTAAATATGTGTGTCCTATGTGTGTTCTGGTTATGACGACTTGTTTTTTCAGAGTATTTCCAAGATTATTTCCCCATTTCAGGTTTAATTTGAAATGGTTTATTTCCGGTTTGGTTTTTCCATGAATTTTGCCATTTGTTTCTTATGTATTTATTTATTTTAGATTTTAAGTGTATATGGAATTTGAAGATTTTCGTCAATTGTCATTTTTAAAGATGATTTAGCAGCATTATCTGCCTTATCTCCTCCTTGGATGCCAACATGGCTAGGAATCCAGCAGAAGATGATATTTTTGCTTTTTTCCATTGAATGTAGTTTATATAGAAGACTTTGTATTAATAGATTTTCCAGTCTTCCCTTTTAGGGATGTTAATACAAATAATGAATCTGAGAAAATAATATAGTTTTCTCCTTTGTTTTTTGATATGAAATTTAGTGCTAGTTTTATTGCGTAGTCTTCTGCACTGAAAATTGATGCTTCATTTGGCAAGCGTTTTTTGATAATTGTTTTTTTTGTTATTGCTGCTCTGCCTGTTTTTTTCTTTGTCTTTTGAGCCGTCCATGTAAATACTTTTGTAGTTTTGATATTTTTCTTTTATTTTTGAGAATTTTTCAATGTATGGTGTGGGGTGTGTTTTTGATTTTGATAATTTGTTTTAAACTTAATATTATGTTTGGATTTTGATTATCCATGGTGGTATGTTTGATTGGTTGGTTTTAAGTATTTGATTAGACGGTAAATTATTTTCTTGGATGATTCCTTCCATTCGAGTCCCAATGTTTTGATTTTATTTGTGTTAAGATTAAATTTCTCTTTGTGATTTGGTGTAAGTACACAATCGTGTGTGGGTTTAGAAGGACACGAAGAGAGTTTTAGATAGTATTGAGTTGCTAGTTTCTCCATTCTTAGTTGTAATGGGGGTTCATTTGCCTCTACATGTAGACTATAGGTGAGGTGGGATAGGCTCCTAGAGCTATCTGAAGGCCTTCATGGTGTATTGTGTTTATTGTTTTTAGACAAGACTTTCTAGTTGATTGGTAGACCATGCTGCCATAGTCCAGTTTGGAGTGGATCAACGTTCTATAAAGTTTAAGAAGGGTTTCTTTGCTAGCTCGCCATTCTGTATGGGCTACTGTTCGCAGTAGTTGGAGAGCTTTAAAACATTCTGTTTTTAGGTAATTGATATGTTGGTTTGTTGTCAAAGATCAATCCTAGAAATTTATATTGCTGAACTACTGGTATTTCTTCATTTCCTAGTTTTAGAGTTAGGTTATTGTGTAATTTTTTTCAGTTGGCAGAAGTGTACAGATTTTGTTTTTGTTTTTGATATTTTAAAACCGTTTTCGAGTGTCCATTTGTTTATTTGATGTAAGCATTGTTGAAGTTTCTTGATCTGTAATATATTGTAAAATCATCAACATAAAGGCTACAGTATATTCCTGATTTGATGTTTTTTATTATGTCATTTATTTTGAAAAGTGTAGGGGAGAACACTTCCCTGTGGTACTCCCTCTTGCTTTTGATAATCAGAACATGTAGCATCTACTTGTACTTGGAAGAGTCTATCTGTTAAAAATCCTTTTACAAAGTTTGGTAGTCGACCTCTTAATCCTAGTTTATGCAGATCTTTCATTATACCATGTTTCCAGATTTGATCAAATGCTTTTTCTATATCAAAGAATATGGCTATTAGAAGTTGTTTGTTTAAATTGGCCTCTTATGGCTGTTTCTAGTCTTATATGATCTATTGTACTTCTTCCTTTATTATATCCACATTGATATTTTGATATGTGTTTTCCTTCTTCTAGAAACCAACTCAATCTGGCGTTGACCATTCGCTCCATCGTCTTACATAGACAGCTTGTTAATGCTCTTGGTCGGTAACTTTGTGGATTGTTTCCCTCTTTTCCTTCATTGAGTATGGGAATAATTACCGATTCTCTCCATATTTTGGGAAATTTCCCAGTAGTCCAAATATTGTTAAAAATATTCAAAAGGTATTTCAGCGATTCTTGTGGTAGTTGTTTAATAAATTCATAGTGGATTTGGTCTGGGACTACTGCTGTATTATGGGATTTTTTTATGGCTTCTATTAGTTCTGCTTCGGTGAATAGGTTGTTGTAGGCTTCTGTATTTTTAGATGAAAAATTTAGTTGGTTATTTATATCTTTTTGTTTACACTTTTGTAGGTTTTGATTTTTGCTCATTTTAGAGTTTTCTGCAAATGTCTGCTAGTAGGTTTGCTATCTCTTTTTTGCTAGTTGCTTTAGTGTTGTCCTTTTTAAGATGTATTATTGGGTATATTTGATTTTTTCCAGCTATTTTTCCTCATCATTTCCCATATTGTCTTGGTTTTAGAATGTGTATTTAGGCTGTTTACATATTTTTTCCAACATTCCTTTTGGCTTCTTTTTTTAACAGTTTTCCGTGCTACTGCTTTGAGTTTTTTCATTTCAATCAAATTTTTGGGTTGTGGGTTCCTTTTTGAATTTTCGCAATGCTGCTTCCCGGTTTCTGACTGCTTTTTGGCAGTTTTGTCAAACCAGGGTTTAGTTTTTTTATAATTATTTTGCTTTTTTGGTATATTTTCTGAGGCAATGGTTATTAATATTTTGGTAAAGTATTCTATCGAGTTGTCTTTGTCCTTTGACTGTATCAGTAATTGTTTACATTTGTTTTTGAAACCCTCCCAGTTGGCTCTTTTCTGTTTCCATCTGACGGGGCCTATCTTTTCTTCCTTGACAGGCTTTTGCTTTTCTAGAATGATTGGCTAATGATCACTGCCACATGTGTCGCTATGTGTTTTCCATGTATAATCCATACAAATTTCGGGATCGCATATACTTAAGTCTATTGACGATTCTGTTCCATTGGAGGGATTAAGATATGTTGAGGATTTATGGTTTAATAGACATAAGTTATGGGTGTTAATTATTTCTTCTAATATTTTACCATTAGTATCTAGCTTTTTGCTATTCCATATAGGATTATGACTGTTAAAGTCTCCTAGTAAGATTCAAAGTTTAGGAAGTTGCTCCAAGTTGTTTATTTCTGTTGTATTTATTGGTTCCTGTGGGGGTATATAAATGGAAAGAATTGTGATGGTTTTATCTAGTGTCACTTGTGTTGCTATTGCTTGTAATTTAGTTTTAATGTGTACTTTACTTTGCGGCATGTCATTTCTGATCAATATTGACACTCCTCCATTAGCTCTATGTCCTGTATTGTGGTTATAGTGATATTGTTTATAATTTTTAATTTTTAAGTTGGCATTTTCTTGTAAAAAAAGTTTCCTGTAAGCAGATGACAGCTGGATACAGTAGTGACATAAGTATGAGTAGGTCATTGTAATTAGATTTTATTCCACGACAGTTCCATTGCAGGATCTTATGTGCCATAGTTATATTTTCATTTTTGGGGGTAAAGTTACCTACTAGGTTTATATCATTTGTCCTCCAGTTTTTTTCCATCTCTTGAGTTTTTAGAAGCTTTGTCTTCAACTGCTTGTAATGTCCTTCGGTCAAATTTTTTGGTTTTGTTTTGAATTTTGTTTATTTTCTTTCTCTTCTATTTTCATACATTCCATAGGCTCAAATTTATTTTCATTTGATATATTGATTCTTGATTTTGAGTTAGATCTTGATAGAGTGCTTTCTTGCTCTGTTGTCACTTGTCTTTTTGTTTATTTTTCATTTTCTTAGTTTGGGTTTGGAAAGAAGAGGGTTCACTGGAGTTTTGTTCTGTGTTTTCTTTCCAAAGTTTTTTGCCTTCTGGGTTTATTCCATTTGATTTGGGTTGTTGAGTTTTATTTTGATCTGATTTAAGTTCGATTAAAAAGGTTTTTAATTCTTCAAGGAAAGCTTTTAATTCCTTGCATAAATTTGTTATTTCAATTGAACCTTTTATTTTATCTTCATTGTTTATTTTATTTGCTTTTTGTGCCATGGAAGCATAGGTGCTTTCTTTTACGTTATTTTTAACTTCCTTTCGTGCTTCTATGAAAGATATTTTTTTTGTATTTTATTCTAATTATTTCTTTCTCCTGTTTATATATATTGCATTGTTTTGAGAGGGCAGAGTGGTTTCCCAAACAGTTTGAGCATAGGCTCTCATTTGGGCAGTTCTCTATGTTCTGGTTCTTTCTCACTACTTTTTCCACATATTTTTTTTTTTATTTCTACAGGAATCTCTGTGATGCCCAAATTTGTGGCATTTATAGCATTGAAGAGGGTTTGGTATGTATTGTTCCACTTTTATACTTTCATATCCGATTTTAATTGTTGTCGGAATTTGGGGGGGGAGTTGAAAGTTATAATGTAGGTATTAGTTTGTAAAAAAAAAAAAAAAAATCTTCCAAGAGACCACATGTGGATAACGACTCGGAAACAGAAAATGATAGTGAAAAATTTCCACGATTTATGGTACTCGAAGCAATAAGCAAAAAAGCATTAACAGAAATTTCTCCCTTTAAAATACAAAAAGCAATATCAAATATTATACCAAAAAATATAAAAAAAAATTACAAAATGGAACATTACTAGTAGAAGTGGAAAAAAAAAGATATATGCGGACACATTAATAAGACAAGAAAAACTACAAGAAATAAATAAAATCCTACCCACACCAAACCCTAAATTTCTCAAAGGGAGTAGTAAAAAGCAAGGAGCTCTCCCTGTGCACTCTAAAGGAGATAAAAATAGAACTCCAAACTCAAGGAGTTACAAATGTCAAAAGAATAACAATAAAGAAAAATGAAGCAGAGATTTTTTTTTTCCATTGATTGTTTTTATTTTTGTTCATCATTCTCGCTCCCTGCCCACCGTGGAGTCCAGTATTGGGACATGACAAGGGGGAAACCAATTCGCCTTGCCATGTCAGGGCTACGTGAATGATTTACTCTCTTTGGGAGGAGTCTTTGAGCACGCATGTTCCTTTGTTTCCGTTTTCCAAGTATTACGGCTGTGAAGGTTTAGCAAGTGTGTCAGATCCTTTTTTTCTCCCCAATTGATTGACCCTCAGCCACCACCTTCCATCACATATTTAGGGTTAGGTTTGGTTGGGAAGAGGAGTGTCAGTTATAGGTTTGGGTTGGATTATATATGATGGGGCTTGACATGACCAGCCGATTGATCGGATCGGGCCCTCCAACCGCCCGTCTAGCCCAGGTAAGGGCCAAAGTGGTGTGTTACAGGATTGTGACCGCTTTACACCTGGGTTACAACCTGCTCAACCACCAGGATCCCGTCCCCAGACATTATGGGTCGCCACCCACGGCCAACAGGTGGCCCCATTGAGGGACTTTTACCCTCTGCAGGGGGGGCAGTTGGCATATTCTGATGCCCCACCAACCGGGCTGGCCACGGAAGGTGTGGAGTTCAGCTTTAATGAGAATGTATGTCCAGACAGATGGGTTGCCATGGGCAGCCCATTAGGTCCCATTTTAGCCAACATTTTCATGGGCTATTATGAACGAATCTTATTTGATAAAGTCCATAAACCCTTTATCTATATGAGATATGTGGACAATACTTTTTCCATTTTTGATTCTTTCATAGATGCCACTAATTTTCTAGCTCAACTATATTCTCTCCATCCTTCCCTTAAGTTTACAATTGAGATTGAAAAGGATAGAGCTCTCACTTTTTTTGGATGTCCTAGTTGAACGAAAGGATAGGGCTTTTGTCACTAACGTTTTTTGTAAGCCCACATTCACCAAGCTGGAACTCGTTTGTTCCTAAGTCTCACAAAATTAGTCTGATTTCAACTTTGGTCCATTGTACTGTCATGATTTGTTCCCCTGAAATGTAAGATGGAGAACTTACTAGAAATATTTTCATAAGTAATGAATATCCCATCAATATTATCAGGTGTGTGATCAATAACAAAATCAGATGATTTAAGGAGCCTGTGATATTCAGTCCTAGCCAATGTCCTTTTTATTTGATGTTACCTTGGCAGGAAATGTCAGCTATTATCGGACAAAATTTCAGCGTCCATTTTGTCTACATACAATGCTGTTAAGTGGTGCATGGTTTTTCATCCTAGAACCCTGCTTTCTTCCTTTCCTAAAGATAGGTTGTCCTATTGTTGTAGAGTAGTTTCACAGTGGAGGCTTGTATTTCATTAAGTTGGTCCTAAAAAGGTTCAACGTACAAAATGTTAGGAACTTGAAATAAATAGGTAATGACGCAGAGAAATCTAGTGGTGGTCGCTGATACTTTTAGTATCCTACTAACCGTTGTTCGCCATCGACTGACTGACCAACTCACTGAGCCACTGACTTAGCAACTGATTACTATTACTACTATTTATTATAGGTGGGAGAGTCTATTAACTATAGAATAGGTGTGTTCCAGCATAACACCTATTTTCATTAAAGATTCTGTTTATAAATTCAAATGCCGTTGCAACGACGGTATACATAGGATGTGCCAATCTAAGGTTAGAGACAAGGGTGGCACGGCATTTTCCTGCTTTTGTGCGTTCAAGCAGTCCCGGTCAGCCTATAAGAAGTACAACTCAGTCAGTCCATGAGTTAGCAATTGGCCAACATTTGTTGGGCAATGATGCTTGTGCCACTGAGTACGAAGACACACGGTTTTCAGTTTTACACAGCGCTTGATCAATATACCATCTTTGAGCTTCTGAAGCTGTTTTTATTAAGTGTCAGCAACCCAGTCTGTGCAGACAGAAGGAACGCTTTTTACGTTCCTTACATCTGTTGGAGGCTCTGTGAGTTCCCCTTTTTCTATTTTATATACTCTTGTGGAACTATTTATTTACATCCCCCCCTCGTTCAATTTTAATTTATATAATTAAAATTTGTCTTTTAGTCGAGTTCCACCTTTCCCTCCTCATTCACTTTAATTTGTCTTTGTATTCATTTATATCTAATATTGTGAACGAATATCTTTGACAAAGCGTTGGCCAAAAGGTGCCTTAGACATGATGTCCACTTTATTTAAAACTGTGTGTGTAAGTAAATACTCGCTTAATTCCTCAGGAGCCACCAGTGGTCCAATTTGACACCCGCTTGCCCACCTGGAAAGAAATTCAAGAAATTGTGGAAGCCACCAGATCTGCCTCAGCACTAAGTGGGGTACTTTTCATTGTGTACAAGTGGTGTAAGGGAATTCTACAAAGTTTGTGGAAAATATTAAGAGTCATTTGGAGAAGAGGCAAGATCGTGGAGCAATGGAGATTTGCTGAGGAGGTATGGATCCCGAAGGAAGAAGGTTCAAAGTCAATGGACCAATTTTGAATCATTTCCTTACTCAACACTGAAAGCAAGATCTTTTTCGGTTTATTGTCAAAACGCCTTACGAATTTCATTCTTGGAAATGGCTACATTGACACATCAGTCCAGAAGGGCGGGGGTCGCCGGTATGCCAGGTTGCTTTGAGCATACAGGAGTCCTGACACAGCTCCTGAGAGAAGCAAAAGAAAGCCAAGGGGACCTGACTGTATTGTGGTTGGATCTCGCTAATGCCTATGGATCCATGCCACACAAACTGGTAGAAGAAGCCTTAAATAGACATCACATACCTTCACCAGTATGTGATCTCCTTGTTAGACTACTATGATAATTTCTGGCTGATAGCATGTTCAAGTACAGCAACATCAGAATGGCAGACCCTGCAAAAGGGAATCATCACTGGTTGCACAATGTCTGCTGTCCTATTTTCATTAACCATGAACATGCTTGTAAAGGCAGCCGAGGTGGAATGCCGAGGCCCTGTATCCAGATCAGGAGTCTGCCAAGCACCAATAAGGGCTTACATGGACGATTTAACCGTGACGACATCAGTCACGGGACGTAGGTGGCTCTTAAAGGGTCTTCAGGAAAATATGATTTGGGCCAGAAGGTATTTCAAGCCAGCAAAATCCAGGGCATTAGTACTGAAAAAAAAAAAAAAAAAAAAAAAAAAAAAAAAGGCAAAGTCATGGAGAAAGTCTGGTTTAGAATCACAGGAGCAACAATTCCTACTCTGAGTGAAAAGCCTGTTAAGAGCTTGGGCAAGACTTTCAACAGCAATCTGAAGGACACTGTCGTGATCCAGCAGACTATGAAAGA
Source organism: Acanthosepion pharaonis (assembly GCA_903632075.3). NCBI lineage: Eukaryota > Metazoa > Mollusca > Cephalopoda > Sepiida > Sepiidae > Acanthosepion > Acanthosepion pharaonis. Next base: position 55,894 of record CAHIKZ030001415.1, on the reverse strand, counting down.
TCTTGAGGAGTGGCTGACGAAGATTGACAAATCTGGATTGCCAGGACGTTTTAAGGCATGGCTCTTCCAGCATACAGTTTTGCCATGGATACTGTAGCCATTGCTTGTTTATGATATTCCGATTACCACCGTGAAAACGTTAGAGAGAGCAATTAGTAATCATTTGACAAGTTGGCTAGGTTTGCCAAGATGCTTAAGTGGCGTGGACCTCTATCGAAACAGCAACGTGTTGCACCTCCCTTTTAGCAGCCTTGTGGAAGAATTCAAAATCATGAGAATGAGAGAACGGCTGCAGTATGCTGAATCTAAAGATCTGAAAGTGGCAGCAGCAGGAATTCAGACAAGATGTGGCAAGAAATGGAGCACTGAAGGAGAGTTGCAAGTAGTGGAGGAGAGACTTAGGCATAAAGCTATATTAGGGTCAATAGCTAAAAGGCAAAGCGGGATTGGGGTTTTTCCCCTGTCCACAAACCAACATTGCCAAAGGCAAAGAAAGATGCCAACTCATCCAAGAAGAAGCATGTTATTGTAAAATGGTCGGTCTAAGTCAGCAGGAAGCCTGGACAAAATGGGAGAATGTCGAAAAGAAAAGAATTATATGGTCAGATTGCTGGCGGTTGGGTTTTAGCGAGATTCAATTTCTCATCAAATCAGTACATGATGTCCTACCGAGCCCAACGTACCTGCATATATGGAGGAAGAGTGAGAACCCCAATTGCCAACTATGTGCAAGGAAAGGATCCTTACAACACATCCTTAGTAGCTGCCCAAAAGCTTTGTGTAAGGGTCAGTACCATTGGTGCCACAACCAAGCACTCAAAGCAATTGCGAATGAGGTGACTAAAGCTATAAAGGGCTTGTAAGTATCACCCAGGGAAGAAATTGAATCAGATTAACTTCATAAAAGCTGGAGAGAAGATACAGAAACAGAGAAGAGAGAGAGAGAACAAAGCTTGTTACCTTCCGCAGACAATTGGCAGTTGATAGTTGGTTGCAGAGGCTTTGCTGGACAGTTGTTGTGCAGAGCCCTAGAAAAAATAGGCATAGTGGGGGCAGTTAGGGCGAGAGCGCTGAAGGACATTACCAATGCAGTTCTAACTGCGTCAAAATGGATTTGGCTTAGGAGATCAGAGCCATGGAAGAATTAATGAGGATAAGGGAAAACTCACAATCATAATTAGGAGACGTGTTACACACTGTAAGGCAATATTTAGACAATATATTAAGCAACATTTTTTCAAAGACATATAGCTGGCAACATTATTTTTTAAAAAACATTATCAGAATCCTTGCTGTTGGACATAGTTTATAGTCATACCCAGGATGCGGATGTAGTTTATCACCATACCCAGGATGTGGGTAAGGTCTGGAAAAAACTGGGAGTTCACTATTTGCCCATAGCTGGGACCCCAACAGGTGCTACCACTCGGCGTATTGGTGGACCTGGAAACACCACCAATTAAGAGGTGGTTCCGCGCTCCTCAAAACCTCCTGGTCATAGGCCTTGCTGTTCGATGCAGTTTAACGTCATACCCAGGACGAGGATGATAATGGGCATGTCCCCATTCACATAAATACAGTATTAAATACTGTACGTAGGTCTGAAATTCGATATTCATCTCCAGCTGTGCTGGTCAAACTGCCTCTGGGCAGATAGGAACCCCCAGACAAGGCCATGTTGAAGGACAGTCTTCTCTGGAAACAGCTATCCACCCCGTTTTATATGGGCAATTTTTGACCAAGCCTATAGGCTTGGATACTCCATGTTAAATTCAGCCTTGTGCCACACCTGACCGAGTAGGATGGTTGGTAGATATCCTGCAGTTGGAGATTCATTGTGGAATTCACTCGACTCACTTCTAGCAGTTGACTACTACTACAGACCGCTGGCAAATCTTATGTGTCGTTCTTGTCCTAAGTAGTATCATTAATTATCAACCTTCATGTGATTATTATATTCAGTAACCTTCCCTCAGTTATAAAAAAAAAAAAAAAAAAAAAAAAAACCTCAGTCTTTTTTTTTTTTTTTTTTTTTTGTGCCAACAGCGAAACAAGTTATTGTTCCTGCCTGTTATTACTGTGGTTACCTGACCCTAGCAGAAACGGTCATAAAGGAAGGAAGTTTTCTTTTGCAACCCGGTCATTCCACAACTATCTCCAGGCTGCTCTTTTCAGTCAAATTCATTTGACAAAACATTCCTAGGGAAGAAATACCCCAAAACTGGAAAATGCTAAAATGCAATAAGATGCTGAAGAGGTTTCCTGTGTCACAATCCAGAAAGAAAACAACAGAGTAAATATACTTAATTAAGCTTCACACTTCCCTATAAATGATACCCATGATCACCAAGTTGAAATTATTATTGGCATAAGCAAATTCAGAAAGTATTACCCAAAGCTGAGCAGTAGCCTTGGTCAGGAGTAACAGCTGTAGAGAATAAAACTGAAACCCAATGCAAAACCATTTTCTTTTAAAAACATCCCATTGCATGTCTTCCACGGCTGAATAAGTAAAAAAAAAAAAAAAAAAACCCAAAACACACAAACTGCTATGCATGGAGTATATTGGAGTTATCAGCCATGTAGATTAAGTCAGTTTGTAGGGAAAAATACATCCTGCTATCAGTCAAGCAAACAGTTCATTAGCTTAGACAAAAATATTCATTAAACTCAATACTAATATGGGGATTTAGCAAATTCTGCTAGCGGATGAGTTGACTGACCATATTTATCTCTCCATTTGATAGATTTTTCTTCAAGAGATTGCTATTTGGGATAACATCAAATTATCAGAATAGGATGTTGACCAAAGATACAAAAAGCTTAGAGGGGGTTTTCTGCCATATTGATGTTTTGATATGAGGAAGACACACATATACAAAAAGAGCATGATTCCCACTTCATGCAATCTTGTCTGCACTAGAAAAAAGCTGGTACAACTAAACCTGGACAAATGCGAGTTCTCTAAAAGAGAATTTTCTGGGTCACATTATTTCTGATGAAGGAATCAGAACAGATCCAAGCAAAACTGCCACTATTAAAGAGATACAGGAACCTACCAACATAAGCAAACTGCAGTTTTCTGGTGGATGGTAAACCAAATGGGCAAGTTTATTCCTCAGCTGGCATAAAAGGATAAACCCTTGAGATCTGCTTTCCAAAAGGAATCACTGGGTTTGGTGGGGGCAGGGAGAACCAGGTTCAAGCCTTCAACACTGAAGAAAGACTTACAGTGCAAGCCAGTGTTAGCCTTATATGACCCTATCATAAAGACCAAAGTTTCAACAGATGCATCCAGTTTTGGTCTTTGAGCAGTAATGATGCAGAAATGGAATGAAGAGTGGAGGCCTGTTGTCTATGCTCCCAGATCTTTTACCAGTCAAGCAGTGGTATGCTCAAATTGAAAAAGTACTTTAGCTTGGGCATGTGAAAGATTCCAAGATTATATCACCAGACATTCTCTGCTTGAAAGACCACAAACCACTATTGAGCCTTCTGGGGCGGGGGCATTTTTTTCCCCAATACAGAGGAAATCTGTAAAGTGAACAGGCAAGACTGAGAAAGACCTCTCCACTCAGAAGGCGGCCTTCCATTAGCAGAAAGTCTCTTGAAATTTTAGCAAAGAGTGTCCCAGTGCTTTTCCACCCAACTTTATATAGGGCTATAAAATTAACCTATCCCATGGACATGATTTTCTTTTGTAAGTCTATCCTCTGTCAGAACAGGGTGGTTTCCTGGTTAAGATAGATTCTTCCGAGTGTACCTAATTAATGTGAGAAAGTGTCATTCCAGTCCTGTTCCCAGCTTTCTCTTTGGTTATGAGACAAAGTCGAGATTTTCTGTCTAGTTTGTTTTTGGCCTGTGTCTTTATCTCAACTGGGTCAGTCTTGATTTTTTTTTTTTTTTTTTTTAAATGCACATTTTTTTAAAATTTTTTTCTTTTTTCCTCCCTTAGTGAGAGAGTTAATTTTGTCAAAAGACAATACAGTGGTCACTTATTTTTCTGAGATGGATGGGTCCTAATAACATCTTTCCCTTTTCAGTTTTGAGGTCATCTCCCCTGCCACCATTATTATATATATATATATATATATATATATATATATATATATATATATATATATATATTTTTATAACTCATTGGATGGTTTTTACACAGTGTGTAGGTTTGAAACCTTGGTGTATAAAGGAGCGCATGTTGATGGATAAATTATGGTGAATGTGTATATTGTAACAAATGAATGGGTTGCAAATCTAAGTATAAGATAGCTAGTGATGACCAACCTTGACCAATCTCCCACCTTTTTTGGCCTTGTACTATACTAAAATCATGGATACATTTCATGATAAGACTGATGAGGTACTATTACCCAATGTTCCAGGAAAGAGGCTCATTACTTATGACATTGTCAAGGGAACCAGTTAAAGTTTCTACACTAAAAGCAGATAGCAAGCTCATAGGGAGTACCAACAATTATGCAGACTACCTGCAAAAGTTATGCGAGTACCAGAAAGGACAATGTGTACTCTACAGTTATGCAGATGTGTGGCCTGAACACACTACATGTTTAGGAGTGCTAAGATTTTACTGGGAAGAACGTGCCTACCTAGCTGTACATGATAGGCTTTTGCTTACGGGCACAAGACTGGTTATTCCTGCAGGCTCAAGAAAATGTACTCAAGCATCTTCATTAAGGTCATAAGGGCTTCTCAAATGTTTATCATGCACGCCAGAGCATATGGTGACCAGGCCTAATCTAAGTGAATTAGTGCTGCAATATAGAACCTGCCTAAAGGAACACAAAAATCATGCAGAGACTCATATGGACAAACCTACCAGATAAACCCTGGCAAAGATTAGGTGCAGAAATGTTTATTCTAAAAGAAAAAATCCTATCTGTTAGTTCATCGAAATAGCCAACCTCTGATACAAAAGGCAGATGTTGCAGTGCATCTAAAAGTCAATATTTGCCAAGTATGGACTTCCAGAAATCATAGTTAGCAACAATGGCTCATAGTTTGCATGTCAAACATTTGCAACATTTGCCTTGAAGTATGGATTTTGGCATGTAATGATCAGCCCAAGATCTCTACAGAGTAACCGAGAAGCAGTTGAAAGTTAAAAAATCTGACCAAAGCAGAGGATCCATACCTTCCTCTGTTGGCATACAGGACAACCTATCTGCAAAATGGATTTAGTCCAGCACAAATGTTGATGGAATGCAAACTTCATACTACAACACCGACTCATCCATCACTGCCGGATCAGCACAGTAGTCCAATCAAGAGGAAGGGAGAGAAAAAAAGATTGCAGATCAGATACAATATAATGAGACAGATCGACTAATCTCAACAACCTCCTACCAGGGAGACCACTGTAGCAGACAAAACTTTGGCACCACACAAAATAATGGACACCATCTAATCCCAATAGATAAAACTGATATTGACTTGACAAGCACACTGGTGTCCATACAGTTGTAAACACCAGGACTATCACCAAAGCAAGGAATAAGCTGGTCCTGATCAAATCCTTAAAATCTAAGATTGAATCTGTAGATCCTTTTAAATCTTTAAAAAAAAAAAAAAAAAAAAGATGTGGTATAACCCCATGAAACTAGATATTTTCTGAAAGCAGAGGACATTCTTTCATTTAATAGTAAAATTGGCTGGTGTAAATGGCTCAAATTTTTTTTTTCAGGCAGTAAAATGTGAAAAAAAATAGTGAAAATTTTGCATTTTTTCTAGTTCTAAAACAAATTTTGCCTATTAATAGGAATTTTTTTTTTTTGAAAATCAAAAAGCCTAAATCAAACAATTTCAGGCATAAAATTGAGAGTTTTGAAGAAAATCAACATTCCTAGGGGGTCAAAATGCGATATAGTCCATTGGTAATTTTCAATTATATGACTGCAAAAAAAAATGACCTGGCCACGGAAATAGTAAAAGGCGAAAGATTTATCTGCAATTCCTGACCACCAGAAACCAAAAGTAAAATTAAGCCAAATTGACGGACATGTCTGGGTCAAAGGTCAGTCAGCAATAAACGTTTAGAACAAGTTGTCATCAGCTTGTAATAAAAACCACAATTCCCAGATAAGAGCAAAGAGTGAAAAAAAAAGGTCAGCATTGATAGGGCTGGATATTAGTTTCCCCTCCCCAAACCTACGTTTGAACAATGGCTTGATGTGTTTTGTTATGTTTTTAACACCCCGTGACCCGGATGATGACAACACTTAGCAGACGATTTTTTTTTTTTTTTTATTCTATTGCCGCATATCTTTCACAAGTGATTTTTCTCAGAAAATTGGGTATAATTTCTTAATGATAACCCCCAGGTGACATTTTCTACAACCAAATCGAAGATTAATTACTAGTGAATAATTCCAAGTGCAAACAATAGCTGTCTGGATCCTATAACGTCACCCGAAAAGGTCCAGAAGTTTACTGATTAATCAAAAACTTGTTGCGCATAATTGTGTTTTTCATGTTCAGTTTATCTTATTTCATCTTGATGTTGTCATTTTCGGACAGCCAAGTCATCAAGGATTCAAGAAAACAGTTTGGCACAGGTTTGCTTTAAGAACTTTACATTCTATGAGGTGTTTAAAATGTTACTGACAAATGAGATTTTTTGCCGAATATTTCACACACGCACCATGTTGGATTTTCCTATATAACAAAAACAAGGCTTTTAAAAGAAAAAAAAAAGTCAATAAAACCAGAAACACCTACATGAACCCCGAGAAAATAACTAAAATGGTCAAATTTTATAAGTACTGAATTAATATATCAAAAACAAATGAGGCAAAACATTATGGCCCAAATGAATATAGGTAACAGGGTTCAGTAAATATGTAGGAAAAAAAAGCTTTTCTATCCATGAAAGACCTCAAAGAACATTTTCAAAATAATCTATCATTTGCCTGATTAACACAAAAAATGATTTGTGGAAAATAAGCCAGAAAATCCTACCAGAAATGTGAGTTACTATGGATAGCAACTTGGGCTAACTAGTTGAAAAGCGTTAAGAGTATATGCTTCAAAAGATAAAAACATGTTTATTATGATATAAAGTATCTCTTATCCCTCCATATCTGAACAGGGGCTACTTGAAGCATTAAACTTTGCTGAAGAGTTCATTAATGTAAGAACAGAGGATTGCTGCATTTTGGCACGGTGGAGTAATGGATAGCGGCTTGGATTGAGGAATCAGCTGAGTTTGAATTCCAGTCGGATCCATTGCACTCACTTACATGCTAATACCCTTGGGAAAGGTGTGTATCCTCTTCTCCCTCCAGCTATGGGTAAATAGCAGGACAGACTGGGTTCTATAGCCTTGGATGGCAACTGGTCTAGGAGAAGGAAAACTGATTCAAAAACCTGCTCTTAGATGAGGGTGAATGGAGTCTCTGAGCCTTGGTTGGCAATCCATTTACTGATGGTGTCACGATAAAAAGCACCCTTGATAGCCGTAGCGAAGCATCAAGAATTCAGCTATTTGACAAGATTATGAACTCCACCAATCAAAGTATTGGTGAGTTCAATCTCGGCTGAGGCCGCAAGATATTTTTTTATATAGCAATCCTGTTGTCATTGTATAATGTATTTCTTATATAAAGTAGGTTTTAAACTCATTTTTGTTCAGTCTCAACGCAATTTGGGGAGTTGTTAAATTTCCCACAATAACACCTGAGCAAATAGAAATTATTCTACAATGTAGAAAATCAGTTCTTTTCACAACAACAATTAATATATGTTGTAATACTTATGGTGCTGCCAGAGAGAAGATCGAATGACAGAATAAGTAAAAAGTTTTAAAACTATTCAAAAACCAGTTTTGATATAGCGGTGGATATGTATTTGAAAGTGGTCCAATACCTGGATGTAGAGTTGAGGCGAATGAAGAAAACAGTAACCAGCGAGTAAATTCAAGCTCTCCCAGCTGGTATTTCAACCTTGAGTCGTTACTTCTTGAGTTCTGTCTCCAAATCACACTAACTGCCGTTCTTGCCGTCAACCATGAACGTCCCTCGAAGAACTCCCCGAAAGTCGTTGTTTTTATAGTTGTTTTTATAATCCCTTGCGTCTTCAATGTACCCATAATTCATTGCGTCCAATGATCCCATAATTCATTGCATCATTATTGCATAAAATGTGATGCCAGTCCCCCCCCTCATTTTTTTTTTACGTTATCTGGCCATCTCAACGCTCGTGACCGGTTTTTAGACGTTCATTTTGTCTATTAGAGTACATTTTTTGAACTTTGACTGTCTTTACTTCGCTAAGTTTTGAATTATTTTTTAGTTTCTTTTTTGACTATTTTTTAAATTTTTTGATTTTTCTAACGTTTCCTTTGTTAAATTTTTGATTTTTCTAACGTTCTTTTTCTTGACTATTTCTTAAATTTTTGATTTTTTTCATTTTCACTACCCATTTTTTACTTTTATTTTTGCTATTAGTCCTTTATTATTTGACGTTTTGATTTTCGTTTACGTTTTCTTTTTCAAATTTATTTTCTTCCCGTGCCCTCCTCCCGGAATTTCTCTGTTTATTTTTCGTCTTTTACGTTTCGTGCCCGACCTTTTTTTTTCCCTCCTTTATTTATTACGTGTTAATTATTTCTTTGTCTTTCTTTTAAAACCCGTAAAGTTCGTTTCGTGTATATAGTATGTTTTTAAATTGTGTTTATTTTGTAATTCCTGTCCTTTTTTCCCTTGTTTAACGTTTTGTTTTTGGGTTGACCGTTTTTTAGCGGCAGCCATATTGTAAATTGTCACATTTTTAGTTTCGTATTATTTTGTATAACGTTTTTCTTTTTTTTCCGTTTATAACTTTTCGTTTTATTGTGTAATTTGTTGCTTTCTCGTCTGTCGTCCTTTTAATTTTTTTGTTCTCTTGTTCTCCTCCTGTCTTACGTCCACTTGTTTTTACGTTTTATCTGTTTAAATTTGTTTTTAGGCAAAACTTTTTCTTTTGTCTTTTTAATTTTTTATACGTCCTTCTGTTTTATTTTTGTCTGTCGACCTTTAATTGTTAATTAAATTTGTTGTCTCGCTATTAAGCGAAACTTTTTACATTTTTACCCATTTTTCCTATCGCCCTCCCTTCCATTTTTTTTTTTTAAATTTTTTTTCTATCCACCCCTCCCCTTCCTTTTCTCGTATCCACCCTCCCCTTCCCTTTCCTCTTTTGAAAATGGAAAAAAAATCAAGAACACCTTTTTTTTTAAAAAAAAAAAAGCCAATATTTCGGATTTTAAAAAAATCAACAAAAAACATTTGTTTTCGATAAAAAAAACTACCACCAGATAAAAATGACACAAATGAGTACCCTTTTTTGGTTCCATCTAATGAGGAAATGGTGGATACTTTAAAAAAAAGCAGCAGCATCCTCAGGAGGAAAAAAAGAAAATATTGAGACAAAGGAAACCAATGACCAATGCAACGTCGAGGAAAATAAGAATGTAGAAGCCGGGGAATTGCCTTGTTGGTCGTCCCCACCGAGTTGTGTGATCAATGTTGCGGAGTTCTTGGAGAGAGCCAAGAGTTACGCTCACCTTGTCGTGGAAGGTGGACTCTTGGAAGACGCCCAGGAATTACGAAAAATTGAGAAAAGAATTGTCGGTCTGTCGTGGACAAGTGCTCGCGCAAAATTTGTCGCTCGACAAAAGACAGTGTTAAAATCACTGGAGTCCTTGGGGTTTAAGCCCCTCAGAATTGTGAAGGGAGCGAGATATTTCATGTGGGACGTATTGCTACCCACGCCGGAAGACTGTGTCGCTGCTTCAAGTCGCGACTTGATAACGAAAGAGCTGATACTTCGCACAGAATATGAAGGGCGAAGAAGGACCAGGGTTATCGGAGAGCACCTGGCTGCGTTCCTTTCGCAGTATGGCGAGATCCTGGGTGCTACTTGCGATAGCCTGAAAGGGTGGTGGAGTTTCGAAATTGTTAAACGAACAGGCCTTCCGCTCCATCCCCAACTGTCTGGTAGTAGGGCGCTTGAAACTGCCGGTCATTGTGACCGGCCGCAAACCGGTATGTTGGAAGTGTGGAGACTGGTCACCTCTCCTCTTCCTGCCCAGAGAAGAAGGCCTCTGGAGTTCTGGCGCCAGTCGACCAAGATCCCCCTCTGACCGCGTCGTTACCTTCCGCCTCGCCTGTAATGGGCATGCCAGCTTCCGGGGCCGGTTCGGAAAATCCACCGGTTGGCACAAAGGCCACATTACCGAAGAGCCTTCTCCCGCTGCTAGTGCAGTTGTGGAGAAGGGGGAGGAATGGCTGGTTGCTGGTAAGGCCAGAGGAAGCGCCAGACAGCGGGACCTCAGTCAATGAAGCCCCAAGGGCAAAAGACACTTACAGCCCCACTCCCACTGACAACGTGAAGGGCGATGCCCCGGCTTCTGATGCAACTCTGAGAAACGACAAAAATATGACCCAGGATTTGCAAAATCGGAGAAAATAAAACTAAAAGAAAAATTGGACAAGGAGAGGCTATCTCAGTCTGAAAAATCCACTCCCTCAACGTCATCTACCTTGTCCCCACCTGCGACTCCAAAACATCATTCTCCACGGAAACATTCCACCCCTTACTCATCTCCCGTTAAAGCTGTTCCCCGCAGCAGAGATCCCAGCCCGTACCAAAAAAAAACCCTCATCTACCCCTCGACCTACTCCCAGCCCTTCCCCTATTAAAACCGCTGAAATGCCCCCTCCCGCACCTAAAAGGCATAGAAGTCCTACCCAGGATTCCAAGGAAAAAAAGAAAAAAACAACGAAACATACCTTCAATACAGGAGAGGATACCTGTAGAATTTCCCCGGCCCAGGCTGAAAGGGCTAAGGACTATGGGAATCGGATAAAAGACTTAAAATACCTTCTATCGATAAGGCAGTACGCCGATAAGGACGTGGAAGACCCTCATAATTTCCCCAAGGCCCAGAGAGTTCTTACTGTAATAAGAACAGGATCTGGGTCTAGCCAAGCATGGGCCATGTTGGAGGCGATTAGTTCCTATAAAGTGTCTCCCCCGATTGCCATCACTGAAAGTGAAGACTTGAAGCATCTGAAAAAATTTTGTGTAGGGAGGGTCCCAGTTTTAGTTCATCCCTCCCTTTACAGAGCTTTAAAACTGACATTTCCCTGGGATATAGGCGGTCTCTCCCAAGATGGCACCATCAAGAATGAGATGGGGAGTCGGTCGGTATCCTTACCCCGACCATGTTCAAATCAGCGTCCCAACCCTAATTAGGTCTGATAATGGCTCTCTGGTTAGCAACTCTGAATGTCCGGGGCCTGAGGTCAGAGTCTCGAAGGGCGAGGCTCGATCGCGATCTTCAGCGCCTCAGGGTGGATGTATGTTGTGTACAGGAGACCCGTTTTTATCTCGCGATCATGAGGACATTCTGTCTAAGAGGTTCGTCCTCTATTCAGCATGTTTTGATGGACGCTCGAGGGGTGTTTCCTGGCTGGTGAGCAAGTCTCTGGATGCGGTGTGTGCTCTTGTCTTCGCGGATCCGGCGGGCAGGCTTTGTGTGCTGGATGTTACCATAAAGGACAAGGCTCTTCGTCTCATTGGGGTTTATGCGCCCAATGACCATGCGCAGCGGCCTGGTTTGTTTCGGAGGATCGAGCCGTTTTTGACGACTTCTCGTTTGGTAGTTTTAGCGGGTGATTGGAATGCCGTCCTTGATCCCGATATAGATCGTATAGGAAAAAAACCGGGTACTAACAATCCGGATGTGAAATCGTTTCGGGACTTTATCGACGGGTCTGATCTCGTCGATAAGTACCGAAATAAACCCCGGAGGTTGCATGGACTTGGACTAGGGGCGGCAGCTCGAATACGGTGGTTAGCGCAAGCTACACCTACCGAGTTCTAGTTAAGAGTCGACGTAGGGCTCTTAGAATGTCCAAGTTTCTATTTTATAGTTTACTCGGATCATAGGCTTGTCCGGGTTCGGGTAAACTTAGATAAGCCTAGGGTTAAGATGGCTGGCTACTGGAAATTGAACTCATCATTATTTGGTGAGCAAGATTTCTGGGACCAGCTTTTACTAATGTTACAGCGGGAATTGACGGGGGCCGTGGTTGGGAATAAGTGGTGGGACTCTTTGAAATCTAAACTTAGGGCTTTTTTGCTGCTGATTTTAGTCGTCGACTCAATCTAGAAGCGCAAAAGCGCAAAAGTCTCTAGAGGACAAAGTAGATCGGGCGATAAAATCCCGTGATAGTGGGGACATAGCCGTAGCTAAGGCGGAGCTGGCCTCCTTGCTTATCAAGAAGAATCAAGCTCTAGTAGTTGGGGCTAGGATAAAAAAAATGTCTTGTGAGGCTACGAATATGGCCGCGTCATTGCGTTCAGAGGAAGCTCGTAGGGCAACTAGTCGGCATATCGCGAGCATCACATTGCCGGATAAGTGGACTGTGACTACAGACGCGGGCATTTGCGAGGCTTTTCGTGACTACTTTCAGGAGCTTTTTACCAGGGAGCCCGGTCTGAGCTCTGCTCAGTTCGATGCCTATTTAGCCGACTTTCCCTGCCTTGAGGCGGCTAGGTGCGAGGGGCCCATAACAGTCTGAGATCTGGGATGCGCTGAAGCAGGTTGGCCTGGACAAGACTCCGGGATTAGATGGTCTTCCCTATGAAATGTACTTGAGGCAGTCGCCCGTCTTTGTCCCTTTGCTGGCACTGATCTTCAACAACTGGATGAGGCAGGGGTCTATTCCTCAACGCTTCACCAGGGGTGTGATCAAGTTGCTTCGCAAGAAGACGGTGGGGATGGGATAGATAATTATCGGCCTTTGACGATGTTAAATACAGAGTTGAAGATTTTAGCCAAGGTCTTAGCTGACCGTTTGCAGATTGTCCTCTCTAGTCTGATTGGTCCCGAGCAGACTTGTGCTGTGAAGGGCAGGACTATTCAGGACAACCTTCGTTTGGTTCGCTTGATCATTGAGAAAGTCGACAGTGATGCCGCGCTGATCAATTTAGATCAGTCCAAGGCTTTCGATAGGGTTGACCATCGGTTTCTGGAGGCTGTTCTTTCGGCCGCCGTTTTCGGGCCGCACTTTCGCACTTGGATCCGACTGCTGTATGCGTCCCCCGGTGCGCTGGTAGAAGTGAATGGGGTAAGATCGAAACCTTTCATTTCGCTGTCTCCATTGCTGTACGTTCTTGCGTTGGAACCTTTCCTGCGTAAGTTGAAGACGAATCCGGTCCTTCGCGGAATTTCCTTACCTGGTGCTACCACCTCGGCCAGGTACTCCGCCTATGCTGATGACGTTTCGGTTCTGGTGTCGAGTAGGGCCGAAATTAACGAAGTCAGCAAAGAAATCAAGGGTTATGAGACGGTGACAGGGGCCAAGATCAACCGCGATAAGTCTGTTGGCTTGCGGTTGGGTTCGTGGAAGGAGTTTCTCTTCCCGGACCTTTCCTCTGGACGGACGGGCCGGTCAAGATACTCGGCGTCTGGTTCGGTCCCGACCTCCGGTTGAAATGAATTGGTCGGAGGTGCGAGAGAAGGCCGAGCTCGCAGTACGTCTGTGGACTCGGAGGAATCTTTCCTTGAAGGGGAGGGCGGAAGTATGTGCCTCGCACATCTACCCGATTCTCCTTTACCGACTTTCCGTGCTTCCACTCCCGTCTGACACTTTATTGGCTTTTGTAAGGCTCTTGTTCTCCTTCTTGTGGGGGAGGCAAGGCTGCCATGGTCAGTCGCGAGATCTGTTACCTCCATCCCTCTGATGGCGGTCTGGGGGTGCCTTGCGTTGAGACTCGTCAACATACGCTTCGCATTACTTATCTAGACCGGATGTGTATGCAACTGGATGAGGACGGCGAATTCTGGAAGGAAGACGCCCGTAAACATTTTCCATCCTTGAGAAATGTGCGCTCGTGTGAGGAGGAGGCCGGTCGTACTCCTCGAGGCGAGGGCTCTTTCTATCGTGAATGTCGGATTGCCCTCAAGCGACTCTTACGGGCGAAGGATGGCCTCTCCGACGTCCAGCCGTTGTCTCGTAAGGCATTATATCAGGTGTTAGGGGGAACGTTCGAGATGATCTAATAGGCGAGCTCGGTCTGACGAAGCGGGAGGCTCGCTGCATATGGCATTGGGCGCCCGGGTTGAAATGTCTCACTAACCCTGAGGCATCACTCACCTGGCTGGTGATTCGAGGAGCCCTCTGGGTCGCCAAAAGACTTCGCGCAACGGGTTTAGCTAAGTCGCCAAACTGCGTTCGCTGCAGTGGGGAGGTGGAGACCATAGGTCACGCATTCTTTCATTGTAGTGTCGTAGCTCCGTTGTGCAAGTTTGTTGAAGATATCATGGTTCGCATGCTGCGTGGAAAGTTTTGTCCTCGAGGCCAGTTCCGTCTGTAGCAATATAGTACCGCCGTTGACTAAGGCTGAGCACTTTGTTCCTTTGCTTACTGGGTGTTATGCGAGTCGTGATATGGACGACGCGACAGAAGGAATTCCATGGGAAGGAGAAGTTTACCTCTTCCCAACTGATCTTGTTCTTTAAGCATCAGCTTAAAGTCAAGATCAGGACGGAAAGGAAGGACTCCATCCATTGGAATTTGGCGAAAGGTGGGTGAGTCTTGCGCGTCTCTGCAGAGTGAAAGGTGCTGACTTGGGTGGCATTTTGATGCCAGTTAGGCATTAAAATTTTGGGATCGCTGGGGTGAACATTGGCTACCCCTCCTTGTATAGGTTAGTTTAGGTCCGTTTTGTTTTAGTTAGTTTTTCTTTTCTTTTTCCATGTTAACTTAGCTAGGGTGTGTATGCTCATTGGCTCCCTTTTTATTTTTGGCCCTATTTTTTTTATTTTGTTTAATTCCCCATCCCTCCCATCGTTAGGTGGTTAGGGATATCAGTTCTCTGGTGGGTGCGGGTCGCCTTTCGTTTCGAGTATCTTTCGTATTTGTTGTTGTGTTTGATTGTGTGTTTGTAGTGAGTGCATGGATGGTATGAATGTTTTATATTAACTTTTTTAAGTCCCGCATTGTTTTCGTCCAGTTAACTGATGTCTCTGCCACAGTTAGGGCTGTGGGGGGTTTTACTACTAACAAAATTTTTTAGTTTCTTGTATATAGTTTTGTATTCATTGTAAATATTCATTGGGTTTTTTTAGATTATTTTATTTCCCTCCCCCCACAGACACATGTATTGTATATATGGGGACTAGTTAGAACTTCATAGACTCTGAGGCATTTTGGTGGATGTAGTAAGAATGGTATGTAATGGATGTGTTGTGTTGGTGAAAGGAACATTGTTTGTATGCTTGGGTCAGTGATTGTGGCTAGCTAAGTTTAAAGATAAGACAGGAGATGACCATCCTTTCCCCCTTTCGGCCTTGTGCCACATTTGTACATTGTGCAATAAATAATTTTACATTATCTGGCCGAGGATGGATTACGGCAGAGCGGTAAGTGCTTTTTTCTCTCCCTCATTTCAACTGCAGTAGCTTTACATGCTAAGCAAATACGGGCTCTTTTTTGGCGGGGACAAGGCAAGTCGCGACCAGTTGTGCTCGTCCCAGGTTCTGTCTCATGTCCGCCACAGAAAACTAATTTCTTCCCCTACATGAAACCCAACAGAAAGTTACTATATATATATATATATATATATATATATATTACCAAGCCAGATAAAGGGTCTGGCGGTATTATATTAAACAAGGATTATTTGGACAAAATGCAGGCAATTTTGTCAGACTCTGCTAAATTTAAGAGAATTGGTCCAGTTAATTCTTGTGATAACACCATGAAGGTTGAAGCCAAGACAGAGATGGTTACTTTCTCTTTACAAAAGCCATCTCATTTCAAAAGATGTTTATAATAGGATTAGGCCTGTTGGTTCTTAGCAACCGAGATTGTATGGTCTAACCGAAATACATAAAAGTGGTGTTACACTTAGACCAATTTTATCTATGGTGGGCTCTATTCAGCATGAGATGGCCAAGTGGTTGGCGGAGTCAATCCAACTCATATCTGATGCACTGTCGACTTATAACATTTCAGACTCCTTCAGATTTTCTACTTTCATTAGGAATATTGATTATTCTTCTGTCAATAAAATAATGGTCTCCTTTGACATAGCATGGTTCAACACAGGGAAGGGGTTTTCGATACTTCTTTCGCAAACCCACTTTTACGGGTTTATATACCAGTTGGAATTCCTTTGTCCCCAAGGCCCATAAGATGGGTCTGATTGAAACACTGGTTCACCGCGCTTTGATGATTTGTTCCCAAGTTATTGGACAGTGAACTTGAGAAGTTACACAGTATTTTTGTAGATAATGGCTATCCTTTCAACATAATCAAGCATGTTATTGCTAGAAAAGTTACATGATTTAAGGAACCAGCTGTTTTAGGACCTAGTCGTTGTACCATTTATTTAAAATTACCCCGGCTTGGTAGGCAGGGACAGCTTATCACGGATAAGGTTTCATCTTGCATTTCTTCATGTTACTTTGCTGTGAAATTGCATACCATTTTTAAGACCAGAAATGTGTTCCCCTCCTTTATGAAGGATAGACTGTCCTATTTAAGTAAAAATTCAGTGATTTATCAATTTAAGTGCCGATGTGATTCAGCATATATAGGACGGACAGGTCATCGTTTGGAAATGCGTTTCTCAGCATGTTCCCTCACATCTACGTAATCACAAACACATGAATAGAGTTACTCAGTCAGTCCAGGAGTCGGCTATTGGCCAACATCTGATGGGCAACCAGGATTGTGCCTCTGCTTATCAGAACACTTGGTTCTCTGTTCTGCACAGCTTCCAAACCGAATTTCATTTACGTGTTTTGGAAGCTGTATATTTGAAATTACATCGTCCAAATTTATGCAGGCAGAAAGATCATTTCATAAGATCATTAAAACTCTTGGAAGGATTGTGAGTTAAAAATTTTTCCCTTTTATTAACTCTTTCCGAGCTGAGATTTACACCCCCCTTACGTTTTAATTATATTTTCAATAAATTTAATTTTAAACAAGCTCGGACTCTCCTTCCATTTTAGTAAATATTTCAATATATGTGTCCTTTTTATAGTAATAAATAATGTGCCAACGCATTACCTATGAATAAGTGTTGGCCGAAAGATATCTCAGGTGCTGTATGTCTATACAAAAAAAAGGTTTGATTAATAAAATGGCATCCCTGTTATATATATATATATATATATATATATATATATATATATATGCGCCGGGACATGGAAATACCCAGGTTGGTGTCTGGGGGCGCATTTAAACCACTAGGAGTGATGCACCCTTAGTCTTCGTTAAGGCATGCATTTAGGAGAAAAAAACTGATACAAAACCTGAGGACTGTTGTTCACCTATTCTGTGGCAAATTTTTGCACCGAATTTATCAACCGCTCCAAAAAGTGTGGATGGTTGTAAACGGGCTTTCACCACTTAAATCAAACATTTTGTGTGGGTATTCTGACAACATTAAATCTTAGTTTTACGTAGTCCTACATGCAATGAGTCCACTGGTGATTGGTTGAAGGCGACGGGGACAGGTGAAGGATATCACTGGGAGTCCTTAGCTGGATATCTACACATTGGCGGTCGATGGGTGATGGCAGTTCTGCACAAACATGTGAGCAATTGTGCAGTTCGTGTCCTCCTTCGATGACAAAGCAGCCCCTTTTTCAGGGACGGCACTGCTTTCCCCATGCCGGGGAAGGGGTGATAAAAGGAGCCCTAAACATTGCTTGCTCACATATTCACCTTGGCAGCTAACTGCAGCTGTCTGGGTATCCAGTATCGCAGTCAAAACAATCGAAAATGAAGAAATTTCTTTTTGGGTCTTGGAATGTTTGCACCCTTCAGGACAATGACGATGTGACGATGCGCCTGAACGCAAAACAGCTTTAGTGTCTCTTGAACTTTCAAAGCACAACATTGATATTGCAGCACTTAGTGAAACTCGTCTCTCTGGAATCGCTCAGATCAAGGAAGAGAAGTGTGGTTACGTTTTCTTCACAAGTGGTAAAAGGTCCAGATGAGCCACGTCTCTCTGGAGTAGGCTTTGCTGTGAAATCAGAACTTGCGCGTTCATTGCAGTCCCTGCCCAAAGGTCTGTCAGATCGTATCATGACTAATCCTTGAGTTAGAGATTGAGATGCGCGTAACACTTGTAAGTTGCTACGCACCAACAATGAGTAGACCCGATCAAGAGAAAGACGACTTTTATCAGCAGTTATGAGAAGTGATCGGTGGCATTCGCCACAAGGATAAGCTCATTCTGATGGGGGATTTTAATGCAAGGGTTGGTGATGATTCCCAAACGTGGGGAGGGGTTTTGGGACGTCATGGAGTTGGGAAAATGAATGATAATGGTCTCCGTCTCCTTTCCTTATGCAGGGAGCTTAATCTCACTATCACCAACACAGTATTTCAACAGAAGAAATGCCACAAAACTACTTGGATGCACCCTCGTTCAAATAACTGGCATATGATTGTTATCACAAAGAAACGCGATATTCACGACTTCATGATAACGCACTCATTTCATACCAGTTGTCACCTATCTGATCATGCCCTGCTGTGCAGCAAAACTTGTCTTCATCGCCGGCGAATTCAGAAATCAACTGTCCCTAGACGTATTAACGTTAAGCCATTGAAGAATCCTGAAGTACAGATAGCATTATCCGACAAGCTGGATGAAAACCCAGAGAACGCGAAAGTAAATGATGACAGTGAAAAATCCTGGAAAGCCCTACGCGATGCCACACACGCCACTGCCATGGAAGTGTTAGGCTTGCCGATACGTAAGCATCAAGATTGGTTCGACGATCAGAATGTTGAAGCGCAAGACCAAATCCAGAAAATGCACCGGGCCCACAAGGCATGGATTGATGACAAAAATTCTGCAATGAAAAAGGCGGCTTACAAGACCTGTAAAGCACGTGCAAAAAGTACTGCGACAGATGAAAGAGAAATGGTGGGCTGATCATGCAGAATCTATTCAAGCAGCATTTAATAGGAAAGACACCAAGGCCTTTTATGAGGGAATCAAGAAAGTTTTTGGTCCTCAACAATCTGGAGCTTCACCTATTTCCGCGGAAGATGGAACCTTATTGACCGATAGAAGTGATATTTTAAATCGCTGGAAAGAACATTTTGAGACAGTATTAAACACTTCCTCTGTTACGGATGACGATGTTATTGGGTCAATTCATCAGTTTCCTGAAAAAAAACAGTTTTGTCTGAGCTACCGACTCTACAGGAAGTCTTTGACGCTATAAAACGGATAACCATGGGTAAGGCACCTGGCAACGATGCTATACCCCCGGAAGTGTTTAAGAATGGTGGCCAAAAGTTGGCTAAAAAGTTGCATGCTCTTTTTGTTTCCATTTAGATAGCTGGGAAGGTTCCCCCAAGACTTCAAGGATGCCTCCATCCTTCACCTTTACAAAAACAAAGGTCTTCGAAATGTCTGTGATAATCATCGCAGCATATCTCTTCTTTCAATTGCTGGTAAACTTCTAGCCAGACTTATACTCAACAGATTACTTAAGCATGTTGTTGATGAAATCTATCCTGAATCGCAGTGTGGTTTTCACGCTCTTCGGGGAACAATTGATATATTTTCTTTGCGTCAAGTATCTGAGAAAGTTCGCGAGATAAACCAGGAGTTGTACATGGTGTTTATTGACCTTACGAAGGCATTTGATACTGTGAACCGTACAGCTCTTTGGAAGATATTGAAGAAACTTGGCATCCCAGACAACATGATAAAAGTTATCTTTTCATTAGGGCATGAAAGCATGAAAGGGGACACTTCGGAACGGTTCAATGTGCCTAATGGCACCAAACAAGGATGTATTATGGCTCCGGTTCTGTTTGCTCTATTCTTCTCTGTTATGTTGAAACACGCATTTTCGGATGTTGATACTGGAGTAAAATTTCAGTTCCGTACAAGTGGTGGAATATTCAATCACCAGCGCTTCAAAGCAAAAACGCTCCTTCGTAGAACAATCATCAGGGATTTGCTATTTGCAGATGATGCTGCACTGGTTGCAACCTCCCTCGAGGAAGCTCAACTTCTTGCTGATCGGTTTTCTGCTGCATGTAAAGCTTTTGGCCTAACCATTAACATAAAGAAAACCGAAGTCATACATCAGCCCCGACCTACACCAAAGCAGGTGCACGGTGTGAAACAAAATCAGCCAGTCCACAATTTTCCAGTAACCCCTATCCGAGTTGATGGAAGCAATTTGAAATGTGTGAAAAACTTCACATATCTTGGTAGCGTTGTGAATTCAAGTGCATCACTCGATAATGAAATAGTGAATAGAATCTCGTGCTAGTAGTGCGTTTGGAAAATTGAGTACCCGATTATGGAAAGACCGAGGAATAAGCCTAAAAACAAAGATAGCAGTGTAAAAGCCGTCATACTTACCACACTACTGTATGCATCAGTCATGGACACCTTATCGTAACCAAATTGAGCAACTTGACGTCTTCCACAAGAGATGTCTTCGTACTATTTGTGGTTTTATTCTTAGAGACCGGGTATCTAATGCAGACCTGTTTATGTTTTGTGGCATCAGTGGAAAGAAAGTTTTCTGATCCAATCACAACTTCGCTGGTCAGGTCATGTTGTTCACATGGACGATAGGATACCAAAGCAACTCATGTACAGTCAGTTTGATGGTGGTAGCCGAAATGTTGGACGACCTTGGCTTTGCTACAAAGACAAATTGAAAGCTAACCTTGTAGCTGTCCAGATCGATAGCAGAAATTTTGAGCTCAATGCTAATGATGGAGATGGTTGGAAGAGTATGTGTCACCAGCGAATCAAACATTTCTCCACGGCTGTTATTCACAAATTAAAGGAAACTAGGCTTAGAACAAAAGCAAATGTAAATATACCAGCGATGCTTTCTCTCAACTCTCACGACTGCATTCACTGTGGCCTTGTGTGCAGGTCTCTAGCTGGACTCAAATGCCATCTTTGCCTGAGCGAGTGCAGGCACAAAGAACCGTACACAAGGATATCTGTCAGGACCTCATACGTCGAAATCGACGGGAGAATCCATCATATATATATATATATATATATATATATATATATATATATATGAGCTCTTTAGTTAGTGGTTTACTCATGTCGGGGTTTTTTCTTTGGGCTTTAAATCTGTATCTGTGCGATTTTTTTTCGATAGACTTTCATGTTCCTGGTTCTTTCTTTTTTTAAAACCTTTTTTCCTTCGAGATTGATTTGATTATTAGCAAATCAAAAATTCGAAGGTTTTTCAAAACGAGTATAGTTAACTATATTTATATTTACAAAGCTCTAGGTTACTCTATCGAGCACTGTTTTAAATCAACTAATATGGAACGTGTAGACATGGGTTATTCACTCAAAAACATACCTATACCTGACCGCCATTCATACAAATTATGTTTGCTAAGAAAAATAGATAAGTTTATAGTAAATATGAGGTGGAGAGCATACTTTCATCTAAATAATAACCTAAATAGCAACAAAACCAACGAGAGCTATGGATTTAAAACTAATGCCCAGCCCCCGCATGTTAAGGAACTCGATAAATTCAAATCGGAACTAATTGGCATCATCAAA
This sequence comes from Acanthosepion pharaonis, assembly GCA_903632075.3. Classification (NCBI taxonomy): domain Eukaryota; kingdom Metazoa; phylum Mollusca; class Cephalopoda; order Sepiida; family Sepiidae; genus Acanthosepion; species Acanthosepion pharaonis. The sequence goes on along the minus strand of CAHIKZ030001415.1, from coordinate 34,285 downwards.
AAATTAAAATATAGGAAAATAAGAAATAATAATTTACAGCAGCAAATTACTAAAAATATAAAAGAGATAAAGGAAAATAAAAACACCTACGTAAAAGCCGATAAATCTAGATTCCTATATAAGATGAGCTCCAATAAATACAAAAAAATACTGCATAAAGAAGTAATAAAACATAAAAAAGCCCCAGATGATTGACTAAAATCAATAAAGAGGCTAGTATCTTAATAAATTTGAATTAGGTAATCGGGTTGAGAAAAACTTGAAGACTTGCTTTATCACTATAAAGGATCATAAAAGTAATTTCCTTAATAACCCTGAATATAGACTCAAACCCTACCAGAACAGAATTAGGTAAGATAAGGTAATTTTACAGGATATATGCAAATCCCTAAGGACTTTGCATAACATAAATCAATGGCAATCGACTAATGATTGTATTAGGTGGTTTGAAAATTATAACAAAAATGAGAAGTGCTCATTCATTATGTACGATATTAAGGAATATTACCTGTCTATCTCAGAAAACACTTAATGAAGCCCTCCGTTTAGCTAAAGATTATATCCAAATTTCGGACAATAAAATAAACCTGATTAGACATTGCCGAAAAACACTATTCCATAATAATGTAATATGGATAAAAAAAGACAACGTTAACAGTTTTGACAACCCCATGGGAGCACATGATGGAGCAGGGGTGTGCAAGTTAGTAGGGTGCCTGCTGCCCTATAGGCTTAATGACCCTATAGATTTTAATAACCATGGATTATACAGCGACGACGGATTAATTATAGTGGATAAGAGTAACCCCCAAAAATGTGACACTATCCGAAAAAAAACTACACTGGTTTTTTAGAAAACTCGGATTCAATCTTGAAATTGAAAGCAATCTGAAAATTACCAATTATTTAGACATTACGTTAAACTTACAAAATGGTATTATATCCCCGTATATAAAAAAAAAAGAACCAGGACCCCCAATATTTAAATGTAAAATCCAATCACCCAGCCCATATCGTAAGACATATTCCAAAAAACATTAGCTATAGACTTTCAACCAACTCCTCTAATAAAGGCATTTTCAAGGCCAATAAAACAATTTATGAGGAAGCCCTATCTAAGAGTGGACATAAAGACAAACTGGAATATATTGACAAACAGTTATACCAGAACTCGGAATAAACATAAAAATAGGCAGAGAAATATTTTGTGGTTTAACCCTCTTAATTTGGCAGTAAAATCAAAAATTGGCAAAATATTTAACTTATTAGAGCAAAATTTCAAAAAAAAAAAAAAAACTGAGTTGCATAAAATATTCAATAAAAATAATGTAAAACTTAGTTACTGTTGCATGCCTAATGTAGGAACCTTAATTAGTGGATTTAATAAGAAAAAAACTAGGGATAATCCACGCAGTAGTTCTTCTAGTTGTAACTGTAAGAACAAAAATATCTGCCTCCTACAGGGAAAATGTCAACAAGAATGCATGGTTTACCAGGCGAAAATTTATAAGGATATGGAGGATACAAACCCTAAAGTGTACATAGGAGCTACTCAGGATATTTTTAAAGAAAGATATTATAATCATACGAGTAGTTTTAAAAACAAAAAAACTAAACATAGTACCATGCTATCCACCTATGTATGGAAAACTAGACAAGAAAACAATAATGACCCCATCCTTAAATGGGAAATATTAAAAAAAAAAAAAAAATGCCCCAAATATAAAGCAGGCAAAAAATTTTGTAAGCTATGTACAGATGAGAAATTAGCCATAGCTTTATATAATCAACCTAACGATCTATTAAACTCCAAAACCGAGATTCTTAACATATGTAGGCATAGAAAATCTTGGTTATTGAATTATGTCTAATCTCCCTTGTTGGTATTGTCATTCCACCTTTATTGTTAGTGTTTTCTTAAAAAAAACCCTCCCCTTTTAGTCGTTTGAATAAATTAATTTTTTTCAAAGTACTTGATAAACACTTGGAAAATTTGAGTTTCACATAATTTTCAACACCAGGAAGTTATAATTGTACTGACAACTTAGAAACTAGCAAGCCAGTGGGAACTAAAATAAAAAATAAAAGAATGGATGACCTGTGCCTTCGTGTCTGGATTGCCTAGTCATGTTAAGCAGATACTCCGTGCATCATCCAGAATGGAAGACATGACGCTCAATCAATTGTTGACCAGACCCCGTGCTATCATGATCGACGAAAAAGAGGCTGATGAACTAGTGGCCGCAGTCGTTCAGCCAATTGAAGTCAAAGAGGATCCGACCCCAGCCATCCGTCGCCATGGCGATGTCACCTGCTATCGGTGCTCTGGGCTGAATCATTTTGCTAAAGACTGCCGCTATCAACGCTCGATCTATGATGTTTCCAATGTCATAAAGTAGGACATATTGCCTCTAACTGTCCGGGAAATAGAATGGGGGATGCGACGTCAGCCGGTCTCTTCTCCGCACCGAGCATGAAAGAGGCGCTCCCTGTGATTAAGGTGCGCATCAATGGAATAACGCGTACCGCTTTAATAGATTCGGGCTGCTCTCGGTCACTCACGAACGGTTAGATTTGTCGACAGTGGAGCAGACAAAAGATGGACGTACTAACGCCTGATGGAAAAGCTCTCAGAAGCCGGGGAGTTGGAAACATCAAACTCACTATCAACAATGGTAACCCCGTAACAGTCAGCGTGTTGGTCGTGGACAGCGCGTTATTAGGTTTTGATCTGCTCCTTGGGATGGACATTATTAAGGAGCTGGGCGGCGTACGCATCACAGGAGCGGGTGAAGTCGAGTTTTCTGATCCGCCCATCTGTTCTGCTTTGAGGATTAATGAACCTGACTTCAGTGCAACTTTCGACCAGCGCAGGCGCGTATGGACCGCAACGTGGAAGTAGGCGTGTGGTCGAACGCCCACGCCACTGAAAAATAGCCGAGTACCCGGTTCCAGAGCATATCAGAAGCGAATACGAAAAGGAATTGCAGCTTTGGATAGCAAACGGCTGGCATGCGCCGTATCTCGAGGAGGAGCTAGGCCCGCCTCGAGGACTGATTCCGTTGATGGCAATAGTGCAAGAGAATAATGGGAAAGTGAGACCGGTCATGGACTACAGGGAATTGAATACCTTTGTAGATGCATATACGGCCAACGCGGACGTTTGTGTTCAGAAATTGCGGTAATGGCGACAGCAATGGAGCAACGTGGCCACCCTCGATTTAAGAAGGGCCTACATCCAAGTCCGAGTCCACCAATCACTCTGACCCTTTCAGACTGTCATGGTAAAAGGACAGAGATATTGCCTCACTCGATTGGGATTTGGTCTTAATGTGGCTCCAAAAATCATGTCAGCGTTTATGAATGTGGTCATGTCGCAGGATGAGGAAATTCGAAGGGCAACGTCATCCTACATTGACGATGTTTACGTCAATGAAAACGTAGCCTCTTCAACGAGGGTTAAGGAACATCTGGAGCGCTTTGGCTTGGTGTGCAAGACCCCAGAAATGTATTGACATAGTTATAAGCATCTGTGACAAGCTAGGGTTGTGTTGATAAGGGTAAAAATGGTAACTTTGAGAACTTAAAGCTAAAATATTAAACACTATTTATTCATAAAGTTGTTTATTTACAAGAATAATTTTAGATTTACAACATTCTAAAAATGCTAACCAGCTAATACAATGTTTATTATTTATTAATTTAAAAAGAAATATTTTTATTCACAAATTTATTAAATGTGTGATCAAGAATAAACAGATAATGAGTAACTGTTATTCTAAATTTTAAAAAAAACATTTGCAAAAGCATTTTTTTCCAACAATTTATTTATATTTTATAAAATTATAAATAATTATTGGGGTGAAGATAATAGAATAAAAAAAACGTCCTTTTGTAAGCACAAAAATTTAAAGCTTGCAAATCTTCTGCATAACATGGGCAACAAGGCAGGCATATGTTATTTTCTGATTTTTTTTTTTTTTTTTATCACCCACATTTCTAACCAGTGAAAGGCACAGATTCATATACTTTACAATTTTTCATATTTTGCAGGATTATGGCCTAGTGGATTAAATAGTTGGTTCGTGAATTTTGTGACATAGTAATGTTATAGACAAGCGTATGGTTGCAAGAAAGAAATACGACAACAGCAGAAATAGATCTACGTGATTTATTTCAATTGGAACGTGTGGTTTTGGGACAGCTACCTTGTGGTATAGTTCATAAGCCGGCTGCCGACCTGGGTTGATCTCTCATAGTAGTTCTCACTGGTTGGCGTGGCGCTACTGCTGCTGACTGCTCAGACCGACCGTGACTGATCTCTTCCCTGGCCTCCTGTTGACTGCTGTTGTACTTCCACGTGTGACACCTTTACGGCGTTTTTTTATGGCTTAACAGGCTCAAAAAACGACGCGATATATATTAGGAGGGAAGCATTTTTATTGGTCGAAAAATAGAAACACTTTAAAATATTTTATTTTTCGACCGGAACTCGTGCGTCAGGCATATGCGCAAACGACGATAATGGTCATTTTGTGACGGGACCTTGTCCCGTTCACATCCGGCTCTCACTCTTAAGTATGTTAGTTTATTTGCCTGCAAATCAGCCGAGATATGTCTTATTTTATTTTATAACAGTAATTGTGAGTTCAATCCCTGGTCAGGCATTATGTATTTGGATTCAGTACGAGCAATTGAGCAGTACTAATAATATTAACAAGATGAGATATCCGTAGGCAGTAGAACAAGGAGAGTCAATCTCCATAGATTAAATAATGGCTTCAGCTGAGAATTTACCGTAAGTTAAAAGCTCAATACACACTTGATGAGGGTCAGAAGGTACAACGGCCAAAACATTGTGACAAAAAAGATGAGGACTTGCATTTTGTTTCAATACTAACACATTTCCAATGTTGACTGATTAGTTACATGTACTGGAAACTATAAATAGTGACATGGTTAGAGTAAATTTAAATGTTCTGCATCCAGAAAAGTAAGAAAAACTTTATGAAAGCAGAAGTAAATGAAGAAATTTGAAAATCACTATTATCAAATGTAAGTAATTAGACTTTTTTTTTTTTTTACAAAAGTTCCATCCTATTCAGTTACGGCGTCATAAAAAAACATAACATAATACTGCCACAACAACTGTCTCTTTTACATGATTAGACATCATTTTTTAGGAAATTTCCAACATGCAAGATGCTAGTGGCCTCACCAATAGACCACCAGTGGGCCTCTGGCGATCTGCCATTGGTAACATTGTTGATATAAACACAGCAGATGTCCGACAGCAGACCACCAGCAGTAAACGCTAGTGGCATGTTACTCAGTGGCATATTGGTGGGTTGCATCTAGGGTTACGCCATCTTGTCCAATTCAAAGATAAGCATTAATATACAATGCAGTAGTCTTTGGTAAAGTATCTCACCAAATTCTGAAACACTACAAAATCTTAGCTCGTTTTCAACCTCTCTTGTATGGTTGAAATTTACTGTTTCTTCTGCTTCATTAATGGCTGGTTGTGGTGAAGAAAATGGTGACTTACTATGATAAAACAAATGACAGTGTTGTGATATACTTATAATTTTTTGTATTCATTCATTTAATACCTTCTACTTACCTGCATACGAACTGTTGTGTGATTTCGCGTTGGTTCATGTCACGTGATCTTGTGTTTATAAATAATGGTGGGACGCCTCTTTCTTGCTCTCTGGCGTCTGTTCGTCCATATCTTCTAACTATGTAACTGGTAACTATGTATGCTTTTTTTTCATGTTGAATAAAACGTTAATATTCAACTTTTTAAAAGTCTCTTTTCATTAACAATTTATTCAACATAAAAAAATAAATGGATGCCATTCTTTTCGATTTGAGGGATCGTCGGGACGACCGCTGATGAATGGAATCACTGGTACCGTGCCCTTGTCAATTGCATCGACTCTCTGACAATAGTTCACCCTGACAACCTTCCTAACAAGCTCAGATATTAATTAATTATATATCACCTAGAGTCTATTCCCTGATATCAAACTGCACGACATTCGAAAAACCCCATTAGTATTCTTCCATCTACTTATGTCAAACCAGTTAATTCTGTTCGTCATCTGCTCGCCACTAGAAAACAACAGCCAGGTGAATCTATTGATCAATTCAAAAAAAATCTTTCGAAGGATTGCAAATTTGAAGACGTCACTGCTTCTCAGCATGCCGAACAAGCAATAAGACATGCTTTTATCACAGGCCTCACTTCCCCAGTGATACGGCAGAGACTACTAGAAAGCTGTGAAATTAATTTGGATAATGCGGTAGCAACCGCAAAAAGTCTCAAAATGGCCCAACACAATGCAGCAGCTATGCCACTTCGTTAGTCAAAAAGCATCAATTTATCCAGAAGAATCCAGTAATAATTCTACAGATGAATTAGCTAAAGAATGAGAACTACCAGAACTAATCAAAACCAGCCAGATGTCAATTCTGCGGGCGTGAGAATTATTCTCGATACAATTGACTTGCAAGAAATGCTGACTGCCTTTTGTGTGGAAAAAGGCCAAAGTTTGCCGGTCTGAAAGAAGAGACATCACCTAATATAAAAACCAGCACTGCTTTTATTGCTCTCACAGCTTCATCCCAATACACACCCCGCACACAATGCTCCATAGTAGTTGTAACTATTAACAACACTCGTCTAAAAGCCATGGTAGACAGCGGAAGCACTCATAATTTCATAAAGTTGAACGTCGTGAAATCACTTGGCCTTCTGATACTACCTTCCAGTGACACAGTAAGTATGGCTTCCTTTAATCTCACGAGCAAAACCCAAGGTCACTGTATTGCATCCATCGCAATTAATGGAAAAACATACCCTGATATGCATCTGTCTGTTCTGCCCAACTTATGTACTCCTGTCATACTTGGACAAGAATTCAGGCAACTACACAACTGTGTGGAATTCCTTTTTAAAGGAGATATACCTCCTTTACAAATCTATAACACCGCTCAGATGAAAATAGAACCACCTGCTCTTTTTGCCAATTTATCAGATAACTGTAAACCAATTGCAACAAAGAGCAGGAATCACTCTGCATCTGATCGCGAATTTATTCGGAACGAAGTACAGAAGCTCTTAAAAGAAGGGATAATAATTAACTCTAATTCCCCATGGCGAGCCCAAGTCTTGGTGACTCATAATGAAAGGCATAAGCATCGCATGGTCATTGACTATTCTGCCACTATCAATCGCTATACTTTTCTTGATGCATTCCCTCTTCCAAAAATTTCAAACATTATACGCCATCTATCTCAATATAAGATTTCTGCGTATCACCAATGCCCAATCCGTGAGGAGGAAAGAATTTATACAGCCATCGAAGCTGACGGAGGCCTGTACGAATTTTCTCGGTTACCCTTTGGATTAACAAACTCTGTAGCTGTATTCCAACGTATCATGCATAATATAATCTGAGAACACGAACTTAAAGGTACCTTCGCCTATATTGATGACATTGTCTTCGGGGGAAAGACAAATAAATAATTGAATGAAAATATGAAGGCATTCAAAGAAGTTGCTGATCGTCTCAATTTGCAACTGAACCCTGATAAATGTGAGTATGGCATCACCAAATTTAAGTTTCTAGGGCACCTGTTGGAGAATGGAACAATCAGTCCTGACCCAGACAGATTTACACCACTCAAAGAACTGCCGACTCCGAACTGTGGTAAGTCACTCAAACGAGCTTTGGGTCTCTTCTCATACTACTCACCATGGGTGGAGAACTTCTATGACTGCATTTCGCCTTTGCTAAATATCTCCTCATTTCCTATTGCCGAAGAACTCAAGAGTGAATTTCAGGCAATAAAAGATGAAATTTGCAAGGCTTTGGTTGCGGCCATTGAGGACGAAATTCCATTCACAATAGAAACGGATGCATCTGCGACGGCATTGGCAGACTGCCTCTCTCAGAATGGACGCCCAGTAGCATATTTTACTAGAACTCTTACGCAATCTGAGCGTCGACAATCAGCAGTGGAGCGTGAATCAACAGCCATTGTAGAATCTTTTCGTAAATGGCGTGATCTTTTACTCGGTCGATATTTTACTATCGTTACAGACCAGCAGGCCGCCTCATAATGTTCAACACACGGACACCAAACAGTATTAAAAACGATAAGCTACTTGGATGGAGACTTGAACATTCTAACTACTCTTATGATATTGTATACCGACCCGGTTCACTTAATAGCTCTGCAGATACTCTTTCCCGTTCATGCTCTGCTTCGTGTTCATTATCTCTAAAAGATTTTCACGCAGCACTCTGTCATCCAGGAGTAGCGAGACTGTATCATTTTGTTAAACAAAAGAATCTGCCTTTCTCTATGGAAGATGTTAAACATTACTGTGCTGAATGCCAAATATGTGCTGAACTAAAACCAATGTTTTTCAGACCTCCCCCTGGTCGCTTAATCCATTCTAGATCCCCTTTTGAACGCCTTGCTATTGATTTTATGGGTCCAAAACCATCAACAAATAGTTTTAAATATCTACCCGTCATCGTAGATGAATACTCGTGCTATCCTTTCGTCAAGACATCTCAACAGGAATTGTAATAAAATGTCTCCAAAATCTCTTTACTTTCTTTGGCTGCCCAGATTCAAACCATAGTGACCGAGGGAGCCAGTTCGTATCATCTGAACTGAAAGAGTTTATCTGGCAACATGGCGTTGTAATTACCCACTCAACACCATACCATCCAATCGGCAACGGACAATGCGAGAGGGAAAACGGAACAATATGGAATATGATCACACTTGCACTCAAGATGAGGCAACTGGGTGAACGTCATTGGCAAGCTGTACTCGACATTGCTCTGCACTCAATTCGATCTCTCCTTTGCACAGCAACTAACACAACACCACATGAAAGATTGTTCAATTTTTCGAGAAGGTCGGGTACCGGATACACCCTACCTGAATGGTTGCAAGAAGGTCCGGTACTGCTAAGAAAGTTTGTCCGTCAACACAAGTCTGACCCACTAGTGGAACCGGTGGAAATAATATCGGTAACTCCTGATTTTGCGAGAATTCGTTTCCCTGACAACAGTCAACAGTCTCAACAGAAGACCTTGCCCCCGCACCTGTTACTGTCCCATCGTTTGTAGATTCGGATTCTTCTGTCTTCACCGATCACTGTGAGTAATCGAGTTCCACTCCATCAAATAACAATGAAACGGAAATGTCTACCGACCAACAAGAAACCACAACAAATGGTGAATCCTCCACTTCAGTTGGCGAAACGAAGTCTCGGGATATAGAACAGCAGCAGTGGTCGCACTTAGGGAAGGATGCTCTGGGATTTCTTCCCGAATCATCAAGACGAGGACGAAAGATCATCCGTAACCCAAAGTATCAATACAATTTAGCTGAGAGTGTTGTGATATACTTATAATTCTTTTATATTCATTCATTTAATACCTTCTACTTATCTACATACGAACTGTTGTGTAATTTCACGTAATCTTGTGTTTATAAATAACGGTCTGTTCGTCCATATCTTCTAACTATGTAACTGGTAACTATGTATGCTTTTTTTATGTTGAATAAAACCTTAATATTCAACTTTCTAAAACGGTCTCTTTTCATTACAGACAGTGTGTTGTGTGTTATCTACCAGCAAAAAAGGAAGGTTCACGTAACTTCTGTCTTTATATAGACAGCATCATGGCAATTTCTGTGCCACCTCAACCAATCACTGACTTTCCAATTTAAGTCCTGAACAACTGTACACATATGGTTTTCTTGGTCTTGGCCTTCAGGCTCGGATAAAAGCCAAATTACTTTTAAGGGGAACTCCTTGTGCTGAGGATTCCAATCCTACCGTTGCAATTAATTTAGAAAGTCCTGATTTTTCTAGTTACAGTTGTTACTACACATTATCAGAAAATAAATTAAAACCAAAACGCTTAAAATTCAATAAAACATATTATGGAGAATATTTTCCTAAAATTTTAATTGTATATAAAAAAACAAAAAAAAAAATCACATTAGTCTACAATTATTTTTTTTTTATACTTATCTTGCCAATGTTTTCAGTTTCTTTTTTGCTCATTCTCTAATTTTTTTTAGCAATTTCCATCACTCATTAACTTTAATATAATTTCTCCAAGACATCTTTCTTCTAACCTATTACACAATCTTTCTAACTGAAATAAAAAAAAACAAATATAAGCCTCAGTAACTATATACTTTATAATCTTTGAATTGCATAATCAAATCTCATACCACTTATAAATATTTCTAATGAAAAGAATAGGCTGTAATTCATATGGTATATTTATATAAACATATGCTGAAACGTTTACCAACATTGGTTGGTTAACATGAATTTCAGAGATAAAACATTGACTTTGAGAATAAAATCTGACCTTGCCAATGTTTGTTGACCTGATTTAAAGTATCAAAAGTCCATTTCAGCTGATAATGTTTTTTTGGTTTCATTTCCCATGATAGCAAAATGCTATTAAAAATAATTTCATAGAGCATTTTCTGAAATAAAATTCCCAAAATGCAAGCAAAAGAAAAAAAGTCTTATTAGTATCTTTTACAAGCCAATCATAACTGGTCGGCTATTTAATGCTGGGAAGAATAATGCTTTCCTCTACACTTAGTACTAATATTAGCATTAGTGTAGCCATTGATATACTAACACTGAATCCAAATAAGGAAGGACGAGGATGGCTGTGAACAGGAGGACTGCTAGTAGCTATATGTGTGGTGTGTGATAGTGCAGGATACGGTATTTCTTTACTTCATCTTCCTTTATGAGGGCCTTTTAACGACCTCTTAAGGGATTGCTGCCCAGAGGTATACCAGGAGGCATTTGTTCCTCCCCTCCATGTTACCTCTGAGTTTGGGATCTTTTTGATGTTGCTTCCCTTTCTGTTGTTGTTGTTGCTGAGGTTGTTTTGCGAAGGTTTCTTCTTCATCTTCCTCCAGCTCTTTGTTGCCCGAGGTGGAGGCTTTGTTCCACCTCCATGTTTTTGAGGTTGCACCTCTTTGTTGTTGTTGCTGAGGTTGTTGTGGGTCTGCTTATTCCTGTCCCGTTGCTCTTGCTGCTGCTTCTTCTGCGCTCCTTCTTGTTTTGAAGGGGACAGCCCGTTTGTCGTCTTCCGACTTTTTTTAACTTCTTTCCATTCAGAACTTTCCTCCACTACCACTGCCGTTGTTGTTGATGACTTTGCTGTTGCTGGATGAGGTTGAGGTTGTCTAAGCTTCTCGAGGCACTCTTTCGCCATGTGTCCCGACGCTCCACAGGCCCAGCAACACGGTTTTCTTCCCTCCACTATTACTATCATTCGCCCTTCCCGGAAGACCAGAGTGTTTGGAATTTCGCCAAAGCTTTTCTGGTTTAACGTGATGAACAACTCCATGTCTCCCTTGGCAATTCCGGTCTTGCTTTTAAGGATGTTCACTTCTTCGACTTCACCGTATTTAGAGAAGAAATCCTCCATCCTGTCCTCGCAAATATCTATGGGCACCCCATGGATAGTCACTTTGGTTTTCCGGGTACCCATATATTCTGTTTGCAGTCGTAACTCCTTAGTATTTATGATGCTGCCTGCTAATTCTTTGGCCTGCTGTTCTGTTGGCAATAAGATGTTCCAAAGAGCATTAGTCCTCCTTGCTACCACTTTTGGGGAGATATTTAACGCCTTTAGGGCGACTTCCATCGTCTCCCTGCTGACGCCAATTAACTTCCGAGTTTTAATATCGGAAGTCAGCAGGAATATTGTCCTTGTAGAAACTGCTTGCAGTGTTTCCGAGATCGTTAAAAATTCGTTCCCTTTGAAAGACTGCTCAAAGTTCTCTCTTTTGTCTCAAAAATAAGCGGCATTTATTTATTTTTTTTTTTTTTTTTTTTAGGTGGCCCATTATTTTCCCAGTCTCTTTTCACCGGTGACACCGGCAAAGAAATATTTATGTCCTCGGCCATATTGGCTGAAATCAATCAAATAAACTGTTCTTTTTTTTTTTCTTTTTTTTTTTTTATAAATTTCTTTTCAAATAAAAACTCAAACAAAAATTAAAAAAAGAAAAAAGGCGTAGACAATCAAAGCCAATAATCAATTCAAAATAATTAGAATAAATAAACAAATCAAATGAAAACAGTAATAAAAACCAAAAACGGGGGAGGGAAAATACAATAAGGAAATAAACAGAAAAGATAATAAACAGAAATACAATGTAAAATATTAATTAACTAATGTTTGTTATTTACCCTGAATAGTACTACAACAAAAAATATCTTTTACAATTTGCTGTTTTTCGGTACAGGCAGTTTTCACAGAATCTAATTAACTACATTATTTTGATTTATTTAGATAATTCTGTAGAACTTTTTCGGTTCCGCTTGACTTTACTATAGTAGTGTAGTAATGCCAGACGACAACAAGTGTTATGAAGAAATCAGAAATAAGATCGTTAACTAATGATGTCAGTCCTAAAATATGGAAACTTATAACAAAAATATTTCTAAATAATTTATACCCGCTTCTAAAAATAGGAACTTATATTTGGTTCGGCTGTTTTCCTGATCTTTATTGCTATATTCACGAAGTTTTGGGCGTTGTACGCTCAGGCCTTCTTCAGGTGATATAAGTTTCGAACCGAACCCTTTATTTAGTCCAGGGGGGGGAATATTGTTCTAATACCACGTGTCATGAATTTGGATATTAATTCGTAAGCCTCCAAGTTTGTTTTTTTCCTCTGTGACTAGGTATTGAACTCACACTTTTGGATCTCTTAACCAACACTTTTATCCACTCGAACATGTGTCCTTGGAGACTTCAGTGAATTAATTTTGGGGACTTATAAACGTAATTGCTCAGTAAATATATATATATATATATATATATATATATATATATATATATATATATATATATATATATATTATTTTTTACCAATTTTATTATCTTGTTTTTTACCAGCTACTGATTACCATTTTCCCTATTTCATTCGTGTCGAGTCTGATGTTCTTATCAGAACAATCAGAGTGAATTTTCTGAGCTGCTGTGCCTTTGTAATCACCATTAGATTCATCCAACTCTTTTGGAATCTTCTGCACTGTCTTCAGATTGACATCTAAACACTCTGAAATGTTCGTACTGAAGCTTCCAGTGCAAATGCCAAGCAATACATATTTATGGCTGAGTGGATTGCGTCATGGTGCTCTTTTTCTCACTGGAAATACCCCTCATTAACACTGGGGAAAGCTAAAACAATATGAGAGTCCTTACGAAGTTGGTTCTTTATGTACGGTGCACCGGAGGAGATATCGTCGGATGGAGGAACGCCATTTGACTCCCAAGAATACAATTCGTTCCTTAAGGATTAGGGAATAAAGAAGCGCATATCATCACTACATTACCGTCAAAGTAATGGACGAGAGCAGAACTGGCGGCAAAAACTGCCAAACGAACGTTTGAGCAATTCTTCCATTTATTTCTCTTATTTCTATCCATAATTCTATTCAACACTGGTCCCTGTCTATTTCCCAGCCTAAGCCCTTTTAAGGAAAATACATCTGTTTCTATCTAGTAAAAAAAACCTATCCGCAATATTTCCGATTACTTCAATATTTTTACTCCCAAACTTTAACCAAGATAATGCATCCACATACGGAATAGTATTTCCTTTAATATATACAATGTCAAAGTCAAAAGACATCAGCCTAATCGTCCATTTTAATATCCTTGCAGATTTTACATTTGGGAATTCTCTTCTGGGGTTGAATATAAATTCCAAAGGCTTATGATCAGATTTCAATAGAAATGTCCTTCCCGGCAAAAAAAAAAAAAAAAAAATTTAGCTCTTTCTTTGCTCCACACAATCGCTATTGTCTCCTCCTTGTCAATATTCAAATAATTCGCCTCCGTCAATGTTAGTTTTCTGGATAAGTACATTACAAGGTGATACCCCCTGTGACAACACTGCGGCTATAGCACAGTCACTGACATCAGTAGTTAACGTCAATTTTTTCGCTGAGTCGAAGATTTTAACAACTGCTTTGTTTACGAGTGTTTTTTTTTTTTATTTCTCGAAAGCAACCTCCTGTCTTTTTGTCCATTGAAATTCGGTATTCTTTTTCCTTTTTTTTTTTTTTGTTAAATGGTTCCACAAGGCCACTATATCGCGGTAGATATCTGTTATAGAAATTGGTTAATCACAAAAAAGATTCTGACTCTTTCTTATTTCTGGGTGCAGCTATCTCTCATATCTTATGAGTTTATCATCCAGCAATATACCATCTTTGGATATTTGATATGCTAAGTATGATTTTCCCAATTAAATTGGCATTTATCACGATTAATTGTCATACAGTCCTATTTAATTTTCTCAAACTTGCTCCGTTTTACTTTTTAGCGCTTCTTTACTGCAAGCACCAATGCCAATATTGTCCTCATATACAATTATATTTTTAATCACCTCTAAAACATTTTCGATGACTTTTTTGATTTTGTGATTTGAATTTTTAACTCCAAACGTTGAATCCAATAAGATGTTCATTGTGGTGACTTCTTGAAACCTGCTATCAATTGTTATCTGATTATATGCTGACTTTAGCAAATTATTTAATACCGGCAAACTCATGGTACGTTGTTTCAGTGTTTGGCAGTGGCAATGAATCAAAACAGTTTTGGTGATTCACGCCAATCTTATAATTGCCACAAATTCTTAAATCTTCATTGTACTTGCATATCAGCACAATGGATGAAGCCTAACTGCTACCACCCTGGCTGACTTTTTCTAATATTCCTTGTTCCAACACATTTTCAGCTTAGCAACCACCAAGGGTAACATGTTAACATGAACTTTCCGGGTTTGAAAATACATTGGTTGATTGCTTTCTTTAAGCCGAATTCTTGTCTCGTATCACTTTAATAATCTAGTATCCGCTTCTAGAATTCATGGAATTTATCAACTTCGATACATCTACTCTTCAATTGCTAAAAGACCGTGGCTTTTGATGTTTTCCACCCCTCAAAAATACCCTTTGGTATGACAGGAAAGGTGTTACGTAATAAAAAAGAAAAAAAAAAAAAACACAAAAAATTTAGTGCCTTTGATTTATTTTAAAATAAAAAAATTATCAAATGTAGACACCATCCCTTTTTCCGACAGATTCCAAGGATTATGTCTGAGAATAATGTATTATTTTATGTTTTCCAAAATATTCCTTTTTCAGGTCCGAATTTCTTTTTCTAAAGAGGGAAATAATTTTACCTTGCAAAATCATTGTAGACAGATAAGTCATTTTTAAGACTTTCTTTTAATCTCTCATCTCTGGATATGATTCAAAATTAGAAAAGTTTTATACACAACAATTAAATAAAATCCTTGCTGATAACTTTTATTGTTGATTGTAATTTTTGCAAGTAGGTAAAAATGAAGCATAATAAAAGATCTTAAATAATTTGAACACGCATTAAATGATTTTTGTAAAAAGGAATTTTAAATTTGAAAATCTATGGTTCGATATGTTTCTTCCTCACACCCACAGTACTGAAGATAACTTGATGACTTTTAGGTATCTGACCAATTTGGTTCAACACAAGAATTTTCTTTATCAGAACAAGAGTTTAATATATATATATATATATATATATATATATATATATATATATATATGCTACCTTCTATATGAAGTGAAATGTTTGGGCCCAAAATGAAAGACGTCATACATTGGCGAGAGATTTTATGGTGTCGGGGGAAAGAACTTTGAATATTACATTTTAGAAAAGACTTTATAAATTAACTGTATGTTCATTCTGGTTTTCGGGGAGCCTAGTCACAGCTCTGGTTGTACGCGATGATTAAATTTTAATAAAAAAGTATTTTAACTAGTGAAGTAATTTTCAGTCTTTTCAGTTTCATGGGTTAAAAATAAAATGTTTGAGATGAAAGGTGTGCGAATGTAAATTACAATCGTAAATTTTTCGTTGTACCTCGTAGGTTAGTTTTCAAATTTTACCAACATGACAATTTTAATGCGTATCACCACCAATAAGAAAGTTCACATCTATTCAGTTTTAAACTATGTATTAACAAAAACTTATTTTCCATATACAAGTAAATTGTTTAAAAACGAAAGATATGCTGCAAATCAGATAACTGATAAATTAATTAACGCAATTTGAAAACTTAATTTGTGCACTATATATTGTTTCAAACATATTAAAATATCGAACGGTTTAAATATTCGTAATCATTTAAAATACATTGTATAATAATTGTTGAAACTAAAATAATTTTCACTCACCATTTACCATATTCCAACACAGAAATCTTTTATCGGTCGACTCTAATATTCCTCCTTAGGTGGTACTTCAAACAGCTAATCAGTGTAACAAAGAAAATAACATGAACCAGCAAAGAACCTCCCGTCCAGAGTAGAGTTTTTACGTGTGGATATTAGCGAATTGAAGCCAAGTGTGATTTTTTAAATTTTTGTTACTTGTTTGAACTTTTTACCCCTTCCATCTTTTTTTAGTTTTGTTTTCCGCTTCAAGCCGCATACCATTTTTTTCTATTTGACTTACTTTTTAATTTTTTAGTCAAATTCTAATTTTTACCCCCCCTCACTTTAGTTTTTGGCTTTTTTAAGGAAGACTTGAATTTTTTTTTTGTCTTAATTTCTTTTTCTTATTCTTTTTGCGTTTTTACGTGTGACTTGTTTTTTGGCATTGCGAAGCTTTGTTGAATTTTGTTTGGTTTCTTGGCCCGTTTTTCTTGAGTTTTGTTGTATTGCAAATTAAAGAAAAGAAAATTACATTAACAGCACTAAGGTCGTGCTGCTAATGAGGGACTCTGAAGAATCACCGCCGGTAAAGAAACGGACCGGGCTGAAAACGGGCCAAAGAAAAGCCGTACCCTGTTTTTCTTGCGAGTTTGAGTACGTCGATTAGGGGTGGAGAGTTGCCAGCATCGGATTTGCCAATAATGGCAAATCCAACGCCGATAAGATCTCCAACGGACGCACAGGAATAATTGATTTCCCGTACAACTAAACATTAGTATGGGTTGCTTGCCAGAATTGAACATGTAACAGCAAGTCCATTTTTTCTCAGACATACCGCTACCTTATAGATTTTTATTGACTTATAAACCTAATGTTTGTTGGCATGGTCTGTTGTAAGAAAAATGTAACATAGCCGCGAATCTGGCCCGAACCTACAATCATAGATTTCGTGGGTAGAGATCTTACCACTGAACCATTATCGCCGCCTTACAAATTCTTGCCTAATAATTGAACTTGAAGTGTTGACTCTTTGGAATTGAAACCACAAACTATGAGTCTGATTAACTTCGCCGAGGAACATATTAATCCTCATTTCAACTTTGACATTCACTATAAAATTATTTCATTTCAAATAGAATGATGAAAATTTTAATGTTAAGGTTTATTTATTCTTAAGACTTTTTAAACTAGCCAACCAAAATCTCAAAGTTTTATTATTGTTATGTAATTATTTTGAATTTAACTTCGACGTGTCAAAATATACCCGCCGCTTCTGGGGTTAATTTTTTTAAAGATATAGTTTATACGGTTAACTGGTTATAAGCACTTGTTTATTTTGAACATGGCCTGTTTAGAGTTTGTTAGTGATTAGTCAGACCGTTACAAAGTTAAAGTTATGATTTCTAATCGAATAGTAAGGATGGGTCATTTATTAATTTATTAGCAGGTTTGAAAAGGCGGTTACAAAGAAGACTGATGACGTGCTGACAGGGGTGCATTCGACGTGCTCTTCTGATGCTGTTGCTCATCTGCTTCACTTTTCGTTGTGCTGTGCATTGAGGGATAATTTTCTTTAAACATCCGTTATTTCAGCTTCTGTTGCCTTTCTGTCAGTTTGAAAGAATCTGTATATTCTCTTCTGCCATCTTTCATCGACAAAGATTTTCATCCATAGAATTACCAACTCACTGGAATTTATTTCTTTTCTAAAATTCTTTGTAAAATATAGAAATGTTTCCTGTTTCTGCTTGTCATCTTTTCAGTGCACTCACCATAGCTTCTCTTTTGTTACAGCAAACAACAGCTTGAATGGGGTGAACACTAATGAACAGTACTAAAATAAGAACTAGACATAATATCCTTAGAAATGGAGAGTGGAATGAGAACAGTTTCTTTTCTCGTACTTCCCACCTGTAGAACTTTCTTCTGTTCCTTTGCTTCCCTGGTAGCTACAATCTTCAAATATTTAAATCTATCGTCAGTCACCATCTTCTATCTTCTTGAATCCCGTTTATCTTCTGTCCTTTCATCAATCCTCCGTATTCTCAGTCTTCTTTTTTCACTTTAACTCCCTGGAGCCGCCTGCATACTAATGGCATTTATTTTATTTTATTTTTTTTTTTTTTATTTACTTATTTTTTTGTAAAATGTAAGTCTCTCAAAATCTTTAATACTACTTTGCAAATACCCCTATTTACATTATTCGGACTGTTATCCTCATCTTTATTGCCATATTTACAACGTTTAGGCCATTGTACGCTCCCGTCTTCTTCAGTTAATTGAATTTCGAACCGAACTCTTTATTTCGCCCACCGGAGTAGATAGTTCTAGTTCCACGTGCCATGCCTCTTCCGGATGTCTCAGGTATTTCCCTTTAACTCAACATGGTATTGAACTAGTCACTGGATCTAACCAACGTCTTTATCCACTGGGCCATGTGTCCTTGAGGACATCTCTGTATGAATTTCTGGGACTTATAAACCTAATGTTTCAGCAACCATTTTTTTTTTTTTACCAGTGTTCATATTGCAATTTTTGTTATTATTATTGCATTTCTTACCAGAGCTTACATTGCAATTTTGTTGTTATCCATCACTTTTCTCTAGCACTTCTTATTACTGGTTCCCATATCGTATTCATTTCTATGTTTGCTCGGCTCAGGATATTTTTGTGGCTGATTCTTTAAGTTTCGTATTTTCCAGTAATGCTCTCTGTCTATTATTTCATTTTCATCCCACAGGTGGCGGTGATCTTTCCTCCATATGTGATCAGCTACGCCTGATTTTTCTATTTCCCCTTGTCTTACTGTTTTACGACGATGCTCTTGCAGTCTTACCTTAATGGGGCGGCCTGTTTCTCCTTTGAGGCAGATATTGAAGAACACCTCTATACACACGCCTTCATTCCCTCCTTTTGTATATTTTCTATTTAGTTTTCTAAGGCAATAAAATATGTTGTTAATTATATGTAATTGTTTATACATTAATGCAAATACAAACAACCTAGGCTTACTTGACTGCACACAGGCATATATAATACTTAAACTAAATTACCAAAGAACTTGCAATCTTTCATTGGAAGTCTCTACACATATGCATAAAAAAGGAATATATCTCTATATGCACACTTTCATTCACCCGTTTTTGTATTCTTTGTAAGCTTATCTGCTGAGGGTGAGTTGATGTTCTCGCCATCTACGGACTCTGTGGTGATAACGGTGTGGTTATCACCCGTTCAGTATGTGGTCATTCCGAAGTCATAAAATGTATTCAAAAATGGTAGAAAAGTGCGCCAATCAACAGCTGCCAAGGGCAAATAATCATATAATATCTTATTTCTCATATATTCCCAACAAGGAAGAAAACATGCCTAGTTAAATGCACTTTCATATGCAACCATTTAGTCAACATGTAAAGTTCAATAAGTAAGTCACCAGAGTTCACAGTGAATCTTTTTTTATTAGTGTGATGTTCAATTTCAAAATGAGAACTGCATTAAATATTCAGATATAAGTAAGATTAGTATAAAAAAAGATGAGGAAGCTTGTGAGCAAACTGCTCTAGGATTCCTTGGCATTATATTTCCCAATCTGGCTCGTGTTCTGCATTTATGTATGATTCAAGCACCATGGCTGTTGCATTATATAGTTTTGTAAATGTAAAGAATCTCTTGTGTGTTAATTATTGTGGTTGAACCCATCTTGTTAGTAGACTGTTACTAGGCCAGTAAAAAGAGTCTTTTGTTAGCCTCGATGGACCATGTTTCCAAAACTCCAATTTAGTCACAAACTGGTCATGGTTAACTCCTCGTGAAACTAGGTATGTATTTAAATTTTATCCTTTTTTCAATTTTCTCAATTCGATTTTTGATGGCTTGTATATACTTGGAGCCGGTTTCTAACAAGTTTTTGGTTGTAGGTGCATCACTAAGTAACTATGATAGGACCATAATGCACACATTTTCAATCATAATATTTGAAAAGGATTTCAAAATTATAGACAATGCTTCAAAGACTATATACATTGGATTTTGTTTTTTGAAAGAGCCACTTTTCCTTTAGCGAACATAACGAAGAGACCATAAACTGTGGTTATGCGTTGCAAAATCTATAAAAAGCTTAAGGCTTGCTCTGTATTAAATAGCTTGACTTGAGAAAGAGATGGTTAATGTAGACCATGTTACAAATATATTCTCCGGAACTTCCTCATATAATGATAATGCGTCATAAATCCTAGCTGACTGGGCTAATATCTGCCTCCTAGTCCTCACATTTCTGTTTATTGTGATCTTTGTCACTGTCATCGTATTATCGTTAGGACAATGGTTATATCCTAATATCTTTTCATAATGTTCATGTTGAGAGGTGGTATTTTCCTTTACTATAATTGATTTAAGCTCCTTACTAATAGTGTTACAAGAGCGTAGGTTGAAATTACTTTCCTTGAGTCTATCAACCGCCCTTTTTATACAAGTCGATAAATTTATCCCGATTATTGCTAGTTTGTTGTAGATTATCTGCATAAAAGTTATTTTTGAGCATTTTAGTACATTCATCAAGCTGGTAATTCTCTAATATTTTAAAACGTAGTTAAGAATAAATGGGCTTGTGGTAAATCCGAAAATGAAGGTGTTATATCTAAGGACAACAGTTCGTCTCCATTTTTTATGAAGAAACGGAATTTGTGCTTATGTTCCTCCCTTTAATTATTTGAAAGGCTTTCCTTGTTTAATGATTTGAAAACAATAATCCTTTCCTTGTCTCGCCTAACATAACATACATGTTTGTTTTGAATTTTAAAATAACTCGATCATATTGTTGATCATATTTATGTTTTAAAATATGGTGATACCTGGTAATTTTTTATTTCATTATTTAAAGACTGTTTGTAAAAGTCGTAAATTTTCTTATTCCTTCTTCATTGAATATTAAATAGTATTTTTGAAATTTCTTTAATTTCATATTTTTATTAAATGATAAAAACAAGTAACTTATAAATTTTGAAAATAGCATGCCACCTATACAATGTAAATTACGTATTTAATATTATTCTAATATTTTTTTTCTTTTTTTAATATGATTTAACAGTATTTGTAGATTAATTATTTGCGTTTTTACAATAAAAAACGCATTAGTTGTTTCAAAAGTTTCTTTGCGCGATGAAATCGTGTCTCCTAACGTTCAAAAGGTAATTACAAATTAGTTTTGAAGTTTATGAGCATCATGAATGTCGATTTAATGTGCCTTATACACGGATAAATTATAATTAGCCTATAATATAATCTATATTTGTAAATTTCAAAATCTATTGGAGTTCATCACAAATATAACTTTGGAATTTTATTTAAAATATAAAATGGAAGTTTTATTTATTCTTTAAATCTTTACGTTTTATATCCTCGTAAATTTTTACCACTTTCTTATCAATGTTGAATTTTGTTCCGTTAAAAAGTGAATCAAAAAGATGTATTTTCAGGAAATCTTTCTAACTGGCAATAAACACACAAGTGGGCGTTGCAATTTCGTTTTCTCCGGCGCGTGACCAAGTTTTCCCGCTATTTTTCTAATGTCACGTGATTACATTAATTATAAATATCAGACACAAACTTGTTCTTTTCTCTTTTTCTTACGAAAATGAAGCTTTAAAGGATTCGCGTCTTGACCAAGTGCAGTCAGACGCTTATAAAAACATATTCACGTATGAACGTACGTACGACATTTTCAAAACTAAATTACAAACATACGAAACATTTTCAAACCAAACAAGAACTTTTCTGACTTTCTAAAGCTACAAGTTTATTCAGCATTGAGATTCTCACACGCAAGGGATACAAACGAGAATTACAACTCAGAGAGACGTCAAAGAAACAACTTTCTTTATGAGAGATTAGGAAAATTTACACTACAAACTTTTTTTCACTCAATATTTTTCATAGAAAAATTTCTGTCTTATTTAAAATTTTACCTTTATAGTAAAAAGGCAGACAACTTTTACTTACTTTTGGCATTGAACACTTCTGAAACAGTAAAGAACCTTTTCTCTTAAATATAGGCTAGCACAATATTATAAAACAAAATTGTCATTTTTTCGGAATTGAATATAGTTACCATTTGACCCTTTTTTTATAATTTATGTTTGTGGATATTGCATGTTTTATTTGCAGCTCAAAAATATTCACGCAGCCTTTAGTTTCACAACAAATTTGTTAATTAGTTCTAATATTTTCCTTTATTTAACATTCACATATTCTCAGCTTCGTAAAAAAACATATTATTTCAATGAGTAAAATATTAATTTGAGTTTTCCTAAATATTAATTGAACATTTTTATGAAATCTGTAAAATATGTTTATCCATATGCCGGTAAATTATGAATTTAATATTTCTAAGGTCTATCTTTATTTAATAAAACTTGTAGGATGTGTAAATTTTGTCAGTACCTATGCTATTAGTTGGATAATTGATTATGTAAATTTACAGGTTTCTTTTTAATTTAATATGAATCGGACTATTTATGAGACTTGTACGGCAATAAATTAAGTATTTTAAATTTTCACCCTATTTAGTATAACTTACTGTATTAAAAAAATAAAATGCGTTTTAATTCAACTGTTAAATGTGTATTAAATGTTGCATTTTAATTTTCTTTAAATTTAACGTGATTGGGAGTATTTATGCATTTTGAAAGGCGTAATATACAACAGTAAACTAAGTATTTAGTGTTAGTTGTATAGATTCTCTTTATTCAATATGATTTGCAAAATCTTGTAAATATTGCGTCCTATTCAACTGTTAAATCAATAATAACTATTACTTTTGGGGTTTATGTTAATTTAATATAAATGGGAGTGTTTATCACTCTCGAAAAATGTTTTTAATACGTCGCTAAATTATTTACAGTTAATTCTAAAATATGTCTTTAATGAATTACTTGTCTATTCTGCTGCTTATTATTTTTTTATTATTTTTGAGATTGCAAAACTCATTTCTTTATTCATTTAGATAAATTGTAAGAGTTTCAATTCTCAAATTTATCAAGATTTGTACACAACTGAAAAATTGAATTTATACAATTATAACCCCACCCCAACCCCAAAAAGTTAAATATAAGTGGTAGTGAGGGTGCAACTCTATCTACGTTCATAGTAAGCAAACGCTGATAAGAATATAATCGGAGTTACATGGATAGAGAGCCTAGTTCACCTAACCCTAAACTCTTTACCCATGGCTGGAAGCAAAAGATGGATTCATACTTTCACAAGTGAATTTATGCAAAAGTGAACGCAACAAATCCGAGCGGAACTTGAACTTGGCTTATTAATTCCACTTTCCACGTTAATAACCGCTATGCTACTCGCATATATATTTGTCTTTTCATTTTAATTTAAATTTGTGTCAAATTTCAATTACTTAAAACTTAATTCAGTCAAAACATACGAAGAGACATTTTGATTAAAATATATTTTATTTTTATACGATTTCTAATACAATACAATATTTCTATCTAGTCTAACAATGATAAAAACTAAAAAAGGATGGTTTCTCCTTGACACTATTGTCTTCAAAAGCGATGATTAAATTATAATAAAACCTAAACATATAAAAGTGGCTTTATACATTTCCTTTGTTCTTGAGAATTTACAACAAAAAAATAATGAACATTATTTATTTAATAGAAAATGATTAATTAGAAATTTTATGCAAATGATTTTAATTTGAAAATGCATTGAATTTTTATTTGATCAAACAATAACTGATCACTTGAAGAGTCTAGAAAGTAGTTCTCATGATGTTTCTAAAATTATGCAATAACGACTTGGATTCAATTCCAAATCCATTCACAGTTGATATAGAACACGTAAAAACATTTGCCATTTGCTGGGAATAATATTTAAAACTTTCAAGTGATACAATTCTCAGGTTTTAATTTTATAAGAATATCTTGAATCTTAAATTCTTTTTGACTTGGTGTTCATGCTGAATTTCCAATGTCATACTATTTAGCGACTGAAACCTTTTTACCATTTGTCGCAACACATTTGTGTGAATCAGAATTTTTAGTATTGGAATTAAAACAAAAATTTGTTCCATTATTAAAAACATGGACCTTGTCTTGAGATCAGCATTAATACATACTAAACAAAGATTTGATTTGTTGTGCAAAAATAAACAAGCAGATTGTTCTCACAAAATGTATTTTTCTTGTATTAAATTTATAATTTTAAAATTCAAGAAATGTTAATTTTTATTTTATTTAATTATTAGTTGATTTTGAGTAAAAACAATAATTAAAATGTTGATGAATTTCGGCACTATTTTGCCTGAGATATTGAATGAACTGATTGTCACCTAAAATGATAATCTAATCATACATTTGACAACTAAATTCCTCATCGTTTACTTTATAATCTAAACAATCAAAAAATAATCTTCGAAATGCGTAAGGTAAATAGTGCCATTACGACGAAGCACCAGGATAAAGAGAGCTGCTCCAGGCTGTTCAATTTGTGATAGTGAGATCGGGGGGGGAGTATAGCGAAGAAAACGGCGACTTACCTCGTCAAACGAAACAACAGCGCGTCGCGTGTATTCTACGACGGAAAATGTGGCGAAAAAGAAAATTATTTACCAAACAAAAGGGCACGTATTCCGCATGACATGGAATTTTTGAATGAAAAAAAAAAAACAAAACCGTCGCTATAAAAGTATGTTGATATGAAATTACTGAACATCCTCTCCCAGCTGTCGACGAATGGAAAAAATATTCGGCGATAAAAGCAGGAAGGAAATTCGTTTTTTGGGGTGTTTTTTTTTCCATAGGCCTAGAATGGCTGGTTACTGGAAGTTCAATTTGTCTTTACTGGACAGGCGATACTTCCGGGGGCGGCTAACTAGCTTCGTGCAGCGGGAGCTAGTGTAGTCTGTTATCAGGAATAGGTGGTGGGGCAGACTTAAAAGTAGAATTAGGTCCTGCACCACTGATTTCAGCAAACGGCTTGCTCTAGATAGAGCTGATAAGGCGAGGACGCTTAAAGACAGTCTTTCCAAAGCGGTGGCTGGGTAGGGGGTATCCCGTAGAGATAGCCTTAGCTGGGGAGGCCGTGGAGCGTTCGAATAGCGAGCGCTTCATAGGCCAGATAATTGGACATAAGTTAAGCAAGATGTCTTCCGAATCTGTGAACATGGGCGCACAATTGCGCAAGGAAGAGGTCCGTTGAGGTGGCAATCGTTACATTCACGAAGTCGAAACCCCGGAGGGGCGTACTCTTCGGGCCACCTACGACATGTGCGAGGCGTTTCGGCGGCATTTCGAGAGCCGGTTTACCAGTGAGCCTGGTTTTCGTGAGGACGATATTCGCAGCTATTTAGCTGATTTTCCTCGGCTTTTGTCGACTGAGGCGGCTAGCTGCGAGGGAGAGATTACGGAGGGCCAGGTCTACGCGGCTTTGAAGAAGGTCGACAGAGGCAAGTCGACCGATCTGGATGGTTTGCCCTATGAATTGTACTTGAGGCTGTCGTACATCTTTGTCCCGATTTTGACAGTGGGGTTCAACAACTGGTTTCCAGGGGTGTGATCACGCTGTTGAAAAAGGGCAAGAGTGTTGGGGGAAACCTAGACGATTACATGCCCATAACTCTGCTAAACACAGAGGCAAGATCCTGCAGGAGCGTTTGCAGTCAGTTGCCGAGTCTCTGTTGAGTCCGGAGCAGACATGTTCTGTGAAGGGCCGAACAATTTAGAGCAACCTGCATTTGATCCGCACGATCATAGAGGGATTAAAAGAGGACGATTGAGGCCGCGCTGATCACTTTGGGTCAGTCCAAGGCATTTGATAGGGTTGACCATCGCTATCTTGCTACTGTCCTGCAGGCCGCCGGATTCGAACCCGACTTCTGTCGCTGGATTAGCCTCCTACATCGCTTCCCCAGTGCTGTGGTACAGGTGAACGGGAAGCTGTCGGACGCTTTTGCGCTGTCTAGGTCGGTTCGTCAGGGTTTTCCGCTGTCGCCCCTACTTTATGCTTTGGCGTTGGAACCTGTTCTTCACCGGCTGAGGAACAGGACTTGCATTTCCTGGAGGAGATTGAGCCAGGGTTTCTGCGTGCGCCGATGAGGTATCTGCTTTCGTGTCGTCCCACAGCGACATTGAGGCAGTAGAGAAGGTTTTTGATCGGTACGAAAAGGTGACTCGACATCCAGCTGGAGAAAAATTGGTCTGAAGTACGAGCAAAGGTCGATGCTGCCGGCCAGACTTGGCATCGACGGAGGTTGTCCGTGAAGGGCAGAGCGGATGTGTGCTACATACATTCTCCCTCTTGTTTTATCGATTGTCCGTACTTCCTCTCTGTGACGGCCATAGGATACGGCCATCGGGAGGAGCTCGGACGAGTCTCTATCCTCCAACGTCCGTGTCATGGCGGAATGCCACGCGAGAAGGTTGGGTCGCCGCGTGTTGACGCGTGGAGATCCGATTATGGAGGAGATTGTGAGGAACGCGTTCCCTCGCCTGATTATCAACTCGCGGGCTGAGCGCAATCGTAAACCCCAGGATCAATCGGATTTCCTTCGCGAATGTCGGTCGACCTTGTTGGCCGTTCCTCGGTCCAGTGACCGTTCTCGGCCTAGGAAGGTCTTCTATCGCTTGTTCGTGGAGGGGGTCGCAAAGGATTCCCTACGTGAGGATCTCAGCTTGTCGGTGGATGGATTTTGCTCTTACTGGTCTTGGGCGCCAGCGACGGTTTACCTCAGTAACCCTGAGTTTCCGCTTACCTGGCGATTGGCTCGGAATCGGCTGCCTCTCAATGACAAGGCCTTCATATGGGGCTTGGAGGATTTGCCAGACTGTGAACGGTGTGGCCTTGGTTTAGAAGAAATGGCTTCGCACGCCTTCTACCATTGCCCCTGGGTCCGCCCCTTATGGGACCATGTCGGCGAACTGACGGCTCGTCTCGCTCCCGAAAAGCTTGTACCCATTGATCGCGCATACGCGTGAGACAATGTGTCGCCCCCGTATTCCGGGGTGAAACGGATAGTGTTTTTGACGCTGCTAGCCACGGCCCGAATAGTGATATGGATGACGCGACAGGAGGAAGTCTTGCGGGCACTCGTCTTTCTCATCAGGATCTGATCCAATTCTTTGAGCATCAGCTCAAGATGAAGATTAGAACTGATAGAAAGTGCATGCATTCGAAAGGTGGGTGACTCAGGTGAGCTTGGTTCGTTTGAACGGGGCTAACCTTGATTTTCTCTTTTAGGTCAAGCCTACGTCACATCGGGGTGGTTGCCTGTGGAGACTTTCCTTTGGTTAGGTTAGACAAGCTTTTGTGTACCTAGTTAATGTGAGTAAGTGTTGTTCCCGGCCTGTCCTCGGCCACATCTTTAGTTATGATCCAGCCTGAGATTCCCAACCTCCTCTGTTTTGAGGGTTTGACGGGCCCTACTAACATCAGTTATGTTTAATTTAATTTGATTTTTAGTATCATTAAATTTTTATGACACGGGGCGCGTTTTGTAGGTCTCCCTAGGGAGAATGTGCTATTATGGTGTATGGAGGATTGATTGGTGACGGACGAGTTCTTGTGGTGAATGTGGAAATTGTAATGTATGAATGGGTCGTGAATTGGATTAGCTAGGTATAGGATAGTTAGTTAAGACCAGCTTCAATCCCTCTCCCTTTTTCGGCCTTGTGCCACAATTGTAATTTTTTTACAATAAATACCGGAAATTCGGGTATTTTGGCTACCGCGTTTGTTGGAGAATGAGTTATTTTTCTCACTAGTTGCGTGCATTGTAATTCGTGAGATAGTACCTGCGAATCAAGCTTTCAGCATTTCTTTCTGCCTCCCGATGTTCAAGTCTGAACTTCGTGATTTATTCTTGTGACGTGTAAATTGTCTGCGGCAAACATTTTCTTTTGTAATCCCAGATCGCTTACACATCCCAAAGTGAAAAAAGAGAAAATCACCCATAGTTATCTCAGCAGAAATGAAGTTTCAAAATATAAACAGCAACTGTGTTAAGTTGGACATGTCTAACGTATTTGAATTTATTTTTAATCCTATAATTAAATATTCTATAAATTTTAATTTATTTTTACAAACTCATACGAAAAAGTTGAGAATTCGTCCAACAAAATCAAACTTTAAAAAAACAAGCTCAAATAGAATGCATTTAAAAAATAATTTTTTTAAGGTCAGTGAATGCTTTTCTTAAAAACTTTCAAGATTTATATTTTACATCACTAATTAATCTATGTAGTTTCCAATATGTGGACAAGAAAATCTAATCAATAATCTGATAAAGTATATTAAAAAAAATAATGTATTATCTATCTATCTATCTATCTATCTCTATATATATATATATATATATATATATATATATATATATATATATATATATATATATATATATATATATATAGACTGAGGAATCTGAGAACCCAGTTTGAATTTCAGTCGAATCCATTACATTCACTTACGTGCTAATACCCTTGGAAAAGGTATGAATCTTCTCCTTCTCCTGGGTAAATTGCTATTTACCCATAGCTGGACAGACTTTCTATAGCCTTGATGACAACTGGTCTAGGACAACTCTGAATTCAAAACCTGTGGAAGGTTATTTGGGGACCTTGTGGCACATACTGCACCAGGTCTCTATATTTGGCCCTTCAACAAGTGTGGTTGGTTCTGCACAAAACCTTCACCACTATGATCAAATCCTATATGCTGGTGTCTGGGCTGTCAATTCCTAGGAATCCTCATACATTGAATACAACGTGAGAGTCCACAATACACACACACACACACACACACAATACAAACACATGAACACAAAACACACACACACACACACAATATGCTTAATTTTAAATTTTAATTATCTATAAATGTTCCTCTTAGACTTTAAAGAGCATATGCATACATCTACTTATAATGTAACCCTATAGCTCAAGTAGCCGCCGAGCCTTGTATAGGATGAACCTTACTATAAAATATATATCATTAATAAGGTGAAGCATTTTTGATTTTTATGAATCAGATATCGAATAAATACCTTGATTTTGTCAGTATTATGGAAAAATCTTTCTTTATCATTATTTGACATGAATTAAAATGCTCAGGAAAACATTTAATTATATAAAAGTGTAGAAAACCGATTTCATTTTTGGGAATGGTTAAATTAAAATATTACAAACTTTCAACTTGGAAATATTGGTTACCTAAAGAATTAAAAGTGACAAATTCTTCACGTTTTATGTTGCCATATAAAAATAAAAAATCGCTGACCACTCGTATCCGAGGATGCTCACAACTGGGGCGGCTAGCTAATCCCTGTTGAAGATGCCTGCTCAGGTACATTTATGTTTGTTCAACACCCACAGAGCCCACCTGTGGCTTATACTGAAACTATACTGAATAGACGTTATTTACACAACTTCTGGGGTAGAGAGCATATTATTTAGCATGATCAACATTCTGAATGAGGCCAGCACACTTAAACTCACGGTCATGATGACTTGCGGCATCATGATAGCTCAATCATTGATGGCTCCCAAAAAGTTCCGTCTAACCAATTTCACTGCTAAGTCTTGAGTCAACCCTTGGCATGACTTTCAGGCACTTTCTAAAGGTACCACACACTGAGATTGCCTCCCCGAGACTAGTAACATCAAGAAGTCACCTTTCTTACAAATCAACCATGGTGAGATTCAAACCCAGGTCTCATGGTCAGAAAGCAAACACTCTAACCACTCGGCCATATACATACATACGTGTATGTAGTGAATATGGCAAAATAGTTGTAATGGCAGTAGGAAGATTGCATTATACCATATTACCAAGTATTGAGAGCTTACCTATTTGTGACCAGTGAAAACTGGCCTTAAATCTCATAGATTTTATCTAAGTATATATATTGACATTTCGACAGGTATTATCCTGCAACTAAAAGGGGATCTAATGTGTTAGTGTTCATATTATTATTCCTGTAATTGTTTACTTTTTTAGGGTAAATTTAACACAAAGTTTGTTTTAAGGTGGGTCCGATGTGTAGAGTGACCCAAACTGTCAATATCTTATGATTAATGCCATGGCAATCTCTTTAGTTCAATAGAAAGGTAGTTTCAGAGAAGGAATTTTTAAGGATTAGGTACATTTTGTGTTATCTCCTTTCCGAAGATGAGCAAATCAGAATTTGGCATAGGAAACTTTATGTTGAATCAATCATTATTTGCTGCACTAAGCTTGACTTGCGATCTCGACACAGAAAAGAGTGTAAGAATATACACGATCGACTACACTCCGTCCATATAGAAATACCATGATAGAGCAAAGCACTATCGGGTTCTGTCACCTACAAGGAAAAAATATCTGCTTATCTGCTTTATCCCCTACAACTTGATATACAATATGTTCAATATTTCAACCCTCTCACCAATTAGGACTTAAATCTTCAGACAAGTTAAATATCAACACAACTACTAAGAAACAATAAACTAAAGTTTCTATATTGCCTACTTTGTTCCCCAATTCCTTACTCCATGAACATAATCATTTGAATAAATACAACCTTAGTTTGAAACCATTCCTCAAAATCCAACATTAACTTGAGTGAAATTTAAAACTCTGTGTGTTTTTGAAATGTTTATTCTTCCAACATTTGCCCACAAAACAAAAAATCAAGAATCACCCGCCAAATACCTATTATATTGTCCCATAAAAGGTAATAAGATGTTATAGAAATTTTAACTGCTTGTTAATTGTGGAAGGTTCTGCAAAACAAACTTCAGCAGTAAATTCCATAAATGTTCAATTAGGGTAAAACCAGAAGTCCCAGGTTGGTGTCCACCCAATAGCCCAACAAAATTGCTGTATTCCCTATGTTTTCTTTTTATTGATTCCCTTTCAATTTTCTTTTACCTTATCAACCCTTTGCTCAAAGGGTTAAGCCAAAATATTTACAGAGAAGATACATTTTTTCAGTAATAATCATTTAGTATTCAAATTTACTAATTCCCCCCATAGGAACAGGGGAAGAGAGAAATCTCCCTTTCAAAATGTATTTGTGCAAAGTGAAAATAACAAAACCCAACAGAATTGAAACCTCATCTCCGATTAACATTCCTATCCATTGTTTCATTACACCATTGCTCATTCCTCCCAGCACCTGATATTCTCATCTAGTTACATCTATAAGAACTGTTGTTACCTTCTGTTATCAGAGGTGCCGGTGTTTCAAATATGATTTGGCCATAAGTTTTTACATAAAAATAAAAGCTTTAAATTGGATTTTTGAATAATGGGGTTTTGATTTAATCCACTGTCATTGATGCTTAACACGCAAACATGTTTAATGTAACCAGGAAAAAAAGTTGCTATAATGGATCACTGAATATAAAATATTTCAAATTCAAATTGAATAAACAGAGATGTACAGATTCCAATTTTTTCAAATTTAAGAATGTCATCAACTATATCACACCCAGAAGTAGAGATAATTATCCACTGAAGCATTGGTTTTGAGGACATGATAACAAATAGAAAATAAATATTTTTATCTATTAAACTGTTATCTTCCTCAAATAAAGTTTCGGAAAAAGTACATTTTATTTTTTGAATAGGTAATCCTCCTTGAGCCTTTCAGAATCAGCAATATTCTCCTTTAGAGTTTCACAACTCCAATAAAATGTAATATACTGATGAAAAATCATGAACATCTGTCTTACTTTTCTTTCATGTTGATTTCAACATGTTTCAAAACACAAACAATCACGTAGGACCTACATAAAGATCAGAAATTTTCTCAAACAATTTTCTGATCTTTAAATGATTTTCTTCGTTTATTGTTATTTTAATTCTTTTTTTAATATGTGCATTGTTGGTTTGTTTTAACAAATTTGGTCCAATTAATTCATTTAATGTTCAATTAGAATAAAATTTGGGTAGGAGGTTGGTGTTGGTGAATAGCAACAACACAGGCGAAGTATTCTTACCTAA
Source organism: Acanthosepion pharaonis (assembly GCA_903632075.3). Taxonomy (NCBI): domain Eukaryota; kingdom Metazoa; phylum Mollusca; class Cephalopoda; order Sepiida; family Sepiidae; genus Acanthosepion; species Acanthosepion pharaonis. Next base: position 1,992 of record CAHIKZ030001415.1, on the reverse strand, counting down.
ACACAAGCATTTTTTGATTCATTTTTTACATAAATTCTTGTTTTTTTTTGTTTATTTCAATTCATTCATTCATTTTCATTCTGTTTTCCTGTTTTTTTTCATTCATTAATTCCTTTTTTATTCCAAATTTCTTTTTAATTTAGCCTAGCTTTTATCATTTATTTCCCATAGCTTTCCCAAATATTTTTCTTCCTATTTTCGTTCATGTATTTTACATTCTTCTATTTTTGTAACATTCGTTATTTCATAAATGTTTTTCTTTTTCACAATTGTATATATAACTTTCATTATTTTCTATCGTCTTTTTTTGAACATTTTTTATTTTTTTGAAAAAAAATCTTCATTTTTTAAACTTTATTTCAGTATTTTTCAAAAACTTGCTAAGTTATTGCAATTGATGACAATGGGAGAAGTGTTTCATTCAAAGTGAATTTATAAGTTATCCAAATTTCCAGGGACGCTCCTTAAGCCTATATAAAAAGCATGCACATTTTCTCTCTATCCACTTTTCTCTTTTTCAGCTTCTTTAAGATGTAGTCGCATCTAGGGTAAAAGTTTCCTTCCACTGGTTTGCGCATTCGTTTCATGGTTTCTCTCTCATTTTTGTCAACTTTTCACACATGTGTCTATCGTTGGACTACACAATTTCATAAACACAGAGAAAAATGTTTACTATCCAAAGTGTTGATTCCTGCAACATAATGGTGACTAAATTTTTACTCAAATCTACCAAAATCCTGCAATCCACATTTCTTGCTGTTTCGAATATACTTCTACTGGAATTACAATTGCTGTCAAACATGACCACATATTGAAAAAACATCGATTGGCTGCTGGTTTCTGGTGGTTGAATAGGTAATTTGCCATAATCTACAGTAACCTTGTCTTGAAACAAACTTCCTGAACGTTTCTGAGGTTGATTGTCCCAGTGCAGAAACTGTTACAAGAGAGAAAATTTTGGTATTCATTTTGTTGTTTGTAATAAAATATTTCTTTTATAAAATAAAGAGAAAGATATTTAAAGAATCGAAAAGTGTAAAATTTAATGCTACTTTTGAGTGTGAATATTATTCTATTTTTCATTTTTAAAACTGTTAGATTGGTTTTTGTATGGAAGTTCAAAAAGGAAATAATTCTGTGACTGCAACCAGTTAACAGTATCAATTCAATAAAGCTTTATCATTTTCTATTTTTTCTTCACTTCCTTTAGCTTAATAATTTTTAAAATCAGAATTGAAAAAACCTCATTGGGCACAATTAAATATTTCATGACATCAAACAAGAAAATAATTAGAATAAAAGCAATGAATAAAACTCAAATGTTATAAGATCTAGCAGAGTGGTCATTTCGTGATTTGATTAAAAAAAACTGAATCAGTTCAAAAATGAACCTAGAAATACGATATCCTTTCAACTTGGGAAGAAGACCAGTATGCCAAACCCAAATCCTTGTTTAATCCCTCAATGAACTTATTTTGAAAATAAATTTCAAATCCGATCCCACCTTTCCTCTCAGCTGTTGAACGAAGATGCCAAAAGCATACATCCAATGTCATCTGTGTTATGAAATGGTAGGTTGAAGTGTAATTGCAACTGGAAATTATTATTGATGTCCCTGATGGTTTTCTTATGGTTGTTAAATTGAAGTCAGAATTCTGTTTCCGTTTTTTCAACATAATGCCCTTGTTTGCACTTGTAGCAGAAAAGCAAATATACAAGATTTTAACTATCACAATTCAGAACCAAAGATTTGAATACTACATGAGTGCTGGGGGTGGGGGTAAAACTGCTATCAGTGATATGTCTACAGACTTGGCACCAGGGTTAATTCCAGGTCATATTCCCTAGGTGACGTGGTGAAAAATGTATACTGGATGTGGTTAAGACTATGTATAGGTTAGGGTGTTGACGTCTAACAGGAAGTGGGTTTTCGTTGAATATTTTTCTAATTGTCTGATCAAGTTTTAAATACTGGAAATCTTTCGTTAAAAT
>CAHIKZ030001414.1:1082500-1243539 GCA_903632075.3 Acanthosepion pharaonis | reverse complement strand
CCTCCCCACAGAAAACTACCCAGAAGTGAATTTTAGGACTCGGTTGGGCCCTCCCCAGAAACCCCAGAAGTGAACTTGTAGGGACTCAGGGGGGCCCCTGCCCCAGAAAAATCCCAGAAGTGAACTTGTGGCCCGGTTGGGACCCCCTGAAAATCCCAGAAGTGAACTATTTTTGGACTCAGGGGACTCCCCGAAACTCCCCAGAAGTGAACTAGGACTCAGGTTAGTGCCACGCCCACAGAAAACTACCAAGAAGTGAACTATGTATGGACTCAGGTTGGGGACCCGCCCAAGACAACACCCAGAAGTAACTATGTATGGACTCAGGTTGGGGCCCCGCTCCAGACAACCCCCGAAGTAAACTTTTCCGGTTGTCCCACTCCCCAAAGACAACCAAAATTGGACCGGGGGCCCCCAGCCCCAGCCCCAAAAGGGAACGAGGGACTAGGTGGGACCCCCCAAGCAACTCCCAAAAGGGGAAAATAAAGTTTTGCCAAACCCCGGGCCCCCGAAGGAAATTTTAGGCCCGGAAACCACTCCCAAAAAAAAATGAACTTTAGGTTTTTGGGGGGCCCCCACCCCAAAGGGAATATTAGGGAATTGGGGCCCCCCCAAAACTCCCAGAAAACTATGGGACTCATTTTTCCCCCCACGACCCCCCAGAAAAAGTATGGACTGGTTGGTGCCACCCCCCAGAAACACCCGGGGGAATTTTAAAAAGTTCCAACCCCCAAAAAATGGGGTTTGAAAGCCCCGGGGGGGGCCCGCCCACAACAACCCCGAAGTGAACTGTAGGGACTCAGGTTGGGGCCCGCCCACAGCAACCCCCCAGAATGAACTAGTTGGACTCAGGGGGCCATGCCCAAGACAAAAAAAGGGAAAATTTAAATGGTTGGGAAACCACCCCAAAAGTAAATATGGGGACTCAGGTTGGGCCACCCAACCCCAAAATTGAATTGGGGGGCCCCGAAAACTCCCAAAGTAAATTTGTAGGACCGGGGGGCCCTGCCCCGAAACCCCCAAAGTGAACTATGTATGGACTCGGGTTGGGGACCCCCCAAAAGAAAAACCCCCGAATGAACTAGTTGGACCATTAGGACCCCAAGAAACTACCAGAAGTGAACATTTTTTCCCGGGGCCCCCCCAAAAATTCCCGGTGAACAAATTTGGACTAGGTTGGTTTCCCCCCCCAGAATCCCCAATGAAGGTTGGGGGCCCAAAAACCTCCCAGGGAACTATGGGGTCCGGTTGGCCCTGCCCACAGAAAACCCCCAAAAGAAGTAAACATGTATGGACTCAGGTTGGGCCCTGAAGCAACTCCCAAAAGGGAATTTTGTTTGGGGGGACCCTCACAGAAACCCCCAAAGGAATTTTGGTTTTGGGCCCCCCCCACAACAACCCCCGAAGTGAACTTTTGGACCAGGTTAACCACCCCACAGCAACTCCCCAGAAGTAAATTTGGGGGCCGGGGGGGTTTTTCCAAAAACTACCCGAAGTAACTATGATGCCCGGGGGGAGGCCCGCCCCCAAAAACCCCGGGCTTGTGGGCTGGTTGGGACCCCCCCAAAGACAACTACCCAGAAGTGAACTATGTATGGATTTTGGGCCCCCGACAACACCCAGAAGTAACATGGGACTCAGGTTAGGCCCCCCCAAAAACCCCAAAAAAATTGTTTGGGTTTAAAAAACCCCATGAAAGAAACTGGGGGAACCCTTTTGCAGAAGGGGAAAAATCCCCGAAAAAATTTGAGGGAAGGGTTTGGGCCCCCCACGCCCAAACCCCCGAAGTAAATTTTGGGACCCTTTTGGCCCCCCCAGACAACCCCCAGGGAACTTGTTAATTGGGCCCTCCCCCAAAAATCCCGAATGAATAGTTGGGGCCGGGGGGCCCCCGCCAAGAAACCCCAAAAGGAACTAGTTGGCCCGGGGGGGCCCCCCAAAAACCCAAAATAATATGTATGGCCCTCGGGAGTGCATGCCCCAAAAATGGTGAACAGAAGACCAGGGGTGACTAAGACAACTACCGAAGTGAACTTTAGGGGACTCATTTTTCCCCGAAACTCCCCAAAGTAAACTAGTTGGGTTGGGGGCCCCCCACAACAACTACCCGTGAACATGTATATCGGTTACCCCCCCAAAACCCCAAAAATGAAGTGGTGGGTTTCCACGAAAACCCCAAAAAGAATATTTAGGAGTTTACGCCCCCAAAAAATGCATTTGGACTCAGGGGGCCCCCTGTAAGAAAATCCCGGGAATTTAAAAAGGACTAGGTTGGCCCTGCCCGACAACACCCAGAAAATATTAATTTGTGTCACGCCCCCCCAAAAAAATTAAAATTTGGTTGTCCACCCCCAAAAAAAACCCCCAGAAGGAACTTGGGATGGTTAGGGCCCTGCCACAGCCCTCCCCAGAAGTAACAGGATATTTAGCCCTCCCAAGAAAAAAAAGAATGAACTAGTATGCTCAGGACCACCCCCAAGAAACTCCCAAAATGAACAAATTTGGCCGGGGGCCCTCCCCAAGAAACTAAAGTGAACTATTTTGGGGCTCTTGGGCCCCTCCCAAGAAACAAAGAATGAAACTAGGGGGACCCAGGGGGCCACCCCCCCAAAAAAAACCCCAAAAGGGGTTTTTTTAAACCCCTTGACTGACAGCAAACCCCGAAGTGAACTATTTTGGTTTTGGGCCCTGTCACAGACCCCCCGAAGTGAACTTGTATGGACTCAGGTTAGGGCCACTGCAGACAACTACCCAAAGTGAACTATGTATGGACTCAGGTTAGGGCCCTGCTCACAGACAACTACCCAGAAGTATGAACTATGTGGACTCCAGGTTACCACTGCCACTTACAGACAACTACCCAGAAGTGAACTATGTGGGACTCAGGTTGGGGCCCCTGCTCACAGACAACTACCCAGAAGTGAACTATGTATGGACTCAGGTTAGGGGCCCTGCAGACAACTACCCAGTGAACTATGTATGTGGACTCGATTGTATGGACTCAGGTTGTATGGACTCAGGTTAGCCACTGACAGACAACTACCAGAAGTGAACTATGTATGGACTCAGGTTAGTGCCACTGCCCACAGACAACTACCCAGAAGTGAACTATGTATGGACTCAGGTTAGTGCCACTGCCCACAGACAACTACCCAGAAGTGAACTATGTATGGATTCAGGTTAGGGACCCTTCCCAGCTGCAGACAACTACCCAGAAGTGAACTATGTATGGACTCCAGGTTAGGGCCCCGCTCACAGGACAACTACCTAGAAGTGAACTGGGAGTGACTCAGGTTAGGACCCCACAGACAATCAACACCAGAAGTGAACTATGCATGGACTCAGGTTAGGGCCCTGCTCACAGACAACTACCCAGAAGTGAACTATGTATGGATCTCAGGTTAGGACCCTTCCCACAGACAATCACCTAGAAGTGAACTATGTATGGACTCCAGGTTAGGGCCCTGCTCACAGACAACTACCCAGAAGGAACTATGTATGGACTCAGGTTAGGGACCCTGCCCAGACAACTACCCAGAAGTGAACTACATGGCGACTCTGTAAGAAATTTGCCTCAGACAACTACCCAGGAAGTGAACTATGTATTGACTCAGGTTACTGGGACAACCTGAACCCAGGTTAGGACCTTCCCAGACAACTACCCAGAAGTGAACTATGGACTATGGAAGACTCCCAGAAGTGAACTATGTATTGCCCTCAGGTTAAAGCCACAGACAACTACCCAGAAGTGAACTATGTATGGACTCAGGTTAGGACCCTTCCCACAGACAACTACCCAGAAGTGAACTATGTATGGACTCAGGTTATGGACTCAGACAACTACCCAGAAGTGAACTATGTATGGACTCAGGTTAGCCCTGCCACAGACAACTACCCAGAAGTGAACTATGTATGGACTCAGGTTAGTGCCACTCCACAGACAACTACCCAGAAGTGAACTATGTATGGACTCACCCAGAAGTGAAGAAGTGAACTATGTATGGACTGAACTATGGTTCAGGTTAGCCACTGCCACAGACAACTACCCAGAAGTGAACTATGTATGGACTCAGGTTAGTGCCCCTGCCCACAGACAACTACCCAGAAGTGAACTATGTATGGACTCAGGTTAGTGCCACTGCCACAGACAACTACCCAGAAGTGAACTATGGACTCAGGTTATGGACTCAGGTTATGTGGACTCACAGACAACTACCCAGAAGTGAACTATGTATGGACTGCCCACAGACAACTACCCAGAAGTGAACTATGTATGGACTCAGGTTAGGGACCCCTGCCCACAGACAACTACCCAGAAGTGAACTATGTATGGACTCAGGTTAGTGCCACTGCCCACAGACAACTACCCAGAAGTGAACTATGTATGGACTCCCAACTACCCAGAAGTGAACTATGTATGGACTCAGGTTAGTGCCACTGCCACAGACAACTACCCAGAAGTGAACTATGTATGGACTCAGGTTAGGGGCCCTGCTCACAGACAACTACCCAGAAGTGAACTATGTATGGACTCAGGTTAGTGCCACTGCCCACAGACAACTACCCAGAAGTGAACTATGTATGGACTCAGGTTAGTGCCCTGCCACAGACAACTACCCAGAAGTGAACTATGTATGGACTCAGGTTAGGACCACTGCCCACAGACAACTACCCAGAAGTGAACTCAGGTATGGACTCAGGTTAGTGCCCCTGCCCACAGACAACTACCCAGAAGTGAACTATGTATGGACTCAGGTTAGGCCCCTGCCACAGACAACTACCCAGAAGTGAACTATGTCAGGTTATGGAGACAACTCCAGTGAACTATGTATGGACTCAGGTTAGTGCCACTGCCCACAGACAACTACCCAGAAGTGAACTATGTATGGACTCAGGTTAGTGCCACTGCCCACAGACAACTACCCAGAAGTGAACTATGTATGGACTCAGGTTAGTGCCCTGCTCGCAGACAACTACCCAGAAGTGAACATGTATGGACTCAGACAGAAGTTATGTATGGACTACCCAGACAAGTGAACTATGTATGGACTCAGGTTAGGGCCCCTGCCCACAGACAACTACCCAGAAGTGAACTATGTATGGACTCAGGTTAGGGCCCTGCCACAGACAACTACCCAGAAGTGAACTATGTATGGACTCAGGTTAGGACCCAGCCCACAGATTAAACACCAGAAGTGAACTATGTATGGACTCAGGTTAGGGCCCCTGCTCTCAGACAACCACCCAGAAGTGAACTATGTATGGACTCAGTTAGGGCCCCTGCTCACAGACAACCACCCAGAAGTGAACTATGTATGGACTCAGGTTAGGCCCTGCTCAGACAATCATCACCCAGAAGTGAATTCATGTATGGACTCAGGTTAGTGCCACTGCTCACAGACAACTACCAGAAGTGAATCCAGGAAGGACTGCAGTGAGCCACTGCCACAGAGACAACTACCCAGAAGTGAACTATGTATGACCAGGTTAGGCCCTGCTCACAGACAACTACCCAAGTGAACTATGTATGGACTCAGGCAGCCACTGTCCAGACAACACCCAGAAGTGAATCCATGTATGGACTCCAGGTTAGTGCCCTGCCACAGACAACTACCCAGTATGTGGATGGGACTCAGGTTAGACAACCCACAGACAACCAGAAGTGAACTATGTATGGACTCAGGTTAGTGCCACTGCCCAGACAACTACCCAGAAGTGAACAACTCAGGTTACCCAGAAGTGAACTATGTATGGACTCAGGTTAGCCCCTGGACAGACAACTACCCAGAAGTTATGGCCTCAGGTTAGTGCCACTGCCACAGACAACTACCCAGAAGTGAACTATGTATGGACTCAGGTTAGTGCCACTGCCACAGACAACTACCCAGAAGTGAACTATGTATGGACTCAGGTTAGTGCCACTGCTCACAGACAACTACCCAGAAGTGAACTATGTATGGACTCAGGTTAGTGCCCCTGCCCACAGACAGACAACTCACCCAGAAACTACCCAGAAGTGAACTATGTATGGACTCAGGTTAGGGGCCCTGCCCACAGACAACTACCCAGAAGTGAACTATGTATGGACTCAGGTTAGGTTAGCCCTGCCACAGACAACTACCCAGAAGTGAACTATGTATGGACTCAGGTTAGGGCCCACTGCTCACAGACAACTACCCAGAAGTAGACTATGTATGATTCAGACTCAGGTTAGTGCCACTGCCACAGACAAATCACCCAGAAGTGAACTATGTATGGAGCTCCAGGTTAGGGACCCTGCTTACAGACAACTACCCAAAGTGAACTATGTATGGACCAGGTTAGGGCCACTGCCACAGACAACTACGAAGTGAACTATGTATGGACTCAGATTGGGACCCTGCTCACAGACAACTACCCAGAAGTGACCTTCTGTATGGACTCAGGTTAGGGCCCTGCTCACAGACAACTACTCAGAAGTGAACTATGTGGACTCAGGTTAGTGCCACTGTCCACAAGACAACTACCCAGAAGTGAACTATGTATGGACTCAGGTTAGTGCCACTGCTATGACAACTACCAAAGGAACTGTGCACTTGGACTCAGCCAGAAGCATCCAAGGGAGTAGGCCCCCCCTGCCCACAGACAACTACCCAGAAGTGAACTATGTATGGACTCAGGTTAGGGCCCTGCCCACAGACAACTACCCAGAAGTGAACTATGTATGGACAACCAGAAGTTAGGCCCCTGCCCACAGACAACCAGCCAGAAGTGAACTATGTATGGACCCAGGTTAGGCCCCCTGCCACAGACAACTAGCCAGAAGTGAACTATGTATGGATCCAGGTTAGGTGCCACAGCCAAGACAACTTCACCCAGAAGTGAACTATGTATGGACCCCAGGTTAGGGCCCCTGCTCAACAGAAAGCAACTACCCAGAAGGAAGACTAGAAGAACCAAAGTGACTCAGGTTAGTGCCACTGCCTGCAACTACCCAGAAGTGAACTATGGGACCTTGGTTAGCCCCACTGCCAGACAACTACCCAGAAGTGAACGGTGGTGTGGATGACCAGGTTAGTGCCACTGCCCACAGACAATAACTACCCAGAAGGAAGTGAACTCAGGTTGGGGCGGGACAACTACCCCAGAAGTGCTATGCTCAGGTTAGGGACCCTGCCACAGACAACTACCCAGAAGTGAACTATGTATGGATCAGGTTAGGAGCCACTGCCACAGACAACTGCAGAAGTGAACTATGTATGGACCAGAAGTGAAGACAACTGCAGAAGGAACTATGTATGGACTCAGGTTAGGGCCCCTGCCACAGACAACCACCAGAAGTGGACATGTATGGACTCAGGTTAGGGCCCCTGCTCACAGACAAATACCCAGAAGTGAATGTGTATGGACTCAGTTAGGGACCCTGCAGCCCAGACAACTACCCAGAAGTGAACTGTGTATGGACCTTCCAGGTTGGGCCCTGACACAAGAGACAACTACCCAGAAGTGAACTATGTATGGACTCAGGTTAGGCCCCTGCTCACAGACAACTACCCAGAAGTGAACTATGTATGGACTCAGGTTAGGGACCCTGCCACAGACAACTACCCAGAAGTGAACTATGTATGGACTCAGGTTAGGCCCCTGCTCACAGACAACTACCCAGAAGTGAACTATGTCTCCCAGGTTAGGCCCCTGCCCACAGACAACTACCAAGAAGTGAACTATGTATGGACTCAGGTTAGGGGACCCTGCCCACAGACAACTACCCAGAAGTGAACTATGTATGGACTCAGGTTAGGGCCCTGCCCACAGACAACTACCCAGAAGTGAACTGCTGTATGGACTCAGGTTAGTATGCTCACAGACAACTACCCAGAAGTGAACTATGTATGGACTCAGGTTAGGGCCACTGACAGACAACTACCCAGAAGTGAACTATATATGGATGCCACAGCCTCAAGGTTAAGGTTAGGGACCCAGCCTCACAGACAACTACCAAGAAGTGAACTATGTATGGACTCCAGGTTAGGCCCCAGCCACAGACAACTACCAAGAAGTGAACTATGTATGGACTCAGGTTAGTGCCACTGCCACAGACAACTTCCCAGAAGTGAACTATGTATGGACTCAGGTTAGCCCTGCCACAGACAACTACCCAGAAGTGAACTATGTATGGACTCAGGTTAGGCCACTGCCCACAGACAACTACCCAGAAGTGAACTATGTATGGACTCCAGGTTAGGGACCCTGCCCACAGACAACTACCCAGAAGTGAACTATGTATGGACTCAGGTTAGGCCCTGCCCACAGACAACTACCCAGAAGTGAACTATGTATGGACTCAGGTTAGGGCCCTGCCACAGACAACTACCCAGAAGTGAACCATGTATGGACTCAGGTTAGTGCCCTGCTCACAGACAACTACCCAGAAGTGAACTATGTATGGACTCCAGGTTAGGGCCCCTGCTCACAGACAACTACCCAGAAGTGAACTATGGCGGACTCAGGTTAGTGCCACTGCCACAGACAACTACCCAGAAGTGAACTATGTATGGACCTCCAGGTTAGGGCCCCTGCCCACAGACAACTACCCAGAAGTGAACTATGTATGGACTCAGGTTAGGGCCCCTGCCCACAGACAACTACCCAGAAGTGAACTATGTATGACTCAGGTTAGGGACCCTGCCAGACAACTGCCCAGAAGTGAACTATGTATGGACTCAGGTTAGGGCCCTGCTCACAGACAACTACCCAGAAGTGAACTATGTATGGACTCAGGTTAGGGCCCCTGCTTGCAGACAACTACCCAGAAGTGAACTATGTGATGGACTCAGGTTAGGGCCCCTGCCCACAGACAACTACCCAGAAGTGAACTATGTATGGACTCAGGTTAGGGCCACTGCCCACAGACAACTACCCAGAAGTGAACTATTAGGACCCAGCCCACAGACAACTGGAACTATAAAGGACTCAGGTTAGGGACCCTGCCCACAGACAACTACCCAGAAGTGAACTATGTATGGACTCAGGTTAGGGCCCTGCCCACAGACAACTACCCAGAAGTGAACTATGTATGGACTCAGGTTAGGGCCCTGCCCACAGACAACTACCCAGAAGTGAACTATGTATGGACTCAGGTTAGGGCCCTGCCCACAGACAACTACCCAGAAGTGAACTATGTATGGACTCAGGTTAGTGCCCCTGCCACAGACAACTACCCAGAAGTGAACTATGTATGGACTCAGGTTAGGGACCCAGCCCACAGACAACTACCCAGAAGTGAACTATGTATGGACTCAGGTTAGGGCCCCTGCCCACAGACAACTACCCAGAAGTGAACTATGTATGGACTCAGGTTAGGGACCCTGCCCACAGACAACTACCCAGAAGTGAACTATGTATGGACTCAGGTTAGTGCCACTGCTCACAGACAACTACCCAGAAGTGAACTATGTATGGACTCAGGTTAGGGACCCTGCCCACAGACAACTACCCAGAAGTGAACTATGTATGGACTCAGGTTAGGGCCCCTGCCCACAGACAACTACCCAGAAGTGAACTATGTATGGACTCAGGTTAGGGCCCCTGCCCACAGACAACTACCCAGAAGTGAACTATGTATGGACTCAGGTTAGGGACCCAGCCCACAGACAACTACCCAGAAGTGAACTATGTATGGACTCAGGTTAGGGACCCTGCCCACAGACAACTACCCAGAAGTGAACTATGTATGGACTCAGGTTAGGGCCCTGCCCACAGACAACTACCCAGAAGTGAACTATGTATGGACTCAGGTTAGGGACCTGCCCACAGACAACTACCCAGAAGTGAACTATGTATGGACTCAGGTTAGTGCCACTGCCCACAGACAACTACCCAGAAGTGAACTATGTATGGACTCAGGTTAGGGACCCAGCAACCCCAGACAACTGGACCCAGAAGTGAACTATGTATGGACTCAGGTTGGGGACCAGCCCACAGACAACTACCCAGAAGTGAACTATGTATGGACTCAGGTTAGGGGCCCTGCTCACAGACAACTACCCAGAAGTGAACTATGTATGGACTCAGGTTAGGGACCCTGCCCACAGACAACTACCCAGAAGTGAACTATGTATGGACTCAGGTTAGGGCCCCTGCCCACAGACAACTACCCAGAAGTGAACTATGTATGGATCTCAGGTTAGGTGCCACTGCCCACAGACAACTACCCAGAAGTGAATTATGCCCACAGACTCAGGTTAGTGCCCCTGCTCACAGACAACTACCCAGAAGTGAACTATGTATGGACTCAGGTTAGGGACCCCTGCCCACAGACAACTACCCAGAAGTGAACTATGTATGGATTCAGGTTAGGGCCCCTGCCATGACAACTACCCAGAAGTGAACTATGTATGGACTCAGGTTAGGGCCCCAGCCCACAGACAACTACCCAGGTTATGTATGGACCCAGGTTAGTGCCCCTGCCCACAGACAACTACCCAGAAGTGAACTATGTATGGACTCAGGTTAGGGCCCCTGCCCACAGACAACTACCCAGAAGTGAACTATGTGGACTCAGGTTAGGGCCCCTGCTCACAGACAACCCAGAAGTGAACTATGTGGACTCAGGTTGGTGCCCCTGCCCACAGACAACTACCAAGAAGTGAACTATGTATGGACTCAGGTTAGTGCCACTGCCCACAGACAACTACCCAGAAGTGAACTATGTATGGACTCAGGTTAGGGCCCCAGCCCACAGACAACTACCCAGAAGTGAACTATGTATGGACTCAGGTTTGGCCCCTGCTCGCAGACAACTACCCAGAAGTGAACTATGTATGGACTCAGGTTAGGGCCCCTGCCCACAGACAACTACCCAGAAGTGAACTATGTATGGACTCAGGTTAGGGCCCCTGCTCGCAGACAACTACCCAGAAGTGAACTATGTGGACTCAGGTTAGGGACCCAGCCCACAGACAACTACCCCAGAAGTGAACTATGTATGGACTCAGGTTAGGCCCCTGCTCACAGACAACTACCCAGAAGTGAACTATGTATGGACTCAGGTTAGTGCCCTGCCCACAGACAACTACCCAGAAGTGAACTATGTATGGACTCAGGTTAGGGCCCCTGCTCGCAGACAACTACCCAGAAGTGAACTATGTATGGACTCAGGTTGGGGCCCTGCCACAGACAACTACCCAGAAGTGAACTATGTATGGTCTCAGGTTAGTGCCACTGCCCACAGACAACTACCCAGAAGTGAACTATGTATGGACTCAGGTTAGGGCCCCTGCCCACAGACAACTACCCAGAAGTGAACTATGTATGGACTCAGGTTAGGGCCCCTGCTGCAGAAAACTACCCAGAAGTGAACTATGTATGGACTCAGGTTAGTGCCACTGCCACAGACAACTACCAAGAAGTGAACTATGTATGGACTCAGGTTAGGGCCACTGCCCACAGACAACTACCCAGAAGTGAACTATGTATGGACTCAGGTTAGTGCCCTGCCTACAGACAACTACCCAGAAGTGAACTATGTATGGACTCAGGTTAGGGCCCCTGCTCACAGACAACTACCCAGAAGTGAACTATGTATGGACTCAGGTTAGTGCCACTGCCCACAGACAACTACCCAGAAGTGAACTATGTATGGACTCAGGTTAGGGCCACTGCCCACAGACAACTACCCAGAAGTGAACTATGTATGGACTCAGGTTAGGGCCCCTTCCCACAGACAACTACCCAGAAGTGAACTATGTATGGACTCAGGTTAGGGCCCCTGCTTACAACTACCCAGAAGTGAACTATGTATGGACTCAGGTTAGTGCCACTGCCCACAGACAACTACCCAGAAGTGAACTATGTATGGACTCAGGCTGAGGAACTGCCCACAGACAACTACCCAGAAGTTAACTATGTATGGACTCAGGTTAGGGCCTGCCCACAGACAACTACCCAGAAGTGAACTATGTATGGACTCAGGTTAGGGCCACTGCCCACATACAACTACAAAGAAGTGAACTATGTATGGACTCAGGTTAGGGCCCCTGCCAACAGACAACTACCCAGAAGTGAACTATGTATGGACTCAGGTTATGGGGCCCTGCTCACAGACAACTACCAAGAAGTGAACTATGTATAGACTCAGGTTAGTGCCACTGCCCACAGACAACTACCCAGAAGTGAACTATGTATGGACTCAGGTTAGGGACCCTGCTCACAGACAACTACCCAGAAGTGAACTATGTATGGACTCAGGTTAGTGCCACTGCCCACAGACAACTACCAAGAAGTGAACTATGTATGGACTCAGGTTAGGGCCCCTGCCCACAGACAACTACCCAGAAGTGAACTATGTATGGACTCAGGTTGGGGCCCTGCTCACAGACAACTACCCAGAAGTGAACTATGTATGGACTCAGGTTAGGGCCACTGCCCACAGACAACTACCCAGAAGTGAACTATGTATGGACTCCAGGTTAGGGCCCCTGCCCACAGACAACTACCCAGAAGTGAACTATGTATGGACTCAGGTTAGGGCCACTGCCACAGACAACTACCCAGAAGTGAACTATGTATGGACTCAGGTTAGGGCCCCAGCAACCACCCAGAAGTGAACTATGTATGGACCCAGGTTAGGCCCTGCTCACAGACAACTATGAACTATGTATGGACTCAGGTTAGGGCCCCTGCCCACAGACAACTACCCAGAAGTGAACTATGTATGGACTCAGGTTAGGGACCCAGCCCACAGACAACTACCCAGAAGTGAACTATGTATGGACTCAGGTTAGGGCCCCTGCCCACAGACAACTACCCAGAAGTGAACTATGTATGGACTCAGGTTAGGGCCCCTGCTCACAGACAACTACCCAGAAGTGAACTATGTATGGACTCAGGTTGGTGCCACTGCCCACAGACAACTACCCAGAAGTGAACTATGTATGGACTCAGGTTAGGGCCCCTGCCCACAGACAACTACCCAGAAGTGAACTATGTATTGACTCAGGTTTGGCCCCTGCTCGCAGACAACTACCCAGAAGTGAACTATGTATGGACTCAGGTTAGGGCCCCTGCCCACAGACAACTACCCAGAAGTGAACTATGTATGGACTCAGGTTAGGGCCCCTGCCCACAGACAACTACCAGAAGTGAACTATGTATGGACTCAGGTTGGGGCCCTGCCCACAGACAACTACCCAGAAGTGAACTATGTATGGACTCAGGTTAGGGACCCTGCTCACAGACAACTACCCAGAAGTGAACTATGTATGGACTCAGGTTAGGCCCCTGCCCACAGACAACTACCCAGAAGTGAACTATGTATGGACTCAGGTTAGGGCCCCTGCCCACAGACAACTACCCAGAAGTGAACTATGTATGGACTCAGGTTAGGGCCACTGCCCACAGACAACTACCCAGAAGTGAACTATGTATGGACTCAGGTTAGTGCCACTGCCCACAGACAACTACCCAGAAGTGAACTATGTATGGACTCAGGTTAGGGCCCTGCCCACAGACAACTACCCAGAAGTGAACTATGTATGGACTCAGGTTAGGGCCCCTGCCCAGACAACTACCCAGAAGTGAACTATGTATGGACTCAGGTTAGGGCCCTGCCCACAGACAACTACCCAGAAGTGAACTATGTATGGACTCAGGTTGGTGCCACTGCCCACAGACAACTACCCAGAAGTGAACTATGTATGGACTCAGGTTAGGGCCCTGCCCACAGACAACTACCCAGAAGTGAACTATGTATGGACTCAGGTTAGGGCCCTGCCCACAGACAACTACCCAGAAGTGAACTATGTATGGACTCAGGTTAGTGCCACTGCCCACAGACAACTACCAAGAAGTGAACTATGTATGGACTCAGGTTAGGGACCCAGCCCACAGACAACTACCCAGAAGTGAACTATGTATGGACTCAGGTTAGGGCCCCTGCTCAGACAACTACCCAGAAGTGAACTATGTATGGACTCAGGTTGGGGCCACCTGCCCACAGACAACTACCCAGAAGTGAACTATGTATGGACTCAGGTTAGTGCCACTGCCCACAGACAACTACCCAGAAGTGAACTATGTATGGACTCAGGTTAGGGCCACTGCTCCCAGACAACTACCCAGAAGTGAACTATGTATGGACTCAGGTTAGGGCCACTGCCCCTGACAACTACCCAGAAGTGAACTATGTATGGACTCAGGTTGGGGCCACTGCCACAGACAACTACCCAGAAGTGAACTATGTATGGACTCAGGTTAGGGCCCCTGCCCACAGACAACTACCCAGAAGTGAACTATGTATGGACTCAGGTTAGGGGCCCCTGCCCACAGACAACTACCCAGAAGTGAACTATGTATGGACTCAGGTTAGTGCCCTGCCCACAGACAACTACCCAGAAGTGAACTATGTATGGACTCAGGTTAGGGCCACTGCCCACAGACAACTACCCAGAAGTGAACTATGTATGGACTCAGGTTAGTGCCACTGCCCACAGACAACTACCCAGAAGTGAACTATGTATGGACTCAGGTTGGGCCCCTGCCCACAGACAACTACCCAGAAGTGAACTATGTATGGACTCAGGTTAGTGACACTGCCCACAGACAACTACCCAGAAGTGAACTATGTATGGACTCAGGTTAGGGACACAGCCCACAGACAACTACCCAGAAGTGAACTATGTATGGACTCAGGTTAGGGACCCTGCCCACAGACAACTACCCAGAAGTGAACTATGTATGGACTCAGGTTGGTGCCCCTGCCACAGACAACTACCCAGAAGTGAACTATGTATGGACTCAGGTTGGGACCACTGCCCACAGACAACTACCCAGAAGTGAACTATGTATGGACTCAGGTTAGTGCCACTGCCACAGACAACTACCCAGAAGTGAACTATGTATGGACTCAGGTTAGGCCACTGCCCACAGACAACTACCCAGAAGTGAACTATGTATGGACTCAGGTTAGGGCCCCTGCCCACAGACAACTACCCAGAAGTGAACTATGTATGGACTCAGGTTAGGGCCCCTGCTCACAGACAACTACCCAGAAGTGAACATGTATGGACTCAGGTTGGTGCCACTGCTCACAGACAACTACCCAGAAGTGAACTATGTATGGACTCAGGTTGGGGCCCCTGCCCACAGACAACTACCCAGAAGTGAACTATGTATGGACTCAGGTTGGGGCCCTGCCCACAGACAACTACCCAGAAGTGAACTATGTATGGACTCAGGTTAGTGCCACTGCCACAGACAACTACCCAGAAGTGAACTATGTGGACTCAGGTTAGGGCCCTGCCCACAGACAACTACCCAGAAGTGAACTATGTATGGACTCAGGTTAGGGACCCAGCCCACAGACAACTACCCAGAAGTGAACTATGTATGGACTCAGGTTAGTGCCACTGCCCACAGACAACTACCCAGAAGTGAACTATGTATGGACTCAGGTTAGTGCCACTGCCCACAGACAACTACCCAGAAGTGAACTATGTATGGACTCAGGTTAGTGCCACTGCCCACAGACAACTACCCAGAAGTGAACTATGTATGGACTCAGGTTGGTGCCACTGCCCACAGACAACTACCCAGAAGTGAACTATGTATGGACTCAGGTTAGTGCCACTGCCCACAGACAACTACCCAGAAGTGAACTATGTATGGACTCAGGTTAGTGCCACTGCCACAGACAACTGCCCAGAAGTGAACTATGTATGGACTCAGGTTGGGGCCCTGCCACAGACAACTACCCAGAAGTGAACTATGTATGGACTCAGGTTTGTGCCACTGCCCACAGACAACTACCCAGAAATGAACTATGTATGGACTCAGGTTGGTGCCACTGCCACAGACAACTACCCAGAAGTGAACTATGTATGGACTCAGGTTAGTGCCCTGCCCACAGACAACTACCCAGAAGTGAACTATGTATGGACTCAGGTTAGTGCCACTGCCACAGACAACTACCCAGAAGTGAACTATGTATGGACTCAGGTTGGGGCCCTGCCCACAGACAACTACCCAGAAGTGAACTATGTATGGACTCAGGTTAGGGCCCCTGCTCACAGACAACTACCCAGAAGTGAACTATGTATGGACTCAGGTTAGTGCCACTGCCCACAGACAACTACCCAGAAGTGAACTATGTATGGACTCAGGTTAGGGACCCTGCCCACAGACAACTACCCAGAAGTGAACTATGTATGGACTCAGGTTAGGGCCCCTGCCCACAGACAACTACCCAGAAGTGAACTATGTATGGACTCAGGTTAGGTGCCACTGCCACAGACAACTACCCAGAAGTGAACTATGTATGGACTCAGGTTGGGGCCACTGCCACTGTGAACTATGTATGGACTCAGGTTACCCAGAAGAAGTGAACTATGTATGGACTCAGGTTAGGGCCCCAGCCCACAGACAACTACCCAGAAGTGAACTATGTATGGACTCAGGTTAGGGACCCTGCCCACAGACAACTACCCAGAAGTGAACTATGTATGGACTCAGGTTAGTGCCACTGCCCAGACAACTACCCAGAAGTGAACTATGTATGGACTCAGGTTAGGGACCCTGCCCACAGACAACTACCCAGAAGTGAACTATGTATGGACTCAGGTTAGGGCCCTGCCCACAGACAACTACCCAGAAGTGAACTATGTATGGACTCAGGTTGGGGCCCCTGCTCACAGACAACTACCCAGAAGTGAACTATGTATGGACTCAGGTTAGGGCCCTGCTCACAGACAACTACCCAGAAGTGAACTATGTATGGACTCAGGTTAGGGCCCTGCTCACAGACAACTACCCAGAGTGAACTATGTATGGACTCAGGTTAGGGCCACTGCCCACAGACAACTACCCAGAAGTGAACTATGTATGGACTCAGGTTAGGGCCCCTGCTCACAGACAACTACCCAGAAGTGAACTATGTATGGACTCAGGTTGGTGCCACTGCCCACAGACAACTACCCAGAAGTGAACTATGTATGGACTCAGGTTAGGGACCCTGCCCACAGACAACTACCCAGAAGTGAACTATGTATGGACTCAGGTTAGGGCCCCTGCTCACAGACAACTACCCAGAAGTGAACTATGTATGGACTCAGGTTAGGGCCCCTGCCCACAGACAACTACCCAGAAGTGAACTATGTATGGACTCAGGTTGGTGCCACTGCCCACAGACAACTACCCAGAAGTGAACTATGTATGGACTCAGGTTAGGGCCCCTGCTCACAGACAACTACCCAGAAGTGAACTATGTATGGACTCAGGTTAGGGCCCTGCCCACAGACAACTACCCAGAAGTGAACTATGTATGGACTCAGGTTGGGGCCCCTGCCACAGACAACTACCCAGAAGTGAACTATGTATGGACTCAGGTTAGTGCCACTGCTCACAGACAACTACCCAGAAGTGAACTATGTATGGACTCAGGTTGGTGCCCCTGCCCAACTACAGACAACTCAGTTTGGGACCCTGCCAGAAGTGAACTATGTATGGACTCAGGTTAGTGCCACTGCCCACAGACAACTACCCAGAAGTGAACTATGTATGGACTCAGGTTAGGGCCCCTGCTCACAGACAACTACCAAAGTGAACTATGTATGGACTCAGGTTGGTGCCACTGCCCACAGACAACTACCCAGAAGTGAACTATGTATGGACTCAGGTTAGGGCCCTGACCACTGCCCACAGACCAGCCCAGAAGTGAACTATGTATGGACTCAGGTTAGGGCCCCTGCCCACAGACAACTACCCAGAAGTGAACTATGTATGGACTCAGGTTGGGGACCCTGCTCACAGACAACTACCCAGAAGTGAACTATGTATGGACTCAGGTTGTGCCCCTGCCCACAGACAACTACCCAGAAGTGAACTATGTATGGACTCAGGTTGGTGCCACTGCCCACAGACAACTACCCAGAAGTGAACTATGTATGGACTCAGGTTAGGGCCACTGCCACAGACAACTACCCAGAAGTGAACTATGTATGGACTCAGGTTAGTGCCACTGCCACAGACAACTACCCAGAAGTGAACTATGTATGGACTCAGGTTAGGGCCCTGCTCACAGACAACTACCCAGAAGTGAACTATGTATGGACTCAGGTTAGTGCCACTGCCACAGACAACTACCCAGAAGTGAACTATGTATGGACTCAGGTTAGTGCCACTGCTCACAGACAACTACCCAGAAGTGAACTATGTATGGACTCAGGTTAGTGCCCCTGCCACAGACAACTACCCAAAGTGAACTATGTATGGACTCAGGTTAGGGCCACTGCTCCACAGACAACTACCCAGAAGTGAACTATGTATGGACTCAGGTTGGTGCCAGGTTAGTGACAACTACAGAAGTGAACTATGTATGGACTCACAGACAAATTCCCCAGAAGTGAACTATGTGGACTCAGGTTATGGGACTGCCACTGCCCACAGACAACTACCCAGAAGTGAACTATGTATGGACTCAGGTTAGTGCCACTGCCACAGACAACTACCCAGAAGTGAACTATGTATGGACTCAGGTTAGTGCCCCTGCCACAGACAACTACCCAGAAGTGAACTATGTATGGACTCAGGTTAGGGCCCCTGCCACAGACAACTACCCAGAAGTGAACTACCCAGAGTATGTGGACTCAGGTTAGTGCCACTGCCACAGACAACTACCCAGAAGTGAACTATGTATGGACTCAGGTTAGGGCCCCCTGCTCACAGACAACTACCCAGAAGTGAACTATGTATGGACTCAGGTTAGTGCCACTGCCACAGACAACTACCCAGAAGTGAACTATGTATGGACTCAGGTTAGGGCCCTGCTCACAGACAACTACCCAGAAGTGAACTATGTATGGACTCAGGTTAGTGCCACTGCCCACAGACAACTACCCAGAAGTGAACTATGTATGGACTCAGGTTAGGGCCCTGACCCTACAGAACAACTCACCCAGACAGTGAACTATGTATGGACTCAGGTTAGGGCCACTGCTCACAGACAACTACCCAGAAGTGAACTATGTATGGACTCAGGTTAGTGCCCTGCCAAGCTACAGACAACTACCCAGAAGTGAACTATGTATGGACTCAGGTTGGGGCCCACTGCCCACAGACAACTACCCAGAAGTGAACTATGTATGGACTCAGGTTAGTGCCACTGCCCACAGACAACTACCCAGAAGTGAACTATGTATGGACTCAGGTTAGGGACAACTACCCAAAGTGAACTATGTATGGACTCAGGTTGGGGCCCCTGCTCACAGACAACTACCCAGAAGTGAACTATGTATGGACTCAGGTTAGTGCCACTGCCACAGACAACTACCCAGAAGTGAACTATGTATGGACTCAGGTTAGGGACCCCTGCCACAGACAACTACCCAGAAGTGAACTATGTATGGACTCAGGTTTGGGGCCACTGCTCACAGACAACTACCCAGAAGTGAACTATGTATGGACTCAGGTTGGGCCCCTGCCCACAGACAACTACCCAGAAGTGAACTATGTATGGACTCAGGTTGGGGCCCTGCCCACAGACAACTACCAAGTGAACTATGTATGGACTCAGGTTGGTGCCACTGCTCACAGACAACTACCCAGAAGTGAACTATGTATGGACTCAGGTTAGGGCCACTGCCACAGACAACTACCCAGAAGTGAACTATGTATGGACTCAGGTTAGGGCCCCTGCCACAGACAACTACCCAGAAGTGAACTATGTATGGACTCAGGTTAGGGCCCCTGTCCACAGACAACTACCCAGAAGTGAACTATGTATGGACTCAGGTTGGTGCCCCTGCCCACAGACAACTACCCAGAAGTGAACTATGTATGGACTCAGGTTAGTGCCACTGCCCAGACAACTACCCAGAAGTGAACTATGTATGGACTCAGGTTAGGGCCCTGCCCACAGACAACTACCCAGAAGTGAACTATGTATGGACTCAGGTTGGGCCCACTGCCCACAGACAACTACCCAGAAGTGAACTATGTATGGACTCAGGTTAGTGCCACTGCCACAGACAACTACCCAGAAGTGAACTATGTATGGACTCAGGTTAGGGACCCTGACCTACTGAACTGTATGGACTCAGGTTAGGGCCCCTGCCCACAGACAACTACCCAGAAGTGAACTATGTATGGACTCAGGTTAGTGCCCCTGCCCACAGACAACTACCCAGAAGTGAACTATGTATGGACTCCAGGTTAGTGACTATGTGGACTCACAGGGCCACTGCTACCCAGAAGTGAACTATGTATGGACTCAGGTTAGGGCCACTGCCACAGACAACTACCCAGAAGTGAACTATGTATGGACTCAGGTTAGTGCCACTGCCACAGACAACTACCCAGAAGTGAACTATGTATGGACTCAGGTTAGGGCCCCTGCCCACAGACAACTACCCAGAAGTGAACTATGTATGGACTCAGGTTGGTGCCACTGCCCACACAACTACCCAGAAGTGAACTATGTATGGACTCAGGTTAGTGCCACTGCCACAGACAACTACCCAGAAGTGAACTATGTATGGACTCAGGTTAGTGCCACTGGACCTGCCCACAGACAACTACCCAGAAGTGAACTATGTATGGACTCAGGTTAGGGCCCCTGCTCACAGACAACTACCCAGAAGTGAACTATGTATGGACTCAGGTTGGTGCCACTGCCCACAGACAACTACCCAGAAGTGAACTATGTATGGACTCAGGTTAGGGCCCCTGCTCACAGACAACTACCCAGAAGTGAACTATGTATGGACTCAGGTTAGGGCCCCTGCTCACAGACAACTACCCAGAAGTGAACTATGTATGGACTCAGGTTAGGGCCCCTGCCCACAGACAACTACCCAGAAGTGAACTATGTATGGACTCAGGTTAGTGCCACTGCCCACAGACAACCCAAGAAGTGAACTATGTATGGACTCAACCACCCAGACAGTGAAACTATGTATGGACTCAGGTTGGTGCCACTGCCCACAGACAACTACCCAGAAGTGAACTATGTATGGACTCAGGTTAGTGCCACTGCCACAGACAACTACCCAGAAGTGAACTATGTATGGACTCAGGTTAGTGCCACTGCCCACAGACAACTACCCAGAAGTGAACTATGTATGGACTCAGGTTAGGGCCCCTGCTCACAGACAACTACCCAGAAGTGAACTATGTATGGACTCAGGTTAGGCCACTGCCCACAGACAACTACCCAGAAGTGAACTATGTATGGACTCAGGTTAGTGCCACTGCCACAGACAACTACCCAGAAGTGAACTATGTATGGACTCAGGTTAGTGCCACTGCCACAGACAACTACCCAGAAGTGAACTATGTATGGACTCAGGTTAGGGCCCCTGCCACAGACAACTACCCAGAAGTGAACTATGTATGGACTCAGGTTAGGGCCCCTGCTCACAGACAACTACCCAGAAGTGAACTATGTATGGACTCAGGTTAGTGCCACTGCCACAGACAACTACCCAGAAGTGAACTATGTATGGACTCAGGTTAGTGCCACTGTCCACAGACAACTACCCAGAAGTGAACTATGTATGGACTCAGGTTAGTGCCACTGCTCACAGACAACTACCCAGAAGTGAACTATGTATGGACTCAGGTTAGGGCCACTGCCACAGACAACTACCCAGAAGTGAACTATGTGGACTCAGGTTAGTGCCACTGCCACAGACAACTACCCAGAAGTGAACTATGTATGGACTCAGGTTAGTGCCACTGCCACAGACAACTACCCAGAAGTGAACTATGTATGGACTCAGGTTAGTGCCACTGCCACAGACAACTACCCAGAAGTGAACTATGTATGGACTCAGGTTAGGCCCCTGCCACAGACAACTACCCAGAAGTGAACTATGTATGGACTCAGGTTAGGGCCCCTGCTCACAGACAACTACCCAGAAGTGAACTATGTATGGACTCAGGTTAGGGCCACTGCCACAGACAACTACCCAGAAGTGAACTATGTATGGACTCAGGTTAGTGCCACTGCCACAGACAACTACCCAGAAGTGAACTATGTATGGACTCAGGTTAGGGCCCTGCTCCTGCCACAGACAACTACCCAGAAGTGAACTATGTATGGACTCAGGTTAGTGCCACTGCCCACAGACAACTACCCAGAAGTGAACTATGTATGGACTCAGGTTAGGGCCCCTGCCCACAGACAACTACCCAGAAGTGAACTATGTATGGACTCAGGTTAGTGCCCCTGCCCACAGACAACTACCCAGAAGTGAACATGGACTCAGGTTAGGGCCCCTGCTCACAGACAACTACCCAGAAGTGAACTATGTATGGACTCAGGTTAGTGCCACTGCCACAGACAACTACCCAGAAGTGAACTATGTATGGACTCAGGTTAGGGCCCCTGCCACAGACAACTACCCAGAAGTGAACTATGTATGGACTCAGGTTAGTGCCACTGCCCACAGACAACTACCCAGAAGTGAACTATGTATGGACTCAGGTTAGGGCCCTGCCACAGACAACTACCCAGAAGTGAACTATGTATGGACTCAGGTTAGTGCCACTGCCACAGACAACTACCCAGAAGTGAACTATGTATGGACTCAGGTTAGGGCCCCTGCTCATGAAGTGAACTGGGACTCAGGTTAGTGCCACTGCCACAGACAACTACCCAGAAGTGAACTATGTATGGACTCAGGTTAGTGCCACTGCCCACAGACAACTACCCAGAAGTGAACTATGTATGGACTCAGGTTAGGGCCCCTGCTCACAGACAACTACCCAGAAGTGAACTATGTATGGACTCAGGTTAGTGCCACTGCCACAGACAACTACCCAGAAGTGAACTATGTATGGACTCAGGTTAGGGCCCCTGCCACAGACAACTACCCAGAAGTGAACTATGTATGGACTCAGGTTAGTGCCCTGCTCACAGACAACTACCCAGAAGTGAACTATGTATGGACTCCAGGTTAGTGCCACTGCCACAGACAACTACCCAGAAGTGAACTATGTATGGACTCAGGTTAGGGCCCCTGCTCACAGACAACTACCCAGAAGTGAACTATGTATGGACTCAGGTTAGTGCCACTGCCCACAGACAACTACCCAGAAGTGAACTATGTATGGACTCAGGTTAGTGCCCTGCTCACAGACAACTACCCAGAAGTGAACTATGTATGGACTCAGGTTAGGGCCCTGCTCACAGACAACTACCCAGAAGTGAACTATGTATGGACTCAGGTTAGGGCCCCTGCCACAGACAACTACCCAGAAGTGAACTATGTATGGACTCAGGTTAGGGCCCCTAGACAACTACCCAGAAGTGAACTGCTCAGGTTAGGCCACTGCCACAGACAACTACCCAGAAGTGAACTATGTATGGACTCAGGTTAGGGGCCCTGCTGCCCTGCCACAGACAACTACCCAGAAGTGAACTATGTATGGACTCAGGTTAGTGCCCCTGCCACAGACAACTACCCAGAAGTGAACTATGTATGGACTCAGGTTAGGGCCCCTGCTCACAGACAACTACCCAGAAGTGAACTATGTATGGACTCAGGTTAGGGCCACTGCCACAGACAACTACCCAGAAGTGAACTATGTATGGACTCAGGTTGAACTATGTGGACCACTTAGCCCACTGCCACACAGACAACTACCCAGAAGTGAACTATGTATGGACTCAGGTTAGTGCCACTGCCCACAGACAACTACCCAGAAGTGAACTATGTATGGACTCAGGTTAGGGGCCCCTGCCCACAGACAACTACCCAGAAGTGAACTATGTATGGACTCAGGTTAGGGCCCCTGCCCACAGACAACTACCCAGAAGTGAACTATGTATGGACTCAGGTTAGGCCACTGCTCACAGACAACTACCCAGAAGTGAACTATGTATGGACTCAGGTTAGTGCCACTGCCCACAGACAACTACCCAGAAGTGAACTATGTATGGACTCAGGTTAGGGGCCCTGCCACAGACAACTACCCAGAAGTGAACTATGTATGGACTCAGGTTAGGGCCCCTGCTCGCAGACAACTACCCAGAAGTGAACTATGTATGGACTCAGGTTAGTGCCACTGCCCACAGACAACTACCCAGAAGTGAACTATGTATGGACTCAGGTTAGGGACCCTGCTCGCAGACAACTACCCAGAAGTGAACTATGTATAGACTCAGGTTAGTGCCCCTGCCACAGACAACTACCCAGAAGTGAACTATGTATGGACTCAGGTTAGTGCCCCTGCCACAGACAACCTACCCAGAAGTGAACTATGTATGGACTCAGGTTAGTGCCACTGCCACAGACAACAGAAGTGAACTATGTATGGACTCAGGTTAGTGCCACTGCCACAGACAACTACCCAGAAGTGAACTATGTATGGACTCAGGTTAGGGCCACTGCCACAGACAACTACCCAGAAGTGAACTATGTATGGACTCAGGTTAGTGCCACTGCCACAGACAACTACCCAGAAGTGAACTATGTATGGACTCAGGTTAGGGCCCCTGCCACAGACAACTACCCAGAAGTGAACTATGTATGGACTCAGGTTAGGGCCCTGCCACAGACAACTACCCAGAAGTGAACTATGTATGGACTCAGGTTAGGGCCCCTGCTCACAGACAACTACCCAGAAGTGAACTATGTATGGACTCAGGTTAGTGCCACTGCCACAGACACTCCCAGAAGTGAACTATGTATGGACTCAGGTTAGGGCCCCTGCCCACAGACAACTACCCAGAAGTGAACTATGTATGGACTCAGGTTAGTGCCACTGCTCACAGACAACTACCCAGAAGTGAACTATGTATGGACTCAGGTTAGTGCCACTGCTCACAGACAACTACCCAGAAGTGAACTATGTATGGACTCAGGTTAGTGCCACTGCCACAGACAACTACCCAGAAGTGAACTATGTATGGACTCAGGTTAGGCCCACTGCCACAGACAACTACCCAGAAGTGAACTATGTATGGACTCAGGTTAGTGCCACTGCCACAGACAACTACCCAGAAGTGAACTATGTATGGACTCAGGTTAGGGCCCCTGCCACAGACAACTACCCAGAAGTGAACTATGTATGGACTCAGGTTAGTGCCCCTGCCACAGACAACTACCCAGAAGTGAACTATGTATGGACTCAGGTTAGTGCCACTGCCACAGACAACTACCCAGAAGTGAACTATGTATGGACTCAGGTTAGGGCCACTGCCACAGACAACTTCCCAGAAGTGAACTATGTATGGACTCAGGTTAGGGCCACTGCCACAGACAACTACCCAGAAGTGAACTATGTATGGACTCAGGTTAGGCCCCTGCCACAGACAACTACCCAGAAGTGAACTATGTATGGACTCAGGTTAGGCCACTGCCACAGACAACTACCCAGAAGTGAACTATGTATGGACTCAGGTTAGTGCCCCTGCTCACAGACAACTACCCAGAAGTGAACTATGTATGGACTCAGGTTAGGGCCACTGCCACAGACAACTACCCAGAAGTGAACTATGTATGGACTCAGGTTAGTGCCACTGCCACAGACAACTACCCAGAAGTGAACTATGTATGGACTCAGGTTAGTGCCACTGCCACAGACAACTACCCAGAAGTGAACTATGTATGGACTCAGGTTAGTGCCCTGCCACAGACAACTACCCAGAAGTGAACTATGTATGGACTCAGGTTAGTGCCACTGCCACAGACAACTACCCAGAAGTGAACTATGTATGGACTCAGGTTAGGGCCCTGCCACAGACAACTACCCAGAAGTGAACTATGTATGGACTCAGGTTAGGGCCACTGCCACAGACAACTACCCAGAAGTGAACTATGTATGGACTCAGGTTAGGTTACCCAGAAGTGAACCCTGTATGGACTCAGGTTAGTGCCACTGCCACAGACAACTACCCAGAAGTGAACTATGTATGGACTCAGGTTAGTGCCACTGCCACAGACAACTACCCAGAAGTGAACTATGTATGGACTCAGGTTAGGGCCCTGCCCACAGACAACTACCCAGAAGTGAACTATGTATGGACTCAGGTTAGGGCCACTGCCCACAGACAACTACCCAGAAGTGAACTATGTATGGACTCAGGTTAGGGCCCCTGCCACAGACAACTACCCAGAAGTGAACTATGTATGGACTCAGGTTAGTGCCACTGCCACAGACAACTACCCAGAAGTGAACTATGTATGGACTCAGGTTAGGGCCCTGCCCCAGACAACTACCCAGAAGTGAACTATGTATGGACTCAGGTTAGTGCCACTGCCACAGACAACTACCCAGAAGTGAACTATGTGGACTCAGGTTAGGGCCCCTGCTCACAGACAACTACCCAGAAGTGAACTATGTATGGACTCAGGTTAGTGCCACTGCCACAGACAACTACCCAGAAGTGAACTATGTATGGACTCAGGTTAGTGCCACTGCCACAGACAACTACCCAGAAGTGAACTATGTATGGACTCAGGTTAGGTTAGCCCCTGCCCACAGACAACTACCCAGAAGTGAACTATGTATGGACTCAGGTTAGGGCCCCCGTTGCTCACAGAGACAACTACCCAGAAGTGAACTATGTATGGACTCAGGTTAGTGCCACTGCCACAGACAACTACCCAGAAGTGAACTATGTATGGACTCAGGTTAGGGCCCCTGCTCACAGACAACTACCCAGAAGTGAACTATGTATGGACTCAGGTTAGTGCCACTGCCACAGACAACTACCCAGAAGTGAACTATGTATGGACTCAGGTTAGGGCCCCTGCTCACAGACAACTACCCAGAAGTGAACTATGTATGGACTCAGGTTAGTGCCACTGCTCACAGACAACTACCCAGAAGTGAACTATGTATGGACTCAGGTTAGTGCCACTGCTCACAGACAACTACCCAGAAGTGAACTATGTATGGACTCAGGTTAGTGCCACTGCCACAGACAACTACCCAGAAGTGAACTATGTATGGACTCAGGTTAGGGCCCCTGCTCACAGACAACTACCCAGAAGTGAACTATGTGGACTCAGGTTAGTGCCACTGCCCACAGACAACTACCCAGAAGTGAACTATGTATGGACTCAGGTTAGGACCCTGCCCACAGACAACTACCCAGAAGTGAACTATGTATGGACTCAGGTTAGTGCCACTGCCCACAGACAACTACCCAGAAGTGAACTATGTATGGACTCAGGTTAGGGCCCCTGCTCACAGACAACTACCCAGAAGTGAACTATGTATGGACTCAGGTTAGTGCCACTGCCCACAGACAACTACCCAGAAGTGAACTATGTATGGACTCAGGTTAGGCCACTGCTCACAGACAACTACCCAGAAGTGAACTATGTATGGACTCAGGTTAGTGCCACTGCCACAGACAACTACCCAGAAGTGAACTATGTATGGACTCAGGTTAGTGCCACTGCTCACAGACAACTACCCAGAAGTGAACTATGTATGGACTCAGGTTAGTGCCACTGCCACAGACAACTACCCAGAAGTGAACTATGTATGGACTCAGGTTAGGGCCCCTGCTCACAGACAACTACCCAGAAGTGAACTATGTATGGACTCAGGTTAGTGCCACTGCCACAGACAACTACCCAGAAGTGAACTATGTATGGACTCAGGTTAGTGCCACTGCCCACAGACAACTACCCAGAAGTGAACTATGTATGGACTCAGGTTAGTGCCCCTGCCACAGACAACTACCCAGAAGTGAACTATGTATGGACTCAGGTTAGGGCCCCTGCTCACAGACAACTACCCAGAAGTGAACTATGTATGGACTCAGGTTAGTGCCACTGCCACAGACAACTACCCAGAAGTGAACTATGTATGGACTCAGGTTAGTGCCACTGCCACAGACAACTACCCAGAAGTGAACTATGTATGGACTCAGGTTAGTGCCACTGCCACAGACAACTACCCAGAAGTGAACTATGTATGGACTCAGGTTAGTGCCACTGTCCACAGACAACTACCCAGAAGTGAACTATGTATTGCCTCAGGTTAGTGCCCCTGCCCACAGACAACTACCCAGAAGGGAACTATGTATGGACTCAGGTTAGGGCCTGCTGCACAGACAACTACCCAGAAGTGAACTATGTATGGACTCAGGTTAGGGGCCCTGCCCAGACAACTACCCAGAAGTGAACTATGTATGGACTCAGGTTAGTGCCACTGCCACAGACAACTACCCAGAAGTGAACTATGTATGGACTCAGGTTAGTGCCCCTGCTCACAGACAACTACCCAGAAGTGAACTATGTATGGACTCAGGTTAGTGCCACTGCCACAGACAACTACCCAGAAGTGAACTATGTATGGACTCAGGTTAGGGCCCACTGCTCACAGACAAC
This sequence comes from Acanthosepion pharaonis, assembly GCA_903632075.3. Lineage (NCBI taxonomy): Eukaryota > Metazoa > Mollusca > Cephalopoda > Sepiida > Sepiidae > Acanthosepion > Acanthosepion pharaonis. Next base: position 1,215,214 of record CAHIKZ030001414.1, on the reverse strand, counting down.
TACCCAGAAGTGAACTATGTATGGACTCAGGTTAGTGCCACTGCTCACAGACAACTACCCAGAAGTGAACTATGTATGGACTCAGGTTAGGGCCCCTGCCACAGACAACTACCCAGAAGTGAACTATGTATGGACTCAGGTTAGTGCCACTGCCACAGACAACTACCCAGAAGTGAACTATGTATGGACTCAGGTTAGTGCCACTGCCCACAGACAACTACCCAGAAGTGAACTATGTATGGACTCAGGTTAGGGCCCTGCTCACAGACAACTACCCAGAAGTGAACTATGTATGGACTCAGGTTAGTGCCACTGCCCACAGACAACTACCCAGAAGTGAACTATGTATGGACTCAGGTTAGTGCCACTGCCCACAGACAACTACCCAGAAGTGAACTATGTATGGACTCAGGTTAGTGCCACTGCCACAGACAACTACCCAGAAGTGAACTATGTATGGACTCAGGTTAGTGCCACTGCCCACAGACAACTACCCAGAAGTGAACTATGTATGGACTCAGGTTAGGGCCCCTGCCACACAGAAGTGAACTAACTCAGGTTAGTGCCCAGACAACTACCCAGAAGTGAACTATGTATGGACTCAGGTTAGGGCCCCTGCTCACAGACAACTACCCAGAAGTGAACTATGTATGGACTCAGGTTAGTGCCACTGCCCACAGACAACTACCCAGAAGTGAACTATGTATGGACTCAGGTTAGGGCCCTGCTCACAGACAACTACCCAGAAGTGAACTATGTATGGACTCAGGTTAGGGGCCCTGCCACAGACAACTACCCAGAAGTGAACTATGTATGGACTCAGGTTAGTGCCCCTGCCACAGACAACTACCCAGAAGTGAACTATGTATGGACTCAGGTTAGCCCCCAGGTTGCCACTGCTCACAGACAACTACCCAGTGAACTATGTATGGACTCAGGTTAGTGCCACTGCCACAGACAACTACCCAGAAGTGAACTATGTATGGACTCAGGTTAGGGCCCTGCCACAGACAACTACCCAGAAGTGAACTATGTATGGACTCAGGTTAGTGCCACTGCCACAGACAACTACCCAGAAGTGAACTATGTATGGACTCAGGTTAGTGCCACTGCCACAGACAACTACCCAGAAGTGAACTATGTATGGACTCAGGTTAGGGACCCACTGCCCACAGACAACTACCCAGAAGTGAACTATGTATGGACTCAGGTTAGGGCCCTGCTCACAGACAACTACCCAGAATTGAACTATGTATGGACTCAGGTTAGTGCCAATGCCCACAGACAACTACCCAGAAGTGAACTATGTATGGACTCAGGTTAGGGCCCCTGCTCACAGACAACTACCCAGAAGTGAACTATGTATGGACTCAGGTTAGTGCCCCTGCCTCACAGACAACTACCCAGAAGTGAACTATGTATGGACTCAGGTTAGGGCCACTGCCCACAGACAACTACCCAGAAGTGAACTATGTATGGACTCAGGTTAGGGCCCTGCTCACAGACAACTACCCAGAAGTGAACTATGTATGGACTCAGGTTAGTGCCACTGCCCACAGACAACTACCCAGAAGTGAACTATGTATGGACTCAGGTTAGGGCCCCTGCCCACAGACAACTACCCAGAAGTGAACTACTCAGGTATGGACTCAGGTTAGTGCCCCCTGCCCACAGACAACTACCCAGAAGTGAACTATGTATGGACTCAGGTTAGTGCCACTGCCACAGACAACTACCCAGAAGTGAACTATGTATGGACTCAGGTTAGGGCCCCTGCCACAGACAACTACCCAGAAGTGAACTATGTATGGACTCAGGTTAGGGCCACTGCCACAGACAACTACCCAGAAGTGAACTATGTATGGACTCAGGTTAGTGCCCCTGCCCACAGACAACTACCCAGAAGTGAACTATGTATGGACTCAGGTTAGGCCCACAGACAACTACCCAGAAGTGAACTATGTATGGACTCAGGTTAGTGCCACTGCCACAGACAACTACCCAGAAGTGAACTATGTATGGACTCAGGTTAGGGCCACTGCCCACAGACAACTACCCAGAAGTGAACTATGTATGGACTCAGGTTAGGGCCCTGCCCACAGACAACTACCCAGAAGTGAACTATGTATGGACTCAGGTTAGGGTGCCACTGCCACAGACAACTACCCAGAAGTGAACTATGTATGGACTCAGGTTAGTGCCACTGCCCACAGACAACTACCCAGAAGTGAACTATGTATGGACTCAGGTTAGGGCCCCTGCCCACAGACAACTACCCAGAAGTGAACTATGTATGGACTCAGGTTAGGGCCCTGCCCACAGACAACTACCCAGAAGTGAACTATGTATGGACTCAGGTTAGTGCCACTGCCACAGACAACTACCCAGAAGTGAACTATGTATGGACTCAGGTTAGGGCCACTGCCCACAGACAACTACCCAGAAGTGAACTATGTATGGACTCAGGTTAGTGCCACTGCCCACAGACAACTACCCAGAAGTGAACTATGTATGGACTCAGGTTAGGGCCACTGCCACAGACAACTACCCAGAAGTGAACTATGTATGGACTCAGGTTAGGCCCTGCCCACAGACAACTACCCAGAAGTGAACTATGTATGGACTCAGGTTAGTGCCACTGCTCACAGACAACTACCCAGAAGTGAACTATGTATGGACTCAGGTTAGTGCCACTGCCCACAGACAACTACCCAGAAGTGAACTATGTATGGACTCAGGTTAGGGGCCCCTGCCACAGACAACTACCCAGAAGTGAACTATGTATGGACTCAGGTTAGTGCCACTGCCACAGACAACTACCCAGAAGTGAACTATGTATGGACTCAGGTTAGTGCCACTGCCCACAGACAACTACCCAGAAGTGAACTATGTATGGACTCAGGTTAGTGCCCCTGCCCACAGACAACTACCCAGAAGTGAACTATGTATGGACTCAGGTTAGGGCCCCTGCCCACAGACAACTACCCAGAAGTGAACTATGTATGGACTCAGGTTAGGGCCCCTGCTCACAGACAACTACCCAGAAGTGAACTATGTATGGACTCAGGTTAGGGCCCCTGCCCACAGACAACTACCCAGAAGTGAACTATGTATGGACTCAGGTTAGGGCCCCTGCCCACAGACAACTACCCAGAAGTGAACTATGTATGGACTCAGGTTAGTGCCACTGCCACAGACAACTACCCAGAAGTGAACTATGTATGGACTCAGGTTAGGGCCCCTGCCACAGACAACTACCCAGAAGTGAACTATGTATGGACTCAGGTTAGGCCACTGCCCACAGACAACTACCCAGAAGTGAACTATGTATGGACTCAGGTTAGGGCCCCTGCCCACAGACAACTACCCAGAAGTGAACTATGTATGGACTCAGGTTAGTGCCACTGCCCACAGACAACTACCCAGAAGTGAACTATGTATGGACTCAGGTTAGTGCCCCTGCTCACAGACAACTACCCAGAAGTGAACTATGTATGGACTCAGGTTAGTGCCCCTGCCACAGACAACTACCCAGAAGTGAACTATGTATGGACTCAGGTTAGGGCCAGCTCACAGACAACTACCCAGAAGTGAACTATGTATGGACTCAGGTTAGGGCCACTGCCCACAGACAACTACCCAGAAGTGAACTATGTATGATGGACTCAGGTTAGGGCCCCTGCCACAGACAACTACCCAGAAGTGAACTATGTATGGACTCAGGTTAGGGCCCCTGCCCACAGACAACTACCCAGAAGTGAACTATGTATGGACTCAGGTTAGTGCCACTGCCACAGACAACTACCCAGAAGTGAACTATGTATGGACTCAGGTTAGGGCCCTGCCCACAGACAACTACCCAGAAGTGAACTATGTATGGACTCAGGTTAGTGCCACTGCCACAGACAACTACCCAGAAGTGAACTATGTATGGACTCAGGTTAGGGACCCTGCCCACAGACAACTACCCAGAAGTGAACTATGTATGGACTCAGGTTAGTGCCACTGCCACAGACAACTACCCAGAAGTGAACTATGTATGGACTCAGGTTAGTGCCACTGCCACAGACAACTACCCAGAAGTGAACTATGTATGGACTCAGGTTAGGGCCACTGCCACAGACAACTACCCAGAAGTGAACTATGTATGGACTCAGGTTAGTGCCACTGCCACAGACAACTACCCAGAAGTGAACTATGTATGGACTCAGGTTAGTGCCACTGTCCACAGACAACTACCCAGAAGTGAACTATGTATGGACTCAGGTTAGGGCCCTGCCCACAGACAACTACCCAGAAGTGAACTATGTATGGACTCAGGTTGGTGCCACTGCCCACAGACAACTACCCAGAAGTGAACTATGTATGGACTCAGGTTAGGGCCCCTGCCCACAGACAACTACCCAGAAGTGAACTATGTATGGACTCAGGTTTGGCCCCTGCTCGCAGACAACTACCCAGAAGTGAACTATGTATGGACTCAGGTTGGTGCCACTGCCCACAGACAACTACCCAGAAGTGAACTATGTATGGACTCAGGTTAGGGCCCTGCCCACAGACAACTACCCAGAAGTGAACTATGTATGGACTCAGGTTAGGGCCCCTGCACACAGACAACTACCCAGAAGTGAACTATGTATGGACTCAGGTTAGGGCCACTGCCCACAGACAACTACCCAGAAGTGAACTATGTATGGACTCAGGTTAGTGCCACTGCCACAGACAACTACCCAGAAGTGAACTATGTATGGACTCAGGTTAGGGCCCCTGCCACAGACAACTACCCAGAAGTGAACTATGTATGGACTCAGGTTAGTGCCACTGCCACAGACAACTACCCAGAAGTGAACTATGTAGGTGGACTCAGGTGAACTATGTATGCCAGGTTAGGGCCCCTGCCACAGACAACTACCCAGAAGTGAACTATGTGGGACTCAGGTTAGTGCCACTGCCACAGACAACTACCCAGAAGTGAACTATGTATGGACTCAGGTTAGGGCCACTGCCCACAGACAACTACCCAGAAGTGAACTATGTATGGACTCAGGTTAGTGCCACTGCCCACAGACAACTACCCAGAAGTGAACTATGTATGGACTCAGGTTAGGACTCCAGACCCAGAAGTGAACTATGTATGGACTCAGGTTAGGGCCCCTGCCACAGACAACTACCCAGAAGTGAACTATGTATGGACTCAGGTTAGGGCCCTGCCACAGACAACTACCCAGAAGTGAACTATGTATGGACTCAGGTTAGTGCCACTGCCACAGACAACTACCCAGAAGTGAACTATGTATGGACTCAGGTTAGTGCCACTGCCACAGACAACTACCCAGAAGTGAACTATGTATGGACTCAGGTTAGGCCCCTGCCACAGACAACTACCCAGAAGTGAACTATGTATGGACTCAGGTTAGTGCCACTGCTCACAGACAACTACCCAGAAGTGAACTATGTATGGACTCAGGTTAGGGCCCTGCCCACAGACAACTACCCAGAAGTGAACTATGTATGGACTCAGGTTAGGGCCCTGCTCACAGACAACTACCCAGAAGTGAACTATGTATGGACTCAGGTTAGGGCCACTGCCACAGACAACTACCCAGAAGTGAACTATGTATGGACTCAGGTTAGTGCCACTGCCCACAGACAACTACCCAGAAGTGAACTATGTATGGACTCAGGTTAGGGCCACTGCCCACAGACAACTACCCAGAAGTGAACTATGTATGGACTCAGGTTAGGGCCACTGCCACAGACAACTACCCAGAAGTGAACTATGTATGGACTCAGGTTAGTGCCACTGCCACAGACAACTACCCAGAAGTGAACTATGTATGGACTCAGGTTAGGGCCCCTGCCACAGACAACTACCCAGAAGTGAACTATGTATGGACTCAGGTTAGGGCCCCTGCCCACAGACAACTACCCAGAAGTGAACTATGTATGGACTCAGGTTAGGGCCCCTGCCCACAGACAACTACCCAGAAGTGAACTATGTATGGACTCAGGTTAGTGCCCTGCCACAGACAACTACCCAGAAGTGAACTATGTATGGACTCAGGTTAGACAACTACCCAGAAGCCACTTAGCCCCTGCTCACAGACAACTACCCAGAAGTGAACTATGTATGGACTCAGGTTAGTGCCACTGCCACAGACAACTACCCAGAAGTGAACTATGTATGGACTCAGGTTAGGGCCCTGCTCACAGACAACTACCCAGAAGTGAACTATGTATGGACTCAGGTTAGGGCCACTGCCACAGACAACTACCCAGAAGTGAACTATGTATGGACTCAGGTTAGGGCCCCTGCTCACAGACAACTACCCAGAAGTGAACTATGTATGGACTCAGGTTAGTGCCACTGCCACAGACAACTACCCAGAAGTGAACTATGTATGGACTCAGGTTAGGGCCCCTGCCACAGACAACTACCCAGAAGTGAACTATGTATGGACTCAGGTTAGTGCCACTGCCACAGACAACTACCCAGAAGTGAACTATGTATGGACTCAGGTTAGTGCCACTGCCACAGACAACTACCCAGAAGTGAACTATGTATGGACTCAGGTTAGGGACCCTGCCCACAGACAACTACCCAGAAGTGAACTATGTATCAGGTTAGGGCCACTGGACAACTCCCAGAAGTTATGTGGACCAGGTTAGTGCCCTGCCCACAGACAACTACCCAGAAGTGAACTATGTATGGACTCAGGTTAGGGCCCCTGCCACAGACAACTACCCAGAAGTGAACTATGTATGGACTCAGGTTAGTGCCCCTGCCCACAGACAACTACCCAGAAGTGAACTATGTATGGACTCAGGTTAGTGCCACTGCCACAGACAACTACCCAGAAGTGAACTATGTATGGACTCAGGTTAGGCCCCTGCCCAGACCTAGGGCCCCAGGTGCCACTGCCACAGACAACTACCCAGAAGTGAACTATGTATGGACTCAGCATAGTGCCACTGCCACAGACAACTACCCAGAAGTGAACTATGTATGGACTCAGGTTAGTGCCACTGCTCACAGACAACTACCCAGAAGTGAACTATGTATGGACTCAGGTTAGGGCCCCTGCCCACAGACAACTACCCAGAAGTGAACTATGTATGGACTCAGGTTAGGGCCCCTTCCCACAGACAACTACCCAGAAGTGAACTATGTATGGACTCAGGTTAGTGCCACTGCCACAGACAACTACCCAGAAGTGAACTATGTATGGACTCAGGTTAGGGCCCCTGCTCACAGACAACTACCCAGAAGTGAACTATGTATGGACTCAGGTTAGTGCCACTGCCCACAGACAACTACCCAGAAGTGAACTATGTATGGACTCAGGTTAGTGCCCTGCCCACAGACAACTACCCAGAAGTGAACTATGTATGGACTCAGGTTAGGGCCCCTGCTCACAGACAACTACCCAGAAGTGAACTCAGGTATGGACTCAGAAGTTAGGTTAGGCCCCTGCTCCACAGACAACTACCCAGAAGTGAACTATGTATGGACTCAGGTTAGTGCCCCTGCCCACAGACAACTACCCAGAAGTGAACTATGTATGGACTCAGGTTAGAGCCCCTGCCCACAGACAACTACCCAGAAGTGAACTATGTATGGACTCAGGTTAGTGCCCCTGCCCACAGACAACTACCCAGAAGTGAACTATGTATGGACTCAGGTTAGGGCCCCTGCTCACAGACAACTACCCAGAAGTGAACTATGTATGGACTCAGGTTAGTGCCACTGCCACAGACAACTACCCAGAAGTGAACTATGTATGGACTCAGGTTAGTGCCACTGCTCACAGACAACTACCCAGAAGTGAACTATGTATGGACTCAGGTTAGGGCCCCTGCTCACAGACAACTACCCAGAAGTGAACTATGTATGGACTCAGGTTAGGCCCCTGCTCACAGACAACTACCCAGAAGTGAACTATGTATGGACTCAGGTTAGGGCCACTGCCCACAGACAACTACCCAGAAGTGAACTATGTATGGACTCAGGTTAGGGCCCTGCCACAGACAACTACCCAGAAGTGAACTATGTATGGACTCAGGTTAGTGCCACTGCCACAGACAACTACCCAGAAGTGAACTATGTATGGACTCAGGTTAGTGCCACTGCCACAGACAACTACCCAGAAGTGAACTATGTATGGACTCAGGTTAGTGCCACTGCCACAGACAACTACCCAGAAGTGAACTATGTATGGACTCAGGTTAGTGCCCTGCTCACAGACAACTACCCAGAAGTGAACTATGTATGGACTCAGGTTAGTGCCACTGCCACAGACAACTACCCAGAAGTGAACTATGTATGGACTCAGGTTAGTGCCACTGCCACAGACAACTACCCAGAAGTGAACTATGTATGGACTCAGGTTAGGGCCCCTGCCCACAGACAACTACCCAGAAGTGAACTATGTATGGACTCAGGTTAGGCCCCTGCCACAGACAACTACCCAGAAGTGAACTATGTATGGACTCAGGTTAGTGCCACTGCCACAGACAACTACCCAGAAGTGAACTATGTATGGACTCAGGTTAGTGCCACTGCCACAGACAACTACCCAGAAGTGAACTATGTATGGACTCAGGTTAGGGCCCCTGCTCACAGACAACTACCCAGAAGTGAACTATGTATGGACTCAGGTTAGGGACCCTGCCCACAGACAACTACCCAGAAGTGAACTATGTATGGACTCAGGTTAGTGCCACTGCCACAGACAACTACCCAGAAGTGAACTATGTATGGACTCAGGTTAGTGCCCCTGCCACAGACAACTACCCAGAAGTGAACTATGTATGGACTCAGGTTAGTGCCACTGCCACAGACAACTACCCAGAAGTGAACTATGTATGGACTCAGGTTAGTGCCACTGCCACAGACAACTACCCAGAAGTGAACTATGTATGGACTCAGGTTAGTGCCACTGCCACAGACAACTACCCAGAAGTGAACTATGTATGGACTCAGGTTAGGGCCCCTGCTCACAGACAACTACCCAGAAGTGAACTATGTATGGACTCAGGTTAGTGCCACTGCCACAGACAACTACCCAGAAGTGAACTATGTATGGACTCAGGTTAGGGCCCTGCTCACAGACAACTACCCAGAAGTGAACTATGTATGGACTCAGGTTAGGGCCACTGCCACAGACAACTACCCAGAAGTGAACTATGTATGGACTCAGGTTAGTGCCACTGCCACAGACAACTACCCAGAAGTGAACTATGTATGGACTCAGGTTAGTGCCACTGCCCACAGACAACTACCCAGAAGTGAACTATGTATGGACTCAGGTTAGGGCCCCTGCTCACAGACAACTACCCAGAAGTGAACTATGTATGGACTCAGGTTAGGGCCCCTGCCTATGTATGGACTCAGACAACTACCCAGAAGTGAACTATGTATGGACTCAGGTTAGGGCCCCTGCCACAGACAACTACCCAGAAGTGAACTATGTATGGACTCAGGTTAGTGCCACTGCCACAGACAACTACCCAGAAGTGAACTATGTATGGACTCAGGTTAGGGCCCCTCCCCACAGACAACTACCCAGAAAGGAAATATGTATGGACTCAGGTTAGTGCCACTGCCCACAGACAACTACCCAGAAGTGAACTATGTATGGACTCAGGTTAGGGCCCACTGCCCACAGACAACTACCCAGAAGTGAACTATGTATGGACTCAGGTTAGGGACCCTGCCCACAGACAACTACCCAGAAGTGAACTATGTATGGACTCAGGTTAGGGCCCCTGCTCACAGACAACTACCCAGAAGTGAACTATGTATGGACTCAGGTTAGTGCCACTGCCCACAGACAACTACCCAGAAGTGAACTATGTATGGACTCAGGTTAGGGCCCCTGCTCACAGACAACTACCCAGAAGTGAACTATGTATGGACTCAGGTTAGTGCCACTGCCCACAGACAACTACCCAGAAGTGAACTATGTATGGACTCAGGTTAGTGCCCCTGCTCACAGACAACTACCCAGAAGTGAACTATGTATGGACTCAGGTTAGTGCCACTGCCCACAGACAACTACCCAGAAGTGAACTATGTATGGACTCAGGTTAGGGCCCCTGCCACAGACAACTACCCAGAAGTGAACTATGTATGGACTCAGGTTAGTGCCACTGCCACAGACAACTACCCAGAAGTGAACTATGTATGGACTCAGGTTAGGGCCCCTGCTCACAGACAACTACCCAGAAGTGAACTATGTATGGACTCAGGTTAGTGCCACTGCCACAGACAACTACCCAGAAGTGAACTATGTATGGACTCAGGTTAGTGCCACTGCCCACAGACAACTACCCAGAAGTGAACTATGTATGGACTCAGGTTAGGGCCCCTGCCCACAGACAACTACCCAGAAGTGAACTATGTATGGACTCAGGTTAGTGCCACTGCCACAGACAACTACCCAGAAGTGAACTATGTATGGACTCAGGTTAGGGCCCTGCCACAGACAACTACCCAGAAGTGAACTATGTATGGACTCAGGTTAGTGCCACTGCCACAGACAACTACCCAGAAGTGAACTATGTATGGACTCAGGTTAGTGCCACTGCCACAGACAACTACCCAGAAGTGAACTATGTATGGACTCAGGTTAGGGCCCCTGCTCACAGACAACTACCCAGAAGTGAACTATGTATGGACTCAGGTTAGGGCCCCTGCTCACAGACAACTACCCAGAAGTGAACTATGTATGGACTCAGGTTAGTGCCACTGCCACAGACAACTACCCAGAAGTGAACTATGTATGGACTCAGGTTAGTGCCACTGCCACAGACAACTACCCAGAAGTGAACTATGTATGGACTCAGGTTAGGGCCCCTGCCACAGAGACAACTACCCAGAAGTGAACTATGTATGGACTCAGGTTAGGGCCCCTGCTCACAGACAACTACCCAGAAGTGAACTATGTATGGACTCAGGTTAGTGCCCCTGCCACAGACAACTACCCAGAAGTGAACTATGTATGGACTCAGGTTAGGGACCACTGCCCACAGACAACTACCCAGAAGTGAACTATGTATGGACTTAGGTTAGGGCCCCTGCCCACAGACAACTACCCAGAAGTGAACTATGTATGGACTCAGGTTAGTGCCACTGCCACAGACAACTACCCAGAAGTGAACTATGTATGGACTCAGGTTAGGGCCCTGCCCACAGACAACTACCCAGAAGTGAACTATGTATGGACTCAGGTTAGTGCCACTGACAGACAACTCCCAGAAGTGAACTATGTATGGACTCAGGTTAGGGCCCTGCTCACAGACAACTACCCAGAAGTGAACTATGTATGGACTCAGGTTAGGGCCCTGCCCACAGACAACTACCCAGAAGTGAACTATGTATGGACTCAGGTTAGTGCCACTGCCCACAGACAACTACCCAGAAGTGAACTATGTATGGACTCAGGTTAGGGCCCCTGCTCACAGACAACTACCCAGAAGTGAACTATGTATGGACTCAGGTTAGGGCCCCTGCTCACAGACAACTACCCAGAAGTGAACTATGTATGGACTCAGGTTAGTGCCACTGCTCACAGACAACTACCCAGAAGTGAACTATGTATGGACTCAGGTTAGGCCCCTGCCACAGACAACTACCCAGAAGTGAACTATGTATGGACTCAGGTTAGGGGCCCCACTGCTCACAGACAACTACCCAGAAGTGAACTATGTATGGACTCAGGTTAGTGCCACTGCCACAGACAACTACCCAGAAGTGAACTATGTATGGACTCAGGTTAGTGCCACTGCCACAGACAACTACCCAGAAGTGAACTATGTATGGACTCAGGTTAGGGCCCCTCCCCACAGACAACTACCCAGAAAGGAAATATGTATGGACTCAGGTTAGTGCCACTGCCCACAGACAACTACCCAGAAGTGAACTAGGTATGGACTCAGGTTAGGGCCCCTGCCCACAGACAACTACCCAGAAGTGAACTATGTATGGACTCAGGTTAGGGCCTCTGCCCACAGACAACTACCCAGAAGTGAACTAGGTATGGACTCAGGTTAGGGCCCCTGCCCACAGACAACTACCCAGAAGTGAACTATGTATGGACTCAGGTTAGGGCCCCTGCTCACAGACAACTACCCAGAAGTGAACTATGTATGGACTCAGGTTAGTGCCACTGCCCACAGACAACTACCCAGAAGTGAACTATGTATGGACTCAGGTTAGGGCCCCTGCCCACAGACAACTACCCAGAAGTGAACTATGTATGGACTCAGGTTAGGGCCACTGCCCACAGACAACTACCCAGAAGTGAACTATGTATGGACTCAGGTTAGGGACCACCCACAGACAACTACCCAGAAGTGAACTATGTATGGACTCAGGTTAGGGCCCCTGCCACAGACAACTACCCAGAAGTGAACTATGTATGGACTCAGGTTAGGGCCCCTGCCCACAGACAACTACCCAGAAGTGAACTATGTATGGACTCAGGTTAGGGCCCTGCTCACAGACAACTACCCAGAAGTGAACTATGTATGGACTCAGGTTAGTGCCCCTGCCCACAGACAACTACCCAGAAGTGAACTATGTATGGACTCAGGTTAGGGCCCCAGCCAACTCAACAGACTGCCCAGAAACTACCCAGAAGTGAACTATGTATGGACTCAGGTTAGGGCCCTGCCACAGACAACTACCCAGAAGTGAACTATGTATAGACTCAGGTTAGTGCCACTGCCCACAGACAACTACCCAGAAGTGAACTATGTATGGACTCAGGTTAGGGACCCTGCCCACAGACAACTACCCAGAAGTGAACTATGTATGGACTCAGGTTAGGGCCCCTGCCCACAGACAACTACCCAGAAGTGAACTATGTATGGACTCAGGTTAGTGCCACTGCCCACAGACAACTACCCAGAAGTGAACTATGTATGGACTCAGGTTGGTGCCACTGCCCACAGACAACTACCCAGAAGTGAACTATGTATGGACTCAGGTTAGGGCCCCTGCCACAGACAACTACCCAGAAGTGAACTATGTATGGACTCAGGTTAGGGCCACTGCCACAGACAACTACCCAGAAGTGAACTATGTATGGACTCAGGTTAGGGCCCCTGCCACAGACAACTACCCAGAAGTGAACTATGTATGGACTCAGGTTAGTGCCACTGCCCACAGACAACTACCCAGAAGTGAACTATGTATGGACTCAGGTTAGTGCCACTGCCACAGACAACTACCCAGAAGTGAACTATGTATGGACTCAGGTTAGGGCCCCTGCCACAGACAACTACCCAGAAGTGAACTATGTATGGACTCAGGTTAGTGCCCCTGCCCACAGACAACTACCCAGAAGTGAACTATGTATGGACTCAGGTTAGGGCCACCTGCTCACAGACAACTACCCAGAAGTGAACTATGTATGGACTCAGGTTAGGGCCACTGCCCACAGACAACTACCCAGAAGTGAACTATGTATGGACTCAGGTTAGGGCCCCCTGCCACAGACAACTACCCAGAAGTGAACTATGTATGGACTCAGGTTAGGGCCACTGCCCACAGACAACTACCCAGAAGTGAACTATGTATGGACTCAGGTTAGGGCCCCTGCCCACAGACAACTACCCAGAAGTGAACTATGTATGGACTCAGGTTAGTGCCACTGCCCACAGACAACTACCCAGAAGTGAACTATGTATGGACTCAGGTTAGGGCCCCTGCCCACAGACAACTACCCAGAAGTGAACTATGTATGGACTCAGGTTAGGGCCCTGCCCACAGACAACTACCCAGAAGTGAACTATGTATGGACTCAGGTTAGTGCCACTGCCACAGACAACTACCCAGAAGTGAACTATGTATGGACTCAGGTTAGGGCCCCTGCCCACAGACAACTAGCCAGAAGTGAACTATGTATGGACTCAGGTTAGTGCCCCTGCCCACAGACAACTACCCAGAAGTGAACTATGTATGGACTCAGGTTAGGCCCCTGCTCACAGACAACTACCCAGAAGTGAACTATGTATGGACTCAGGTTAGTGCCACTGCCCACAGACAACTACCCAGAAGTGAACTATGTATGGACTCAGGTTAGTGCCACTGCCACAGACAACTACCCAGAAGTGAACTATGTATGGACTCAGGTTAGGGCCCTGCCACAGACAACTACCCAGAAGTGAACTATGTATGGACTCAGGTTAGGGCCCCTGCCACAGACAACTACCCAGAAGTGAACTATGTATGGACTCAGGTTAGGGCCCCTGCCCACAGACAACTACCCAGAAGTGAACTATGTATGGACTCAGGTTAGGGCCCCTGCCACAGACAACTACCCAGAAGTGAACTATGTATGGACTCAGGTTAGTGCCACTGCCCACAGACAACTACCCAGAAGTGAACTATGTATGGACTCAGGTTAGGCCCCTGCCACAGACAACTACCCAGAAGTGAACTATGTATGGACTCAGGTTAGGGCCACTGCCCACAGACAACTACCCAGAAGTGAACTATGTATGGACTCAGGTTAGGGACCACTGCCCACAGACAACTACCCAGAAGTGAACTATGTATGGACTCAGGTTAGGCCCTGCTCACAGACAACTACCCAGAAGTGAACTATGTATGGACTCAGGTTAGGCCCCTGCCCACAGACAACTACCCAGAAGTGAACTATGTATGGACTCAGGTTAGTGCCACTGCCCACAGACAACTACCCAGAAGTGAACTATGTATGGACTCAGGTTAGGGCCACTGCCCACAGACAACTACCCAGAAGTGAACTATGTATGGACTCAGGTTAGTGCCACTGCCCACAGACAACTACCCAGAAGTGAACTATGTATGGACTCAGGTTAGGGCCCCTGCCACAGACAACTACCCAGAAGTGAACTATGTATGGACTCAGGTTAGTGCCACTGCCCACAGACAACTACCCAGAAGTGAACTATGTATGGACTCAGGTTAGGGCCCCAGCCCACAGACAACTACCCAGAAGTGAACTATGTATGGACTCAGGTTAGTGCCCCTGCCACAGACAACTACCCAGAAGTGAACTATGTATGGACTCAGGTTAGGGCCCTGCCCACAGACAACTACCCAGAAGTGAACTATGTATGGACTCAGGTTAGGGCCACTGCCCACAGACAACTACCCAGAAGTGAACTATGTATGGACTCAGGTTAGGGCCCCTGCCCACAGACAACTACCCAGAAGTGAACTATGTATGGACTCAGGTTAGGGCCCCTGCCCACAGACAACTACCCAGAAGTGAACTATGTATGGACTCAGGTTAGGGCCCACTGCCCACAGACAACTACCCAGAAGTGAACTATGTATGGACTCAGGTTAGTGCCCCTGCCCACAGACAACTACCCAGAAGTGAACTATGTATGGACTCAGGTTAGGGCCCCTGCCCACAGACAACTACCCAGAAGTGAACTATGTATGGACTCAGGTTAGAGCCCCTGCCCTCAGACAACTACCCAGAAGTGAACTATGTATGGACTCAGGTTAGGGCCCCTGCCCACAGACAACTACCCAGAAGTGAACTATGTATGGACTCAGGTTAGGGGCCCTGCCACAGACAACTACCCAGAAGTGAACATGGACTCAGGTTAGAAGTGAACTACCCAGAAGTGAACTATGTATGGACTCAGGTTAGTGCCACTGCCCACAGACAACTACCCAGAAGTGAACTATGTATGGACTCAGGTTAGGGCCCCCTGCTCACAGACAACTACCCAGAAGTGAACTATGTATGGACTCAGGTTAGTGCCACTGCCCACAGACAACTACCCAGAAGTGAACTATGTATGGACTCAGGTTAGTGCCCTGCCACAGACAACTACCCAGAAGTGAACTATGTATGGACTCAGGTTAGGGCCACTGCCCACAGACAACTACCCAGAAGTGAACTATGTATGGACTCAGGTTAGGGACCCTTCCCACAGACAACTACCCAGAAGTGAACTATGTATGGACTCAGGTTAGGGCCCCTGCTCACAGACAACTACCCAGAAGTGAACTATGTATTGCCTCAGGTTAGTGCCACTGCCACAGACAACTACCCAGAAGTGAACTATGTATGGACTCAGGTTAGGGCCACTGCCACAGACAACTACCCAGAAGTGAACTATGTATGGACTCAGGTTAGTGCCACTGCCACAGACAACTACCCAGAAGTGAACTATGTATGGACTCAGGTTAGGGCCCCTGCCACAGACAACTACCCAGAAGTGAACTATGTATGGACTCAGGTTAGGCCCCTGCCCACAGACAACTACCCAGAAGTGAACTATGTATGGACTCAGGTTAGGGCCCTGCCCACAGACAACTACCCAGAAGTGAACTATGTATGGACTCAGGTTAGTGCCACTGCCCACAGACAACTACCCAGAAGTGAACTATGTATGGACTCAGGTTAGTGCCCCTGCCCACAGACAACTACCCAGAAGTGAACTATGTATGGACTCAGGTTAGTGCCACTGCCACAGACAACTACCCAGAAGTGAACTATGTATGGACTCAGGTTAGGGCCCCTGCCCACAGACAACTACCCAGAAGTGAACTATGTATGGACTCAGGTTAGGGCCCCTGCCCACAGACAACTACCCAGAAGTGAACTATGTATGGACTCAGGTTAGTGCCCCTGCTCACAGACAACTACCCAGAAGTGAACTATGTATGGACTCAGGTTAGGCCCCTGCCCACAGACAACTACCCAGAAGTGAACTATGTATGGACTCAGGTTAGTGCCCCTGCCCACAGACAACTACCCAGAAGTGAACTATGTATGGACTCAGGTTAGTGCCACTGCCCACAGACAACTACCCAGAAGTGAACTATGTATGGACTCAGGTTAGGGCCACTGCCCACAGACAACTACCCAGAAGTGAACTATGTATGGACTCAGGTTAGGGCCCCTGCCCACAGACAACTACCCAGAAGTGAACTATGTATGGACTCAGGTTAGTGCCCTGCCCACAGACAACTACCCAGAAGTGAACTATGTATGGACTCAGGTTAGTGCCCCTGCTCACAGACAACTACCCAGAAGTGAACTATGTATGGACTCAGGTTAGGGCCCCTGCCCACAGACAACTACCCAGAAGTGAACTATGTATGGACTCAGGTTAGTGCCCTGCCCACAGACAACTACCCAGAAGTGAACTATGTATGGACTCAGGTTAGTGCCACTGCCCACAGACAACTACCCAGAAGTGAACTATGTATGGACTCAGGTTAGTGCCACTGCCCACAGACAACTACCCAGAAGTGAACTATGTATGGACTCAGGTTAGGGCCCCTGCCCACAGACAACTACCCAGAAGTGAACTATGTATGGACTCAGGTTAGGACCACTGCCCACAGACAACTACCCAGAAGTGAACTATGTATGGACTCAGGTTAGTGCCCTGCCCACAGACAACTACCCAGAAGTGAACTATGTATGGACTCAGGTTAGTGCCCTGCCACAGACAACTACCCAGAAGTGAACTATGTATGGACTCAGGTTAGGCCCCTGCCCACAGACAACTACCCAGAAGTGAACTATGTATGGACTCAGGTTAGGGCCCCTGCTCACAGACAACTACCCAGAAGTGAACTATGTATGGACTCAGGTTAGTGCCACTGCCCACAGACAACTACCCAGAAGTGAACTATGTATGGACTCAGGTTAGTGCCACTGCCCACAGACAACTACCCAGAAGTGAACTATGTATGGACTCAGGTTAGTGCCACTGCCCACAGACAACTACCCAGAAGTGAACTATGTATGGACTCAGGTTAGGGCCACTGCCACAGACAACTACCCAGAAGTGAACTATGTATGGACTCAGGTTAGGGCCCTGCCCACAGACAACTACCCAGAAGTGAACTATGTATGGACTCAGGTTAGTGCCACTGCCCACAGACAACTACCCAGAAGTGAACTATGTATGGACTCAGGTTAGTGCCCCTGCCCACAGACAACTACCCAGAAGTGAACTATGTATGGACTCAGGTTAGGGCCCTGCCCACAGACAACTACCCAGAAGTGAACTATGTATGGACTCAGGTTAGTGCCACTGCCCACAGACAACTACCCAGAAGTGAACTATGTATGGACTCAGGTTAGGGCCCCTGCCCACAGACAACTACCCAGAAGTGAACTATGTATGGACTCAGGTTAGGCCCCTGCCCACAGACAACTACCCAGAAGTGAACTATGTATGGACTCAGGTTAGGGCCACTGCCCACAGACAACTACCCAGAAGTGAACTCATGTATGGACTCAGGTTAGGGCCCTGCCCCAGCCCACAGACAACTTACCCACAGACAACTACCCAGAAGTGAACTATGTATGGACTCAGGTTAGTGCCACTGCCCACAGACAACTACCCAGAAGTGAACTATGTATGGACTGAGGTTGGGGCCACTGCCCACAGACAACTACCCAGAAGTGAACTATGTATGGACTCAGGTTAGTGCCCCTGCCCACAGACAACTACCCAGAAGTGAACTATGTATGGACTCAGGTTAGTGCCACTGCCCACAGACAACTACCCAGAAGTGAACTATGTATGGACTCAGGTTAGGGCCCCTGCCCACAGACAACTACCCAGAAGTGAACTATGTATGGACTCAGGTTAGGGCCCCTGCCCACAGACAACTACCCAGAAGTGAACTATGTATGGACTCAGGTTAGGGCCCCTGCCCACAGACAACTACCCAGAAGTGAACTATGTATGGACTCAGGTTAGTGCCACTGCCCACAGACAACTACCCAGAAGTGAACTATGTATGGACTCAGGTTAGGGCCTCTGCTCGCAGACAACTACCCAGAAGTGAACTATGTATGGACTCAGGTTAGTGCCCCTGCCACAGACAACTAATCACCAGAAGTGAACTATGTATGGACTCAGGTTAGTGCCACTGCCCACAGACAACTACCCAGAAGTGAACTATGTATGGACTCAGGTTAGGGCCCCTGCCCACAGACAACTACCCAGAAGTGAACTATGTATGGACTCAGGTTAGTGCCCCTGCCCACAGACAACTACCCAGAAGTGAACTATGTATGGACTCAGGTTAGGGCCCCTGCCCACAGACAACTACCCAGAAGTGAACTATGTATGGACTCAGGTTAGTGCCACTGCCCACAGACAACTACCCAGAAGTGAACTATGTATGGACTCAGGTTAGGGCCCCTGCCCACAGACAACTACCCAGAAGTGAACTATGTATGGACTCAGGTTAGTGCCCCTGCCCACAGACAACTACCCAGAAGTGAACTATGTATGGACTCAGGTTAGGGCCCCTGCCCACAGACAACTACCCAGAAGTGAACTATGTATGGACTCAGGTTAGGGCCCCTGCCCACAGACAACTACCCAGAAGTGAACTATGTATGGACTCAGGTTAGGGCCCTGCCACAGACAACTACCCAGAAGTGAACTATGTATGGACTCAGGTTAGGGCCCCTTCCCACAGACAACTACCCAGAAGTGAACTATGTATGGACTCAGGTTAGGGCCCCTGCCCACAGACAACTACCCAGAAGTGAACTATGTATGGACTCAGGTTAGTGCCACTGCCCACAGACAACTACCCAGAAGTGAACTATGTATGGACTCAGGTTAGTGCCCCTGCCCACAGACAACTACCCAGAAGTGAACTATGTATGGACTCAGGTTAGGGCCACTGCCCACAGACAACTACCCAGAAGTGAACTATGTATGGACTCAGGTTAGGGCCCTGCCCACAGACAACTACCCAGAAGTGAACTATGTATGGACTCAGGTTGGTGCCACTGCCCACAGACAACTACCCAGAAGTGAACTATGTATGGACTCAGGTTAGGGCCCCTGCTCACAGACAACTACCCAGAAGTGAACTATGTATGGACTCAGGTTGGTGCCACTGCCCACAGACAACTACCCAGAAGTGAACTATGTATGGACTCAGGTTAGGGCCCCTGCTCACAGACAACTACCCAGAAATGAACTATGTATGGACTCTGGTTAGTGCCACTGCCACAGACAACTACCCAGAAGTGAACTATGTATGGACTCAGGTTAGGGCCACTGCCCACAGACAACTACCCAGAAGTGAACTATGTATGGACTCAGGTTAGGGCCCCTGCCACAGACAACTACCCAGAAGTGAACTATGTATGGACTCAGGTTAGGCCCCTGCTCACAGACAACTACCCAGAAGTGAACTATGTATGGACTCAGGTTAGTGCCACTGCCCACAGACAACTACCCAGAAGTGAACTATGTATGGACTCAGGTTAGTGCCACTGCCCACAGACAACTACCCAGAAGTGAACTATGTATGGACTCAGGTTAGGACTCCAGGTTAGTGCCACTGCCACAGACAACTACCCAGAAGTGAACTATGTATGGACTCAGGTTAGTGCCACTGCCACAGACAACTACCCAGAAGTGAACTATGTATGGACTCAGGTTAGGGCCCCTGCCCACAGACAACTACCCAGAAGTGAACTATGTATGGACTCAGGTTAGTGCCACTGCCACAGACAACTACCCAGAAGTGAACTATGTATGGACTCAGGTTAGGGCCCCTGCCCACAGACAACTACCCAGAAGTGAACTATGTATGGACTCAGGTTAGGGCCCTGCCCACAGACAACTACCCAGAAGTGAACTATGTATGGACTCAGGTTAGGGCCCCTGCCCACAGACAACTACCCAGAAGTGAACTATGTATGGACTCAGGTTAGTGCCACTGCCACAGACAACTACCCAGAAGTGAACTATGTATGGACTCAGGTTAGTGCCCCTGCTCACAGACAACTACCCAGAAGTGAACTATGTATGGACTCAGGTTAGGGCCCCTGCCACAGACAACTACCCAGAAGTGAACTATGTATGGACTCAGGTTAGTGCCCCTGCCCACAGACAACTACCCAGAAGTGAACTATGTATGGACTCAGGTTAGTGCCACTGCCCACAGACAACTACCCAGAAGTGAACTATGTATGGACTCAGGTTAGTGCCACTGCCACAGACAACTACCCAGAAGTGAACTATGTATGGACTCAGGTTAGGGCCACTGCCCACAGACAACTACCCAGAAGTGAACTATGTATGGACTCAGGTTAGGGCCCCTGCCACAGACAACTACCCAGAAGTGAACTATGTATGGACTCAGGTTAGGGCCCCTGCCACAGACAACTACCCAGAAGTGAACTATGTATGGACTCAGGTTAGGGCCCTGCCACAGACAACTACCCAGAAGTGAACTATGTATGGACTCAGGTTAGGGCCACTGCCACAGACAACTACCCAGAAGTGAACTATGTATGGACTCAGGTTAGTGCCACTGCCCACAGACAACTACCCAGAAGTGAACTATGTATGGACTCAGGTTAGTGCCACTGCCACAGACAACTACCCAGAAGTGAACTATGTATGGACTCAGGTTAGTGCCCCTGCCCACAGACAACTACCCAGAAGTGAACTATGTATGGACTCAGGTTAGTGCCACTGCCCACAGACAACTACCCAGAAGTGAACTATGTATGGACTCAGGTTAGGGACCCTGCCCACAGACAACTACCCAGAAGTGAACTATGTATGGACTCAGGTTAGGGCCCCTGCTCACAGACAACTACCCAGAAGTGAACTATGTATGGACTCAGGTTAGTGCCACTGCCACAGACAACTACCCAGAAGTGAACTATGTATGGACTCAGGTTAGTGCCACTGCCACAGACAACTACCCAGAAGTGAACTATGTATGGACTCAGGTTAGTGCCACTGCCACAGACAACTACCCAGAAGTGAACTATGTATGGACTCAGGTTAGGGCCACTGCCCACAGACAACTACCCAGAAGTGAACTATGTATGGACTCAGGTTAGTGCCACTGCCCACAGACAACTACCCAGAAGTGAACTATGTATGGACTCAGGTTAGTGCCACTGCCCACAGACAACTACCCAGAAGTGAACTATGTATGGACTCAGGTTAGGGCCCCTGCCCACAGACAACTACCCAGAAGTGAACTATGTATGGACTCAGGTTAGTGCCACTGCCCACAGACAACTACCCAGAAGTGAACTATGTATGGACTCAGGTTAGTGCCACTGCCCACAGACAACTACCCAGAAGTGAACTATGTATGGACTCAGGTTAGGGCCCCTGCTCACAGACAACTACCCAGAAGTGAACTATGTATGGACTCAGGTTAGTGCCACTGCCCACAGACAACTACCCAGAAGTGAACTATGTATGGACTCAGGTTAGTGCCCCTGCCCACAGACAACTACCCAGAAGTGAACTATGTATGGACTCAGGTTAGGCCCCTGCCCACAGACAACTACCCAGAAGTGAACTATGTATGGACTCAGGTTAGGGCCACTGCCCACAGACAACTACCCAGAAGTGAACTATGTATGGACTCAGGTTAGTGCCACTGCCCACAGACAACTACCCAGAAGTGAACTATGTATGGACTCAGGTTAGGGCCCCTGCCCACAGACAACTACCCAGAAGTGAACTATGTATGGACTCAGGTTAGGTGCCCTGCCCACAGACAACTACCCAGAAGTGAACTATGTATGGACTCAGGTTAGTGCCACTGCCCACAGACAACTACCCAGAAGTGAACTATGTATGGACTCAGGTTAGGGCCCCTGCTCACAGACAACTACCCAGAAGTGAACTATGTATGGACTCAGGTTAGTGCCCCTGCCCACAGACAACTACCCAGAAGTGAACTATGTATGGACTCAGGTTAGGGCCCCTGCCCACAGACAACTACCCAGAAGTGAACTATGTATGGACTCAGGTTAGTGCCACTGCCCACAGACAACTACCCAGAAGTGAACTATGTATGGACTCAGGTTAGTGCCCCTGCCCACAGACAACTACCCAGAAGTGAACTATGTATGGACTCAGGTTAGGGCCCCTGCCCACAGACAACTACCCAGAAGTGAACTATGTATGGACAGGTTAGTGCCACTGCCCACAGACAACTACCCAGAAGTGAACTATGTATGGACTCAGGTTAGTGCCACTGCCCACAGACAACTACCCAGAAGTGAACTATGTATGGACTCAGGTTAGGCCACTGCCCACAGACAACTACCCAGAAGTGAACTATGTATGGACTCAGGTTAGGGCCCCTGCCACAGACAACTACCCAGAAGTGAACTATGTATGGACTCAGGTTAGGGCCCCTGCCCACAGACAACTACCCAGAAGTGAACTATGTATGGACTCAGGTTAGGGCCCCTGCCCACAGACAACTACCCAGAAGTGAACTATGTATGGACTCAGGTTAGGGCCACTGCCACAGACAACTACCCAGAAGTGAACTATGTATGGACTCAGGTTAGTGCCACTGCCCACAGACAACTACCCAGAAGTGAACTATGTATGGACTCAGGTTAGGGCCACTGCCCACAGACAACTACCCAGAAGTGAACTATGTATGGACTCAGGTTAGTGCCCCTGCCCACAGACAACTACCCAGAAGTGAACTATGTATGGACTCAGGTTAGGGCCCTGCCCACAGACAACTACCCAGAAGTGAACTATGTATGGACTCAGGTTAGGGCCCCTGCCCACAGACAACTACCCAGAAGTGAACTATGTATGGACTCAGGTTAGTGCCCCTGCCCACAGACAACTACCCAGAAGTGAACTATGTATGGACTCAGGTTAGTGCCCCTGCCCACAGACAACTACCCAGAAGTGAACTATGTATGGACTCAGGTTAGGGCCACTGCCCACAGACAACTACCCAGAAGTGAACTATGTATGGACTCAGGTTAGTGCCACTGCCCACAGACAACTACCCAGAAGTGAACTATGTATGGACTCAGGTTAGTGCCACTGCCCACAGACAACTACCCAGAAGTGAACTATGTATGGACTCAGGTTAGGCCCCTGCTCACAGACAACTACCCAGAAGTGAACTATGTATGGACTCAGGTTAGTGCCACTGCCCACAGACAACTACCCAGAAGTGAACTATGTATGGACTCAGGTTAGGGCCCTGCCCACAGACAACTACCCAGAAGTGAACTATGTATGGACTCAGGTTAGGGCCACTGCCCACAGACAACTACCCAGAAGTGAACTATGTAGACTCAGGTTAGAACAGACAACTACCCAGAAGTGAACTATGTATGGACTCAGGTTAGTGCCACTGCTCACAGACAACTACCCAGAAGTGAACTATGTATGGACTCAGGTTAGTGCCACTGCCACAGACAACTACCCAGAAGTGAACTATGTATGGACTCAGGTTAGTGCCACTGCCCACAGACAACTACCCAGAAGTGAACTATGTATGGACTCAGGTTAGGGACCCTGCCCACAGACAACTACCCAGAAGTGAACTATGTATGGACTCAGGTTAGGGCCACTGCCCACAGACAACTACCCAGAAGTGAACTATGTATGGACTCAGGTTAGTGCCCCTGCCACAGACAACTACCCAGAAGTGAACTATGTATGGACTCAGGTTAGTGCCCCTGCCCACAGACAACTACCCAGAAGTGAACTATGTATGGACTCAGGTTAGGGCCCCTGCCCACAGACAACTACCCAGAAGTGAACTATGTATGGACTCAGGTTAGTGCCACTGCCCACAGACAACTACCAAGAAGTGAACTATGTATGGACTCAGGTTAGTGCCACTGCCCACAGACAACTACCCAGAAGTGAACTATGTATGGACTCAGGTTAGGGCCCCTGCCCACAGACAACTACCCAGAAGTGAACTATGTATGGACTCAGGTTAGGGCCCCTGCCCACAGACAACTACCCAGAAGTGAACTATGTATGGACTCAGGTTAGTGCCACTGCCCACAGACAACTACCCAGAAGTGAACTATGTATGGACTCAGGTTAGGGCCACTGCCCACAGACAACTACCCAGAAGTGAACTATGTATGGACTCAGGTTAGGGCCCCTGCCCACAGACAACTACCCAGAAGTGAACTATGTATGGACTCAGGTTAGGCCCCTGCCCACAGACAACTACCCAGAAGTGAACTATGTATGGACTCAGGTTAGTGCCACTGCCCACAGACAACTACCCAGAAGTGAACTATGTATGGACTCAGGTTAGGGCCACTGCCACAGACAACTACCCCGAAGTGAACTATGTATGGACTCAGGTTAGTGCCACTGCCCACAGACAACTACCCAGAAGTGAACTATGTATGGACTCAGGTTAGGGCCACTGCCCACAGACAACTACCCAGAAGTGAACTATGTATGGACTCAGGTTAGGGCCCCTGCCCACAGACAACTACCCAGAAGTGAACTATGTATGGACTCAGGTTAGTGCCCTGCCCACAGACAACTACCCAGAAGTGAACTATGTATGGACTCAGGTTAGGCCCCTGCCACAGACAACTACCCAGAAGTGAACTATGTATGGACTCAGGTTAGTGCCACTGCCACAGACAACTACCCAGAAGTGAACTATGTATGGACTCAGGTTAGGGCCCCTGCCCACAGACAACTACCCAGAAGTGAACTATGTATGGACTCAGGTTAGTGCCCTGCCCACAGACAACTACCCAGAAGTGAACTATGTATGGACTCAGGTTAGGGCCCCTGCTCACAGACAACTACCCAGAAGTGAACTATGTATGGACTCAGGTTAGTGCCACTGCCCACAGACAACTACCCAGAAGTGAACTATGTATGGACTCAGGTTAGTGCCCCTGCCACAGACAACTACCCAGAAGTGAACTATGTATGGACTCAGGTTAGTGCCACTGCCACAGACAACTACCCAGAAGTGAACTATGTATGGACTCAGGTTAGTGCCACTGCCACAGACAACTACCCAGAAGTGAACTATGTATGGACTCAGGTTAGTGCCACTGCCCACAGACAACTACCCAGAAGTGAACTATGTATGGACTCAGGTTAGGGCCCCTGCTCACAGACAACTACCCAGAAGTGAACTATGTATGGACTCAGGTTAGTGCCACTGTCCACAGACAACTACCCAGAAGTGAACTATGTATTGCCTCAGGTTAGTGCCACTGCCCCAGCAACACAGAAGTGAACTACCCAGAAACTACCCAGAAGTGAACTATGTATGGACTCAGGTTAGGCCCCTGCCACAGACAACTACCCAGAAGTGAACTATGTATGGACTCAGGTTAGGGCCACTGCCCACAGACAACTACCCAGAAGTGAACTATGTATGGACTCAGGTTAGGCCCACTGCAGGTGAACTATGTATGGACCAGGTTAGCCCCACAGACAACTACCCAGAAGTGAACTATGTATGGACTCAGGTTAGGGCCCCTGCCCACAGACAACTGCCCAGAAGAACAACTGGACTCCAGGTGAACTATGTATGGACTCAGGTTAGGGCCCCTGCCCACAGACAACTACCCAGAAGTGAACTATGTATGGACTCAGGTTAGTGCCACTGCCCACAGACAACTACCCAGAAGTGAACTATGTATGGACTCAGGTTAGTGCCACTGCCCACAGACAACTACCCAGAAGTGAACTATGTATGGACTCAGGTTAGTGCCCCTGCCACAGACAACTACCCAGAAGTGAACTATGTATGGACTCAGGTTAGGCCCCTGCCCACAGACAACTACCCAGAAGTGAACTATGTATGGACTCAGGTTAGTGCCACTGCCCACAGACAACTACCCAGAAGTGAACTATGTATGGACTCAGGTTAGGCCACTGCCACAGACAACTACCCAGAAGTGAACTATGTATGGACTCAGGTTAGGGCCCCTGCCCACAGACAACTACCCAGAAGTGAACTATGTATGGACTCAGGTTAGGGCCCTGCCCACAGACAACTACCCAGAAGTGAACTATGTATGGACTCAGGTTAGTGCCCCTGCCCACAGACAACTACCCAGAAGTGAACTATGTATGGACTCAGGTTAGGGGCCCCTGCTCACAGACAACTACCCAGAAGTGAACTATGTATGGACTCAGGTTAGTGCCCCTGCCCACAGACAACTACCCAGAAGTGAACTATGTATGGACTCAGGTTAGGCCCCACTGCCACAGACAACTACCCAGAAGTGAACTATGTATGGACTCAGGTTAGTGCCACTGCCCACAGACAACTACCCAGAAGTGAACTATGTATGGACTCAGGTTAGGGCCCCTGCCACAGACAACTACCCAGAAGTGAACTATGTATGGACTCAGGTTAGGGCCCCTGCCCACAGACAACTACCCAGAAGTGAACTATGTATGGACTCAGGTTAGGGCCCCTGCCCACAGACAACTACCCAGAAGTGAACTATGTATGGACTCAGGTTAGGGCCCCTGCCACAGACAACTACCCAGAAGTGAACTATGTATGGACTCAGGTTAGGGCCCTGCCCACAGACAACAACTACCCAGAAGTGAACTATGTATGGACTCAGGTTAGGGCCCCTGCCCACAGACAACTACCCAGAAGTGAACTATGTATGGACTCAGGTTAGGGCCACTGCCCACAGACAACTACCCAGAAGTGAACTATGTATGGACTCAGGTTAGGGACCACTGCCACAGACAACTACCCAGAAGTGAACTATGTATGGACTCAGGTTAGGGCCCCTGCCCACAGACAACTACCCAGAAGTGAACTATGTATGGACTCAGGTTAGTGCCACTGCCCACAGACAACTACCCAGAAGTGAACTATGTATGGACTCAGGTTAGGGACCCTGCCCACAGACAACTACCCAGAAGTGAACTATGTATGGACTCAGGTTAGTGCCACTGCCACAGACAACTACCCAGAAGTGAACTATGTATGGACTCAGGTTAGTGCCCCTGCCCACAGACATCTACCCAGAAGTGAACTATGTATGGACTCAGGTTAGGGACCCAGCCCACAGACAACTACCCAGAAGTGAACTATGTATGGACTCAGGTTAGGGCCCCTGCCCACAGACAACTACCCAGAAGTGAACTATGTATGGACTCAGGTTAGTGCCACTGCCCACAGACAACTACCCAGAAGTGAACTATGTATGGACTCAGGTTAGGGCCCCTGCCCACAGACAACTACCCAGAAGTGAACTATGTATGGACTCAGGTTAGTGCCACTGCCCACAGAAAACTACCCAGAAGTGAACTATGTATGGACTCAGGTTAGGGCCCCCCACCAGACAACTACCCAGAAGTGAACTATGTATGGACTCAGGTTAGGGCCCCTGCCCACAGACAACTACCCAGAAGTGAACTATGTATGGACTCAGGTTAGGGCCCCTGCCCACAGACAACTACCCAGAAGTGAACTATGTATGGACTCAGGTTAGGGCCCCTGCCCACAGACAACTACCCAGAAGTGAACTATGTATGGACTCAGGTTAGTGCCCACAGACAACTACCCAGAAGTGAACTATGTATGGACTCAGGTTAGGGCCCCTGCCACAGACAACTACCCAGAAGTGAACTATGTATGGACTCAGGTTAGGGCCCCTGCCCACAGACAACTACCCAGAAGTGAACTATGTATGGACTCAGGTTAGTGCCCCTGCCCACAGACAACTACCCAGAAGTGAACTATGTATGGACTCAGGTTAGGGCCCCTGCCCACAGACAACTACCCAGAAGTGAACTATGTATGGACTCAGGTTAGGGACCCACTGCCCACAGACAACTACCCAGAAGTGAACTATGTATGGACTCAGGTTAGTGCCCTGCCACAGACAACTACCCAGAAGTGAACTATGTATGGACTCAGGTTAGTGCCACTGCCCACAGACAACTACCCAGAAGTGAACTATGTATGGACTCAGGTTAGTGCCCTGCCCACAGACAACTACCCAGAAGTGAACTATGTATGGACTCAGGTTAGTGCCACTGCCCACAGACAACTACCCAGAAGTGAACTATGTATGGACTTAGGTTAGGGCCCCTGCCCACAGACAACTACCCAGAAGTGAACTATGTATGGACTCAGGTTAGGGCCCCTGCCCACAGACAACTACCCAGAAGTGAACTATGTATGGACTCAGGTTAGGGCCCCTGCCCACAGACAACTACCCAGAAGTGAACTATGTATGGACTCAGGTTGGTGCCACTGCCACAGACAACTACCCAGAAGTGAACTATGTATGGACTCAGGTTAGTGCCCTGCCACAGACAACTACCCAGAAGTGAACTATGTATGGACTCAGGTTAGGGCCCCTGCCACAGACAACTACCCAGAAGTGAACTATGTATGGACTCAGGTTAGTGCCACTGCCCACAGACAACTACCCAGAAGTGAACTATGTATGGACTCAGGTTAGGGACCCTGCCAGACAACTACCCAGAAGTGAACATGTATGGACTCAGGTTAGTGCCCCTGCCACAGACAACCCCAGAAGTGAACTATGTATGGACTCAGGTTAGTGCCACTGCCACAGACAACTACCCAGAAGTGAACTATGTATGGACTCAGGTTAGTGCCACTGCCCACAGACAACTACCCAGAAGTGAACTATGTATGGACTCAGGTTAGTGCCCCTGCCCACAGACAACTACCCAGAAGTGAACTATGTATGGACTCAGGTTAGGGCCCTGCTCACAGACAACTACCCAGAAGTGAACTATGTATGGACTCAGGTTAGGGCCCCTGCCCACAGACAACTACCCAGAAGGGAACTATGTATGGACTCAGGTTAGTGCCACTGTCCACAGACAACTACCCAGAAGTGAACTATGTATGGACTCAGGTTAGGGCCCCTGCTCACAGACAACTACCCAGAAATGAACTATGTATGGACTCAGGTTAGTGCCACTGCCACAGACAACTACCCAGAAGTGAACTATGTATGGACTCAGGTTAGGGCCCCTGCCACAGACAACTACCCAGAAGTGAACTATGTATGGACTCAGGTTAGTGCCACTGCCCACAGACAACTACCCAGAAGTGAACTATGTATGGACTCAGGTTAGTGCCACTGCCCACAGACAACTACCCAGAAGTGAACTATGTATGGACTCAGGTTAGGGCCCCTGCCCACAGACAACTACCCAGAAGTGAACTATGTATGGACTCAGGTTAGGGCCCCTGCCCACAGACAACTACCCAGAAGTGAACTATGTATGGACTCAGGTTAGGACCCTGCCCACAGACAACTACCCAGAAGTGAACTATGTATGGACTCAGGTTAGGGCCCCTGCCCACAGACAACTACCCAGAAGTGAACTATGTATGGACTCAGGTTAGTGCCACTGCCCACAGACAACTACCCAGAAGTGAACTATGTATGGACTCAGGTTAGGGCCCCTGCCCACAGACAACTACCCAGAAGTGAACTATGTATGGACTCAGGTTAGTGCCACTGCCCACAGACAACTACCCAGAAGTGAACTATGTATGGACTCAGGTTAGGGCCCCTGCCCACAGACAACTACCCAGAAGTGAACTATGTATGGACTCAGGTTAGGGCCCCTGCCCACAGACAACTACCCAGAAGTGAACTATGTATGGACTCAGGTTAGTGCCACTGCCCACAGACAACTACCCAGAAGTGAACTATGTATGGACTCAGGTTAGGGCCCCTGCCCACAGACAACTACCCAGAAGTGAACTATGTATGGACTCAGGTTAGTGCCACTGCCACAGACAACTACCCAGAAGTGAACTATGTATGGACTCAGGTTAGTGCCACTGCCCACAGACAACTACCCAGAAGTGAACTATGTATGGACTCAGGTTAGTGCCACTGCCCACAGACAACTACCCAGAAGTGAACTATGTATGGACTCAGGTTAGTGCCCCTGCCCACAGACAACTAGCCAGAAGTGAACTATGTATGGACTCAGGTTAGTGCCACTGCCACAGACAACTACCCAGAAGTGAACTATGTATGGACTCAGGTTAGTGCCACTGCTCACAGACAACTACCCAGAAGTGAACTATGTATGGACTCAGGTTAGTGCCACTGCTCACAGACAACTACCCAGAAGTGAACTATGTATGGACTCAGGTTAGTGCCCCTGCTCACAGACAACTACCCAGAAGTGAACTATGTATGGACTCAGGTTAGGGCCCCTGCCCACAGACAACTACCAAGAAGTGAACTATGTATGGACTCAGGTTAGTGCCCTGCCCACAGACAACTACCCAGAAGTGAACTATGTATGGACTCAGGTTAGTGCCACTGCCACACAGACAACTACCCAGAAGTGAACTATGTATGGACTCAGGTTAGGGCCACTGCCACAGACAACTACCCAGAAGTGAACTATGTATGGACTCAGGTTAGTGCCCCTGACAGACAACTCCCAGAAGTGAACTATGTATGGACTCAGGTTAGCCACTGCCCACAGACAACTACCCAGAAGTGAACTATGTATGGACTCAGGTTAGTGCCACTGCCCACAGACAACTACCCAGAAGTGAACTATGTATGGACTCAGGTTAGTGCCACTGCCCACAGACAACTACCAAGAAGTGAACTATGTATAGACTCAGGTTAGTGCCACTGCCCACAGACAACTACCCAGAAGTGAACTATGTATGGACTCAGGTTAGGGCCCCTGCTCACAGACAACTACCCAGAAGTGAACTATGTATGGACTCAGGTTAGGGCCCCTGCCCACAGACAACTACCCAGAAGTGAACTATGTATGGACTCAGGTTAGTGCCCTGCCACAGACAACTACCCAGAAGTGAACTATGTATGGACTCAGGTTAGTGCCACTGCCACAGACAACTACCCAGAAGTGAACTATGTATGGACTCAGGTTAGTGCCACTGCCCACAGACAACTACCCAGAAGTGAACTATGTATGGACTCAGGTTAGTGCCACTGCCCACAGACAACTACCCAGAAGTGAACTATGTATGGACTCAGGTTAGTGCCACTGCCACAGACAACTACCCAGAAGTGAACTATGTATGGACTCAGGTTAGTGCCACTGCCACAGACAACTACCCAGAAGTGAACTATGTATGGACTCAGGTTAGTGCCACTGCCACAGACAACTACCCAGAAGTGAACTATGTATGGACTCAGGTTAGTGCCACTGCCCACAGACAACTACCCAGAAGTGAACTATGTATGGACTCAGGTTAGGGACCCTGCCCACAGACAACTACCCAGAAGTGAACTATGTATGGACTCAGGTTAGGGCCCCTGCCCACAGACAACTACCCAGAAGTGAACTATGTATGGACTCAGGTTAGTGCCACTGCCCACAGACAACTACCCAGAAGTGAACTATGTATGGACTCAGGTTAGTGCCACTGCCCACAGACAACTACCCAGAAGTGAACTATGTATGGACTCAGGTTAGTGCCACTGCCCACAGACAACTACCCAGAAGTGAACTATGTATGGACTCAGGTTAGTGCCCCTGCCCACAGACAACTACCCAGAAGTGAACTATGTATGGACTCAGGTTAGTGCCACTGCCCACAGACAACTACCCAGAAGTGAACTATGTATGGACTCAGGTTAGTGCCACTGCCCACAGACAACTACCCAGAAGTGAACTATGTATGGACTCAGGTTAGTGCCACTGCCCACAGACAACTACCCAGAAGTGAACTATGTATGGACTCAGGTTAGGGCCACTGCCCACAGACAACTACCCAGAAGTGAACTATGTATGGACTCAGGTTAGTGCCACTGCCCACAGACAACTACCCAGAAGTGAACTATGTATGGACTCAGGTTAGTGCCACTGCTCACAGACAACTACCCAGAAGTGAACTATGTATGGACTCAGGTTAGTGCCACTGCCACAGACAACTACCCAGAAGTGAACTATGTATGGACTCAGGTTAGTGCCACTGCCACAGACAACTACCCAGAAGTGAACTATGTATGGACTCAGGTTAGTGCCACTGCCCACAGACAACTACCCAGAAGTGAACTATGTATGGACTCAGGTTAGTGCCACTGCCACAGACAACTACCCAGAAGTGAACTATGTATGGACTCAGGTTAGTGCCACTGCCACAGACAACTACCCAGAAGTGAACTATGTATGGACTCAGGTTAGGGGCCCCTGCCACAGACAACTACCCAGAAGTGAACTATGTATGGACTCAGGTTAGGGCCACTGCCCACAGACAACTACCCAGAAGTGAACTATGTATGGACTCAGGTTAGGGACCCTGCCCACAGACAACTACCCAGAAGTGAACTATGTATAGACTCAGGTTAGTGCCACTGCCCACAGACAACTACCCAGAAGTGAACTATGTATGGACTCAGGTTAGGGCCACTGCTCGCAGACAACTACCCAGAAGTGAACTATGTATGGACTCAGGTTAGTGCCACAGCCCACAGACAACTACCCAGAAGTGAACTATGTATGGACTCAGGTTAGGGCCCCTGCCCACAGACAACTACCCAGAAGTGAACTATGTATGGACTCAGGTTAGGGCCACTGCCCACAGACAACTACCCAGAAGTGAACTATGTATGGACTCAGGTTAGTGCCACTGCCCACAGACAACTACCCAGAAGTGAACTATGTATGGACTCAGGTTAGTGCCACTGCCACAGACAACTACCCAGAAGTGAACTATGTATGGACTCAGGTTAGGGCCCCTGCCCACAGACAACTACCCAGAAGTGAACTATGTATGGACTCAGGTTAGGGCCCCTGCCCACAGACAACTACCCAGAAGTGAACTATGTATGGACTCAGGTTAGTGCCCTGCCACAGACAACTACCCAGAAGTGAACTATGTATGGACTCAGGTTAGGGCCCCTGCCCACAGACAACTACCCAGAAGTGAACTATGTATGGACTCAGGTTAGGGCCCCTGCCCACAGACAACTACCCAGAAGT
The DNA here is from genome assembly GCA_903632075.3 of Acanthosepion pharaonis. Taxonomy (NCBI): domain Eukaryota; kingdom Metazoa; phylum Mollusca; class Cephalopoda; order Sepiida; family Sepiidae; genus Acanthosepion; species Acanthosepion pharaonis. The sequence continues at coordinate 1,181,458 of CAHIKZ030001414.1, read as the reverse complement.
GAACTATGTATGGACTCAGGTTAGTGCCACTGCCACAGACAACTACCCAGAAGTGAACTATGTATGGACTCAGGTTAGGCCCCTGCCCACAGACAACTACCCAGAAGTGAACTATGTATGGACTCAGGTTAGGGCCACTGCCCACAGACAACTACCCAGAAGTGAACTATGTATGGACTCAGGTTAGGGCCACTGCCCACAGACAACTACCCAGAAGTGAACTATGTATGGACTCAGGTTAGGGCCCCTGCCCACAGACAACTACCCAGAAGTGAACTATGTATGGACTCAGGTTAGGGCCCCTGCCCACAGACAACTACCCAGAAGTGAACTATGTATGGACTCAGGTTAGTGCCCTGCCCACAGACAACTACCCAGAAGTGAACTATGTATGGACTCAGGTTAGTGCCACCCCTGCCACAGACAACTACCCAGAAGTGAACTATGTATGGACTCAGGTTAGTGCCACTGCCCACAGACAACTACCCAGAAGTGAACTATGTATGGACTCAGGTTAGTGCCACAGCCCACAGACAACTACCCAGAAGTGAACTATGTATGGACTCAGGTTAGGGCCACTGCCACAGACAACTACCCAGAAGTGAACTATGTATGGACTCAGGTTAGTGCCACAGCCCACAGACAACTACCCAGAAGTGAACTATGTATGGACTCAGGTTAGGGCCCCTGCCCACAGACAACTACCCAGAAGTGAACTATGTATGGACTCAGGTTAGGGCCACTGCCACAGACAACTACCCAGAAGTGAACTATGTATGGACTCAGGTTAGTGCCCCTGCCACAGACAACTACCCAGAAGTGAACTATGTATGGACTCAGGTTAGGGCCCTGCTCACAGACAACTACCCAGAAGTGAACTATGTATGGACTCAGGTTAGGGCCACTGCCCACAGACAACTACCCAGAAGTGAACTATGTATGGACTCAGGTTAGTGCCACAGCCCACAGACAACTACCCAGAAGTGAACTATGTATGGACTCAGGTTAGGGCCCCTGCTCGCAGACAACTACCCAGAAGTGAACTATGTATGGACTCAGGTTAGTGCCACTGCCCACAGACAACTACCCAGAAGTGAACTATGTATATGGACTCAGGTTAGGGACCCTGCCCACAGACAACTACCCAGAAGTGAACTATGTATGGACTCAGGTTAGGGCCCTGCCCACAGACAACTACCCAGAAGTGAACTATGTATGGACTCAGGTTAGTGCCACTGCCCACAGACAACTACCCAGAAGTGAACTATGTATGGACTCAGGTTAGGGCCCCTGCCCACAGACAACTACCCAGAAGTGAACTATGTATGGACTCAGGTTAGGGCCCCTGCCACAGACAACTACCCAGAAGTGAACTATGTATGGACTCAGGTTAGGGCCACTGCCCACAGACAACTACCCAGAAGTGAACTATGTATGGACTCAGGTTAGTGCCACTGCCACAGACAACTACCCAGAAGTGAACTATGTATGGACTCAGGTTAGGGACCCTGCCACAGACAACTACCCAGAAGTGAACTATGTATGGACTCAGGTTAGTGCCACTGCCACAGACAACTACCCAGAAGTGAACTATATATGGACTCAGGTTAGGGACCCTGCCCACAGACAACTACCCAGAAGTGAACTATGTATGGACTCAGGTTAGTGCCCCTGCCCACAGACAACTACCCAGAAGTGAACTATGTATGGACTCAGGTTAGTGCCACTGCCACAGACAACTACCCAGAAGTGAACTATGTATGGACTCAGGTTAGTGCCACTGCCCACAGACAACTACCCAGAAGTGAACTATGTATGGACTCAGGTTAGTGCCACTGCCCACAGACAACTACCCAGAAGTGAACTATGTATGGACTCAGGTTAGTGCCACTGCCACAGACAACTACCCAGAAGTGAACTATGTATGGACTCAGGTTAGGGACCCTGCCCACAGACAACTACCCAGAAGTGAACTATGTATGGACTCAGGTTAGGGCCCCTGCTCACAGACAACTACCCAGAAGTGAACTATGTATGGACTCAGGTTAGGGCCACTGCCACAGACAACTACCCAGAAGTGAACTATGTATGGACTCAGGTTAGTGCCACTGCCCACAGACAACTACCCAGAAGTGAACTATGTATGGACTCAGGTTAGTGCCACTGCCACAGACAACTACCCAGAAGTGAACTATGTATGGACTCAGGTTAGTGCCACTGCCCACAGACAACTACCCAGAAGTGAACTATGTATGGACTCAGGTTAGTGCCACTGCCACAGACAACTACCCAGAAGTGAACTATGTATGGACTCAGGTTAGGGCCCCTGCCCACAGACAACTACCCAGAAGTGAACTATGTATGGACTCAGGTTAGGGCCCCTGCCACAGACAACTACCCAGAAGTGAACTATGTATGGACTCAGGTTAGTGCCACTGCCCACAGACAACTACCCAGAAGTGAACTATGTATGGACTCAGGTTAGGGCCCTGCTCACAGACAACTACCCAGAAGTGAACTATGTATGGACTCAGGTTAGGGCCCCTGCCCACAGACAACTACCCAGAAGTGAACTATGTATGGACTCAGGTTAGTGCCACTGCTCACAGACAACTACCCAGAAGTGAACTATATGTATGGACTCAGGTTAGTGCCACTGCCCACAGACAACTACCCAGAAGTGAACTATGTATGGACTCAGGTTAGGGCCCCTGCCCACAGACAACTACCCAGAAGTGAACTATGTATGGACTCAGGTTAGGGCCCCTGCCACAGACAACTACCCAGAAGTGAACTATGTATGGACTCAGGTTAGTGCCACTGCCCACAGACAACTACCCAGAAGTGAACTATGTATGGACTCAGGTTAGGGCCCTGCCACAGACAACTACCCAGAAGTGAACTATGTATGGACTCAGGTTAGGGCCCCTGCCCACAGACAACTACCCAGAAGTGAACTATGTATGGACTCAGGTTAGGGCCCTGCTCACAGACAACTACCCAGAAGTGAACTATGTATGGACTCAGGTTAGGCCCCCTGCCACAGACAACTACCCAGAAGTGAACTATGTATGGACTCAGGTTAGGGCCCCTGCTCACAGACAACTACCCAGAAGTGAACTATGTATGGACTCAGGTTAGTGGACCCCTGCCACAGACAACTACCCAGAAGTGAACTATGTATGGACTCAGGTTAGGGGCCCCTGCCCACAGACAACTACCCAGAAGTGAACTATGTATGGACTCAGGTTAGGGCCCCTGCCCACAGACAACTACCCAGAAGTGAACTATGTATGGACTCAGGTTACCCCTGCTCACAGACAACTACCCAGAAGTGAACTATGTATGGACTCAGGTTAGTGCCACTGCCACAGACAACTACCCAGAAGTGAACTATGTATGGACTCAGGTTAGGGCCCCTGCTCACAGACAACTACCCAGAAGTGAACTATGTATGGACTCAGGTTAGTGCCACTGCCCACAGACAACTACCCAGAAGTGAACTATGTATGGACTCAGGTTAGTGCCCCTGCCACAGACAACTACCCAGAAGTGAACTATGTATGGACTCAGGTTAGTGCCCTGCCCACAGACAACTACCCAGAAGTGAACTATGTATGGACTCAGGTTAGTGCCCCTGCCACAGACAACTACCCAGAAGTGAACTATGTATGGACTCAGGTTAGGGCCCCTGCCACAGACAACTACCCAGAAGTGAACTATGTATGGACTCAGGTTAGGGCCACTGCCACAGACAACTACCCAGAAGTGAACTATGTATGGACTCAGGTTAGTGCCCCTGCCACAGACAACTACCCAGAAGTGAACTATGTATGGACTCAGGTTAGGCCACTGCTCACAGACAACTACCCAGAAGTGAACTATGTATGGACTCAGGTTAGGGCCCCTGCTCACAGACAACTACCCAGAAGTGAACTATGTATGGACTCAGGTTAGGGCCCCTGCACACAGACAACTACCCAGAAGTGAACTATGTATGGACCCACTGCCACAGACAACTACCCAGAAGTGAACTATGTATGGACTCAGGTTAGGGCCCCTGCTCACAGACAACTACCCAGAAGTGAACTATGTATGGACTCAGGTTAGTGCCACTGCCACAGACAACTACCCAGAAGTGAACTATGTATGGACTCAGGTTAGTGCCCCTGCTCACAGACAACTACCCAGAAGTGAACTATGTATGGACTCAGGTTAGTGCCACTGCCACAGACAACTACCCAGAAGTGAACTATGTATGGACTCAGGTTAGTGCCACTGCCACAGACAACTAGAAGTGAACTATGTATGGACCAGAAGTGAACTTGGTGGACTCAGGTTAGGGCCCCTGCTCACAGACAACTACCCAGAAGTGAACTATGTATGGACTCAGGTTAGGGCCCCTGCCACAGACAACTACCCAGAAGTGAACTATGTATGGACTCAGGTTAGGGCCCCTGCCCACAGACAACTACCCAGAAGTGAACTATGTATGGACTCAGGTTAGGGCCCTGCCCACAGACAACTACCCAGAAGTGAACTATGTATGGACTCAGGTTAGGGCCCCTGCTCACAGACAACTACCCAGAAGTGAACTATGTATGGACTCAGGTTAGGGCCACTGCCCACAGACAACTACCCAGAAGTGAACTATGTATGGACTCAGGTTGGGCCACTGCCCACAGACAACTACCCAGAAGTGAACTATGTATGGACTCAGGTTAGGGCCCCTGCTCACAGACAACTACCCAGAAGTGAACTATGTATGGACTCAGGTTAGGGACCCTGCCCACAGACAACTACCCAGAAGTGAACTATGTATGGACTCAGGTTAGGGCCCCTGCTCACAGACAACTACCCAGAAGTGAACTATGTATGGACTCAGGTTAGTGCCACTGCCCACAGACAACTACCCAGAAGTGAACTATGTATGGACTCAGGTTAGGGCCCCTGCCCACAGACAACTACCCAGAAGTGAACTATGTATGGACTCAGGTTAGGGCCACTGCCCACAGACAACTACCCAGAAGTGAACTATGTATGGACTCAGGTTAGTGCCCCTGCCCACAGACAACTACCCAGAAGTGAACTATGTATGGACTCAGGTTAGGGCCCTGCCACAGACAACTACCCAGAAGTGAACTATGTGGACTCAGGTTAGTGCCCCTGCCACAGACAACTACCCAGAAGTGAACTATGTATGGACTCAGGTTAGGGCCCCTGCCACAGACAACTACCCAGAAGTGAACTATGTATGGACTCAGGTTGGGGCCCCTGCTCACAGACAACTACCCAGAAGTGAACTATGTATGGACTCAGGTTAGGGCCCCTGCCCACAGACAACTACCCAGAAGTGAACTATGTATGGACTCAGGTTAGTGCCACTGCCACAGACAACTACCCAGAAGTGAACTATGTATGGACTCAGGTTAGGGCCCCTGCTCACAGACAACTACCCAGAAGTGAACTATGTATGGACTCAGGTTAGGGCCCTGCCACACAGACAACTACCCAGAAGTGAACTATGTATGGACTCAGGTTAGTGCCCCTGCCCACAGACAACTACCCAGAAGTGAACTATGTATGGACTCAGGTTAGTGCCACTGCCACAGACAACTACCCAGAAGTGAACTATGTATGGACTCAGGTTAGGGGCCACTGCCCACAGACAACTACCCAGAAGTGAACTATGTATGGACTCAGGTTAGGGCCCCTGCCCACAGACAACTACCCAGAAGTGAACTATGTATGGACTCAGGTTAGGGCCCCTGCCACAGACAACTACCCAGAAGTGAACTATGTATGGACTCAGGTTGGTGCCACTGCCCACAGACAACTACCCAGAAGTGAACTATGTATGGACTCAGGTTAGTGCCACTGCCCACAGACAACTACCCAGAAGTGAACTATGTATGGACTCAGGTTAGGGACCCAGCCCACAGACAACTACCCAGAAGTGAACTATGTATGGACTCAGGTTAGGGACCCCTGCTCACAGACAACTACCCAGAAGTGAACTATGTATGGACTCAGGTTAGGGCCCCTGCTCACAGACAACTACCCAGAAGTGAACTATGTATGGACTCAGGTTAGTGCCACTGCCACAGACAACTACCCAGAAGTGAACTATGTATGGACTCAGGTTAGGGCCCCTGCCCACAGACAACTACCCAGAAGTGAACTATGTATGGACTCAGGTTAGGGCCCCTGCCCACAGACAACTACCCAGAAGTGAACTATGTATGGACTCAGGTTAGGGCCACTGCCACAGACAACTACCCAGAAGTGAACTATGTATGGACTCAGGTTAGTGCCACTGCCCACAGACAACTACCCAGAAGTGAACTATGTATGGACTCAGGTTAGGGCCCCTGCCCACAGACAACTACCCAGAAGTGAACTATGTATGGACTCAGGTTAGGTACCCAGAAGTGAACTATGACTCAGGTTAGGGCCCCTGCCCACAGACAACTACCCAGAAGTGAACTATGTATGGACTCAGGTTAGGGCCCTGCCACAGACAACTACCCAGAAGTGAACTATGTATGGACTCAGGTTAGGGCCCTGCCCACAGACAACTACCCAGAAGTGAACTATGTATGGACTCAGGTTAGGGCCCCTGCCCACAGACAACTACCCAGAAGTGAACTATGTATGGACTCAGGTTACAACTACCCAGAAGTGAACCCCTGTTAGGGCCCACTGCTCACAGACAACTACCCAGAAAGTGAACTATGTATGGACTCAGGTTAGTGCCCCTGCTCACAGACAACTACCCAGAAGTGAACTATGTATGGACTCAGGTTGGGGCCACTGCCACAGACAACTACCCAGAAGTGAACTATGTATGGACTCAGGTTAGTGCCACTGCCCACAGACAACTACCCAGAAGTGAACTATGTATGGACTCAGGTTAGTGCCACTGCCCACAGACAACTACCCAGAAGTGAACTATGTATGGACTCAGGTTAGGGCCCCTGCTCACAGACAACTACCCAGAAGTGAACTATGTATGGACTCAGGTTAGGGCCACTGCCCACAGACAACTACCCAGAAGTGAACTATGTATGGACTCAGGTTAGGGCCCCTGCTCACAGACAACTACCCAGAAGTGAACTATGTATGGACTCAGGTTAGGGCCCCTGCTCACAGACAACTACCCAGAAGTGAACTATGTATGGACTCAGGTTAGTGCCACTGCCACAGACAACTACCCAGAAGTGAACTATGTATGGACTCAGGTTAGTGCCACTGCCACAGACAACTACCCAGAAGTGAACTATGTATGGACTCAGGTTAGTGCCCCTGCTCACAGACAACTACCCAGAAGTGAACTATGTATGGACTCAGGTTAGTGCCACTGCCACAGACAACTACCCAGAAGTGAACTATGTATGGACTCAGGTTAGGGCCCCTGCTCACAGACAACTACCCAGAAGTGAACTATGTATGGACTCAGGTTAGTGCCACTGCCACAGACAACTACCCAGAAGTGAACTATGTATGGACTCAGGTTAGGGCCCCTCCCCACAGACAACTACCCAGAAAGGAAATATGTATGGACTCAGGTTAGTGCCACTGTCCACAGACAACTACCCAGAAGTGAACTATGTATGGACTCAGGTTAGTGCCACTGCCCACAGACAACTACCCAGAAGTGAACTATGTATGGACTCAGGTTAGGGCCCCTGCCACAGACAACTACCCAGAAGTGAACTATGTATGGACTCAGGTTAGGGCCACTGCCCACAGACAACTACCCAGAAGTGAACTATGTATGACTCAGGTTAGGACACTGCCCACAGACAACTACCCAGAAGTGAACTATGTATGGACTCAGGTTAGGGCCCCTGCCCACAGACAACTACCCAGAAGTGAACTATGTATGGACTCAGGTTAGTGCCACTGCCACAGACAACTACCCAGAAGTGAACTATGTATGGACTCAGGTTAGGGCCCCTGCCCACAGACAACTACCCAGAAGTGAACTATGTATGGACTCAGGTTAGGGCCCCTGCTCACAGACAACTACCCAGAAGTGAACTATGTATGGACTCAGGTTAGGGCCCCTGCTCACAGACAACTACCCAGAAGTGAACTATGTATGGACTCAGGTTAGGGCCCCTGCCCACAGACAACTACCCAGAAGTGAACTATGTATGGACTCAGGTTAGGGCCCCTGCCACAGACAACTACCCAGAAGTGAACTATGTATGGACTCAGGTTAGTGCCACTGCCCACAGACAACTACCCAGAAGTGAACTATGTATTGACTCAGGTTAGTGCCACTGCCCACAGACAACTACCCAGAAGTGAACTATGTATGGACTCAGGTTAGGGCCCCTGCCCACAGACAACTACCCAGAAGTGAACTATGTATGGACTCAGGTTAGGGCCCCTGCCACAGACAACTACCCAGAAGTGAACTATGTATGGACTCAGGTTAGTGCCCCTGCCCACAGACAACTACCCAGAAGTGAACTATGTACTCAGGTTAGGGCCCCTGCCACAGACAACTACCCAGAAGTGAACTATGTATGGACTCAGGTTAGGGCCACAGACAACTACCCAGAAGTGAACTATGTATGGACTCAGGTTAGGGCCCCTGCCACAGACAACTACCCAGAAGTGAACTATGTATGGACTCAGGTTAGGGGCCCCTGCCCACAGACAACTACCCAGAAGTGAACTATGTATGGACTCAGGTTAGGGCCACTGCCCACAGACAACTACCAAGAAGTGAACTATGTATGGACTCAGGTTAGGGCCACTGCTCACAGAAAACTACCCAGAAGTGAACTATGTATGGACTCAGGTTAGGGCCCCTGCTCACAGACAACTACCAAGAAGTGAACTATGTATGGACTCAGGTTAGTGCCCCTGCCCACAGACAACTACCCAGAAGTGAACTATGTATGGACTCAGGTTAGGGCCACTGCCACAGACAACTACCCAGAAGTGAACTATGTATGGACTCAGGTTAGTGCCCCTGCCACAGACAACTACCCAGAAGTGAACTATGTATGGACTCAGGTTAGGGCCCCTGCCACAGACAACTACCCAGAAGTGAACTATGTATGGACTCAGGTTAGGGCCCCTGCCCACAGACAACTACCCAGAAGTGAACTATGTATGGACTCAGGTTAGTGCCACTGCCCACAGACAACTACCCAGAAGTGAACTATGTATGGACTCAGGTTAGGGCCCCTGCCCACAGACAACTACCCAGAAGTGAACTATGTATGGACTCAGGTTAGGGCCCCTGCTCGCAGACAACTACCCAGAAGTGAACTATGTATGGACTCAGGTTAGGGCCCCTGCCCACAGACAACTAGCCAGAAGTGAACTATGTATGGACTCAGGTTAGTGCCACTGCCACAGACAACTAGCCAGAAGTGAACTATGTATGGACTCAGGTTAGTGCCACAGCCCACAGACAACTACCCAGAAGTGAACTATGTATGGACTCAGGTTAGGGCCCCTGCCCACAGACAACTACCCAGAAGTGAACTATGTATGGACTCAGGTTAGGGCCCCTGCTCACAGACAACTACCCAGAAGTGAACTATGTATGGACTCAGGTTAGGCCACTGCCACAGACAACTACCCAGAAGTGAACTATGTATGGACTCAGGTTAGTGCCACTGCCCACAGACAACTACCCAGAAGTGAACTATGTATGGACTCAGGTTAGGGCCCCTGCCCACAGACAACTACCCAGAAGTGAACTATGTATGGACTCAGGTTAGGGCCCCTGCTCACAGACAACTACCCAGAAGTGAACTATGTATGGACTCAGGTTAGTGCCACTGCCCACAGACAACTACCCAGAAGTGAACTATGTATGGACTCAGGTTAGTGCCACTGCCCACAGACAACTACCCAGAAGTGAACTATGTATGGACTCAGGTTAGGGACCCTGCCCACAGACAACTACCCAGAAGTGAACTATGTATGGACTCAGGTTAGGGCCCCACTCACAGACAACTACCCAGAAGTGAACTATGTATGGACTCAGGTTAGTGCCACTGCCCACAGACAACTACCCAGAAGTGAACTATGTATGGACTCAGGTTAGGGCCCTGCCCACAGACAACTACCCAGAAGTGAACTATGTATGGACTCAGGTTAGGGCCACTGCCCACAGACAACTACCCAGAAGTGAACTATGTATGGACTCAGGTTAGGGCCCCTGCCCACAGACAACTACCCAGAAGTGAACTATGTATGGACTCAGGTTAGGGCCCCTGCTCACAGACAACTACCCAGAAGTGAACTATGTATGGACTCAGGTTAGGGCCCTGCCCACAGACAACTACCCAGAAGTGAACTATGTATGGACTCAGGTTAGGGCCCCTGCCCGCAGACAAAATACCCAGAAGTGAACTATGTATGGACTCAGGTTAGGGACCCTGCCCACAGACAACTACCCAGAAGTGAACTATGTATGGACTCAGGTTAGGGCCCCTGCTCACAGACAACTACCCAGAAGTGAACTATGTATGGACTCAGGTTAGTGCCACTGCTCACAGACAACTACCCAGAAGTGAACTATGTATGGACTCAGGTTAGGCCCTGCCACAGACAACTACCCAGAAGTGAACTATGTATGGACTCAGGTTAGGGCCCTGCTCACAGACAACTACCCAGAAGTGAACTATGTATGGACTCAGGTTAGGGCCCCTGCCCACAGACAACTACCCAGAAGTGAACTATGTATGGACTCAGGTTAGGGCCCTGCCCACAGACAACTACCCAGAAGTGAACTATGTATGGACTCAGGTTAGGGCCCTGCTCACAGACAACTACCCAGAAGTGAACTATGTATGGACTCAGGTTAGGGCCACTGCCCACAGACAACTACCCAGAAGTGAACTATGTATGGACTCAGGTTAGGGCCCCTGCTCACAGACAACTCCCAGGTTATGGGACTCAGGTTAGTGCCACTGCCACAGACAACTACCCAGAAGTGAACTATGTATGGACTCAGGTTAGGGCCCCTGCCCACAGACAACTACCCAGAAGTGAACTATGTGGACTCAGGTTAGGGCCCCTGCTACCCAGAAGTGAACTATGGGACTCAGGTTAGGGCCCCTGCTCACAGACAACTACCCAGAAGTGAACTATGTATGGACTCAGGTTAGGGACCCTGCCCACAGACAACTACCCAGAAGTGAACTATGTATGGACTCAGGTTAGGGCCACTGCTCACAGACAACTACCCAGAAGTGAACTATGTATGGACTCAGGTTAGTGCCACTGCCCACAGACAACTACCCAGAAGTGAACTATGTATGGACTCAGGTTAGGGCCCCTGCTCACAGACAACTACCCAGAAGTGAACTATGTATGGACTCAGGTTAGTGCCACTGCTCACAGACAACTACCCAGAAGTGAACTATGTATGGACTCAGGTTAGGGCCCTGCCCACAGACAACTACCCAGAAGTGAACTATGTATGGACTCAGGTTAGGGCCCTGCTCACAGACAACTACCCAGAAGTGAACTATGTATGGACTCAGGTTAGTGCCCCTGCCCACAGACAACTACCCAAGTGAACTATGTATGGACTCAGGTTAGGGCCACCCAGACAACTATGTATGGACTCAGAAGTGAACTATGTATGGACTCAGGTTATGTATGGACTCAGGTTAGGGCCTGCCCACAGACAACTACCCAGAAGTGAACTATGTATGGACTCAGGTTAGGGAAGTGAACTATGTATGGACTCAGGTTAGCCCACAGACAACTACCCAGAAGTGAACTATGTATGGACTCAGGTTAGGGGCCCCTGCCCACAGACAACTACCCAGAAGTGAACTATGTATGGACTCAGGTTAGTGCCACTGCTCACAGACAACTACCCAGAAGTGAACTATGTATGGACTCAGGTTAGGGCCCCTGCCCACAGACAACTACCCAGAAGTGAACTATGTATGGACTCAGGTTGGGGCCCCTGCCCACAGACAACTACCCAGAAGTGAACTATGTATGGACTCAGGTTAGGGGCCCCACCCACAGACAACTACCCAGAAGTGAACTATGTATGGACGGAACTAGGTTGGTGGACAGACAACTCCCAGAAGTGAACTATGTATGGACTCAGGTTAGGGCCCTGCCCACAGACAACTACCCAGAAGTGAACTATGTATGGACTCAGGTTAGGGCCCCTGCCCACAGACAACTACCCAGAAGTGAACTATGTATGGACTCAGGTTAGTGCCCCTGCCCACAGACAACTACCCAGAAGTGAACTATGTATGGACTCAGGTTAGTGCCACTGCCACAGACAACTACCCAGAAGTGAACTATGTATGGACTCAGGTTAGGGCCCCTGCCCACAGACAACTACCCAGAAGTGAACTATGTATGGACTCAGGTTAGGGCCCCTGCCCACAGACAACTACCCAGAAGTGAACTATGTATGGACTCAGGTTAGGGCCCTGCCCACAGACAACTACCCAGAAGTGAACTATGTATGGACTCAGGTTAGGGCCCTGCCCACAGACAACTACCCAGAAGTGAACTATGTATGGACTCAGGTTAGTGCCACTGCCCACAGACAACTACCCAGAAGTGAACTATGTATGGACTCAGGTTAGGGCCCTGCTCACAGACAACTACCCAGAAGTGAACTATGTATGGACTCAGGTTACCCCTGCCACAGACAACTACCCAGAAGTGAACTATGTATGGACTCAGGTTAGTGCCACTGCCCACAGACAACTACCCAGAAGTGAACTATGTATGGACTCAGGTTAGGGCCCCTGCCCACAGACAACTACCCAGAAGTGAACTATGTATGGACTCAGGTTAGGGACCCTGCCCACAGACAACTACCCAGAAGTGAACTATGTATGGACTCAGGTTAGTGCCACTGCCCACAGACAACTACCCAGAAGTGAACTATGTATGGACTCAGGTTAGGGCCCTGCCCACAGACAACTACCCAGAAGTGAACTATGTATGGACTCAGGTTAGGGCCCTGCCACAGACAACTACCCAGAAGTGAACTATGTATGGACTCAGGTTAGGGACCCTGCCCACAGACAACTACCCAGAAGTGAACTATGTATGGACTCAGGTTAGGGACCCTGCCCACAGACAACTACCCAGAAGTGAACTATGTATGGACTCAGGTTAGGGCCCCTGCCCACAGACAACTACCCAGAAGTGAACTATGTATGGACTCAGGTTAGTGCCACTGCCCACAGACAACTACCCAGAAGTGAACTATGTATGGACTCAGGTTAGTGCCACTGCCACAGACAACTACCCAGAAGTGAACTATGTATGGACTCAGGTTAGGGACCCTGCCCACAGACAACTACCCAGAAGTGAACTATGTATGGACTCAGGTTAGTGCCACTGCTCACAGACAACTACCCAGAAGTGAACTATGTATGGACTCAGGTTAGTGCCACTGCCACAGACAACTACCCAGAAGTGAACTATGTATGGACTCAGGTTAGGCCACTGCCCACAGACAACTACCCAGAAGTGAACTATGTATGGACTCAGGTTAGTGCCACTGCCCACAGACAACTACCCAGAAGTGAACTATGTATGGACTCAGGTTAGGGCCACTGCCACAGACAACTACCCAGAAGTGAACTATGTATGGACTCAGGTTAGGGACCCCCCTGCCCACAGACAACTACCCAGAAGTGAACTATGTATGGACTCAGGTTAGGGCCCCTGCTCACAGACAACTACCCAGAAGTGAACTATGTATGGACTCAGGTTAGGGCCCCTGCCCACAGACAACTACCCAGAAGTGAACTATGTATGGACTCAGGTTAGTGCCCTGCCCACAGACAACTACCCAGAAGTGAACTATGTATGGACTCAGGTTAGGGCCACTGCCCACAGACAACTACCCAGAAGTGAACTATGTATGGACTCAGGTTAGGGCCCTGCTCACAGACAACTACCCAGAAGTGAACTATGTATGGACTCAGGTTAGGGCCCCTGCTCACAGACAACTACCCAGAAGTGAACTATGTATGGACTCAGGTTAGGGCCCCTGCCCACAGACAACTACCCAGAAGTGAACTATGTATGGACTCAGGTTAGGGCCCTGCCCACAGACAACTACCCAGAAGTGAACTATGTATGGACTCAGGTTAGGCCCCTGCTAGACAACTACCCAGAAGTGAACTATGTATGGACTCAGGTTAGTGCCCTGCTCACAGACAACTACCCAGAAGTGAACTATGTATGGACTCAGGTTAGGGCCCCTGCCCACAGACAACTACCCAGAAGTGAACTATGTATGGACTCAGGTTAGGGCCCTGCCCACAGACAACTACCCAGAAGTGAACTATGTATGGACTCAGGTTAGGGCCCTGCCCACAGACAACTACCCAGAAGTGAACTATGTATGGACTCAGGTTAGGGCCCCTGCCACAGACAACTACCCAGAAGTGAACTATGTATGGACTCAGGTTGGGGCCCCTGCCCACAGACAACTACCCAGAAGTGAACTATGTATGGACTCAGGTTGGGGCCCTGCCCACAGACAACTACCCAGAAGTGAACTATGTATGGACTCAGGTTAGGGCCCTGCCCACAGACAACTACCCAGAAGTGAACTATGTATGGACTCAGGTTAGTGGACCACCCCTGCCACAGACAACTACCCAGAAGTGAACTATGTATGGACTCAGGTTAGGGCCCCTGCCACAGACAACTACCCAGAAGTGAACTATGTATGGACTCAGGTTAGGGCCCTGCTCACAGACAACTACCCAGAAGTGAACTATGTATGGACTCAGGTTAGGGCCCCTGCTCACAGACAACTACCCAGAAGTGAACTATGTATGGACTCAGGTTGGGGCCCCTGCCACAGACAACTACCCAGAAGTGAACTATGTATGGACTCAGGTTAGGGCCACTGCCCACAGACAACTACCCAGAAGTGAACTATGTATGGACTCAGGTTAGGGCCCTGCTCCACAGACAACTACCCAGAAGTGAACTATGTATGGACTCAGGTTAGGGCCCCTGCCCACAGACAACTACCCAGAAGTGAACTATGTATGGACTCAGGTTAGGGACCCCTGCCACAGACAACTACCCAGAAGTGAACTATGTATGGACTCAGGTTAGGGCCCCTGCTCACAGACAACTACCCAGAAGTGAACTATGTATGGACTCAGGTTGGGGCCCTGCTCACAGACAACTACCCAGAAGTGAACTATGTATGGACTCAGGTTAGTGCCACTGCCCACAGACAACTACCCAGAAGTGAACTATGTATGGACTCAGGTTAGAACAGACAACTGAAGTGAACTATGTATGGACTCAGGTTAGGGCCCTGCCCACAGACAACTACCCAGAAGTGAACTATGTATGGACTCAGGTTAGGGCCCTGCTCACAGACAACTACCCAGAAGTGAACTATGTATGGACTCAGGTTAGGGCCCCTGACAACTACCCAGAAGTGAACTATGTATGGACTCAGGTTAACAACTACCCAGAAGTGAACTATGTATGGACTCAGGTTAGGGCCCCTGCCCACAGACAACTACCCAGAAGTGAACTATGTATGGACTCAGGTTAGGGCCCTGCCACAGACAACTACCCAGAAGTGAACTATGTATGGACTCAGGTTAGGGCCACTGCTCACAGACAACTACCCAGAAGTGAACTATGTATGGACTCAGGTTAGTGCCACTGCCCACAGACAACTACCCAGAAGTGAACTATGTATGGACTCAGGTTAGTGCCCCTGCCCACAGACAACTACCCAGAAGTGAACTATGTATGGACTCAGGTTAGGGCCCTGCCCACAGACAACTACCCAGAAGTGAACTATGTATGGACTCAGGTTGGGGCCCTGCCCACAGACAACTACCCAGAAGTGAACTATGTATGGACTCAGGTTGGGGCCCCTGCCCACAGACAACTACCCAGAAGTGAACTATGTATGGACTCAGGTTAGGCCACTGCCCACAGACAACTACCCAGAAGTGAACTATGTATGGACTCAGGTTGGTGCCCCTGCCACAGACAACTACCCAGAAGTGAACTATGTATGGACTCAGGTTAGTGCCACTGCTCCAGAGACAACTACCCAGAAGTGAACTATGTATGGACTCAGGTTAGGTGCCCTGCTCACAGACAACTACCCAGAAGTGAACTATGTATGGACTCAGGTTAGTGCCCCTGCTCACAGACAACTACCCAGAAGTGAACTATGTATGGACTCAGGTTAGGGCCCTGCCCAGACAACTACCCAGAAGTGAACTATGTATGGACTCAGGTTAGTGCCACTGCCACAGACAACTACCCAGTGAACTATGTATGGACTCAGGTTAGGGCCCTGCCACAGACAACTACCCAGAAGTGAACTATGTATGGACTCAGGTTAGGGCCCCTGCCCACAGACAACTACCCAGAAGTGAACTATGTATGGACTCAGGTTAGGGCCCTGCTCACAGACAACTACCCAGAAGTGAACTATGTATGGACTCAGGTTGGTGCCCTGCCCACAGACAACTACCCAGAAGTGAACTATGTATGGACTCAGGTTAGGGCCCCTGCCCACAGACAACTACCCAGAAGTGAACTATGTATGGACTCAGGTTGGGGCCCCTGCCACAGACAACTACCCAGAAGTGAACTATGTATGGACTCAGGTTAGGGGCCCTGCCCCACAGACAACTACCCAGAAGTGAACTATGTATGGACTCAGGTTAGTGCCACTGCTCACAGACAACTACCCAGAAGTGAACTATGTATGGACTCAGGTTAGGGCCCCTGCCCACAGACAACTACCCAGAAGTGAACTATGTATGGACTCAGGTTAGGGGCCCTGCCCACAGACAACTACCCAGAAGTGAACTATGTATGGACTCAGGTTAGGGCCCCTGCCCACAGACAACTACCCAGAAGTGAACTATGTATGGACTCAGGTTAGGGCCCCTGCCCACAGACAACTACCCAGAAGTGAACTATGTATGGACTCAGGTTAGGGCCCCTGCCCACAGACAACTACCCAGAAGTGAACTATGTATGGACTCAGGTTAGGGCCCCTGCCCACAGACAACTACCCAGAAGTGAACTATGTATGGACTCAGGTTAGGGCCCTGCTCACAGACAACTACCCAGAAGTGAACTATGTATGGACTCAGGTTAGGGCCACTGCCACAGACAACTACCCAGAAGTGAACTATGTATGGACTCAGGTTAGGGCCCCTGCCCACAGACAACTACCCAGAAGTGAACTATGTATGGACTCAGGTTAGGGCCCCTGCCCACAGACAACTACCCAGAAGTGAACTATGTATGGACTCAGGTTAGGGCCCTGCCACAGACAACTACCCAGAAGTGAACTATGTATGGACTCAGGTTAGGGCCACTGCCAACACAGACAACTACCTCAGAAGTGAACTATGTATGGACTCAGGTTAGGGCCCCTGCCCACAGACAACTACCCAGAAGTGAACTATGTATGGACTCAGGTTAGGGCCCCCTGCCCACAGACAACTACCCAGAAGTGAACTATGTATGGACTCAGGTTAGGGCCCCTGCTCACAGACAACTACCCAGAACTATGTAACTCAGGTTAGTGCCCCTGCTCACAGACAACTACCCAGGTGAACTATGTATGGACTCAGGTTGGGGCCCTGCCCACAGACAACTACCCAGAAGTGAACTATGTATGGACTCAGGTTAGGGCCCCTGCTCGCAGACAACTACCCAGAAGTGAACTATGTATGGACTCAGGTTAGGGCCCCTGCCCACAGACAACTACCCAGAAGTGAACTATGTATGGACTCAGGTTAGTGCCACTGCCCACAGACAACTACCCAGAAGTGAACTATGTATGGACTCAGGTTAGGGCCCTGCTCGCAGACAACTACCCAGAAGTGAACTATGTATGGACTCAGGTTAGTGCCACTGCCCACAGACAACTACCCAGAAGTGAACTATGTATGGACTCAGGTTAGGGCCCCTGCCCACAGACAACTACCCAGAAGTGAACTATGTATGGACTCAGGTTAGGGCCCCTGCTCACAGACAACTACCCAGAAGTGAACTATGTATGGACTCAGGTTAGGGCCCTGCCCACAGACAACTACCCAGAAGTGAACTATGTATGGACTCAGGTTAGGGCCCCTGCCCACAGACAACTACCCAGAAGTGAACTATGTATGGACTCAGGTTAGGCCCTGCCCACAGACAACTACCCAGAAGTGAACTATGTATGGACTCAGGTTAGGGCCCCTGCTCACAGACAACTACCCAGAAGTGAACTATGTATGGACTCAGGTTAGGGCCCCTGCCCACAGACAACTACCCAGAAGTGAACTATGTATGGACTCAGGTTAGGGCCCCTGCCCACAGACAACTACCCAGAAGTGAACTATGTATGGACTCAGGTTAGGGCCACTGCCCACAGACAACTACCCAGAAGTGAACTATGTATGGACTCAGGTTAGGGCCCCTGCCCACAGACAACTACCCAGAAGTGAACTATGTATGGACTCAGGTTAGGGCCCTGCTGCCCAACTACCCACAAACTATGTATGGACTCAGGTTAGGGCCCTGCTCAGACAACTACCCAAAGTGAACTATGTATGGACTCAGGTTAGGGCCCCTGCCCACAGACAACTACCCAGAAGTGAACTATGTATGGACTCAGGTTAGGGCCCCTGCTCACAGACAACTACCCAGAAGTGAACTATGTATGGACTCAGGTTAGGGCCCCTGCCCACAGACAACTACCCAGAAGTGAACTATGTATGGACTCAGGTTAGGGCCCCTGCTCACAGACAACTACCCAGAAGTGAACTATGTATGGACTCAGGTTAGTGCCACTGCCCACAGACAACTACCCAGAAGTGAACTATGTATGGACTCAGGTTAGGGACCCTGCCCACAGACAACTACCCAGAAGTGAACTATGTATGGACTCAGGTTGGGGGCCACTGCCCACAGACAACTACCCAGAAGTGAACTATGTATGGACTCAGGTTAGGGCCCCTGCCCACAGACAACTACCCAGAAGTGAACTATGTATGGACTCAGGTTAGGGCCCCTGCCCACAGACAACTACCCAGAAGTGAACTATGTATGGACTCAGGTTAGGGCCCTGCCCACAGACAACTACCCAGAAGTGAACTATGTATGGACTCAGGTTAGGGCCACTGCCACAGACAACTACCCAGAAGTGAACTATGTATGGACTCAGGTTAGGGCCCCTGCCACAGACAACTACCCAGAAGTGAACTATGTATGGACTCAGGTTAGGGCCCCTGCCCACAGACAACTACCCAGAAGTGAACTATGTATGGACTCAGGTTAGTGCCACTGCCACAGACAACTACCCAGAAGTGAACTATGTATGGACTCAGGTTAGGGCCCCTGCCCACAGACAACTACCCAGAAGTGAACTATGTATGGACTCAGGTTAGGGCCCCTGCCACAGACAACTACCCAGAAGTGAACTATGTATGGACTCAGGTTAGGGACCCTGCCCACAGACAACTACCCAGAAGTGAACTATGTATGGACTCAGGTTAGTGCCACTGCCACAGACAACTACCCAGAAGTGAACTATGTATGGACTCAGGTTAGGGCCCCTGCCCACAGACAACTACCCAGAAGTGAACTATGTATTGCCTCAGGTTAGTGCCACTGCCCACAGACAACTACCCAGAAGTGAACTATGTATGGACTCAGGTTAGGGCCCCTGCCCACAGACAACTACCCAGAAGTGAACTATGTATGGACTCAGGTTAGGGCCCCTGCTCACAGACAACTACCCAGAAGTGAACTATGTATGGACTCAGGTTAGTGCCACTGCCACAGACAACTACCCAGAAGTGAACTATGTATGGACTCAGGTTAGGGACCCTGCCCACAGACAACTACCCAGAAGTGAACTATGTATGGACTCAGGTTAGGGCCACTGCCACAGACAACTACCCAGAAGTGAACTATGTATGGACTCAGGTTAGGGACCCTGCCCACAGACAACTACCCAGAAGTGAACTATGTATGGACTCAGGTTAGGGCCCCTGCTCACAGACAACTACCCAGAAGTGAACTATGTATGGACTCAGGTTAGTGCCACTGCCACAGACAACTACCCAGAAGTGAACTATGTATGGACTCAGGTTAGGGCCACTGCCCACAGACAACTACCCAGAAGTGAACTATGTATGGACTCAGGTTAGGGCCTCTGCTCACAGACAACTACCCAGAAGTGAACTATGTATGGACTCAGGTTAGGGCCCCTGCCCACAGACAACTACCCAGAAGTGAACTATGTATGGACTCAGGTTAGGGCCACTGCCCACAGACAACTACCCAGAAGTGAACTATGTATGGACTCAGGTTGGGGCCCCTGCCCACAGACAACTACCCAGAAGTGAACTATGTATGGACTCAGGTTAGGGCCCCTGCCACAGACAACTACCCAGAAGTGAACTATGTATGGACTCAGGTTGGGGCCACTGCCCACAGACAACTACCCAGAAGTGAACTATGTATGGACTCAGGTTAGGGCCCTGCTCGCAGACAACTACCCAGAAGTGAACTATGTATGGACTCAGGTTAGGGCCCCTGCCCACAGACAACTACCCAGAAGTGAACTATGTATGGACTCAGGTTAGGGCCACTGCTCACAGACAACTACCCAGAAGTGAACTATGTATGGACTCAGGTTAGGGCCCCTGCTCACAGACAACTACCCAGAAGTGAACTATGTATGGACTCAGGTTAGGGCCACTGCTCACAGACAACTACCCAGAAGTGAACTATGTATGGACTCAGGTTAGGGCCCCTGCCCACAGACAACTACCCAGAAGTGAACTATGTATGGACTCAGGTTAGGGCCCCTGCCCACAGACAACTACCCAGAAGTGAACTATGTATGGACTCAGGTTAGGGCCCCTGCCCACAGACAACTACCCAGAAGTGAACTATGTATGGACTCAGGTTAGGGCCCTGCCCACAGACAACTACCCAGAAGTGAACTATGTATGGACTCAGGTTGGGGCCCTGCTCACAGACAACTACCCAGAAGTGAACTATGTATGGACTCAGGTTAGGGCCCCTGCTCACAGACAACTACCCAGAAGTGAACTATGTATGGACTCAGGTTAGGTGCCACTGCTCACAGACAACTACCCAGAAGTGAACTATGTATGGACTCAGGTTACCCTGCCCACAGACAACTACCCAGAAGTGAACTATGTATGGACTCAGGTTAGGGACCCTGCCCACAGACAACTACCCAGAAGTGAACTATGTATGGACTCAGGTTAGGGCCCCTGCTCACAGACACAACTACCCAGAAGTGAACTATGTATGGACTCAGGTTAGGGCCCTGCCCACAGACAACTACCCAGAAGTGAACTATGTATGGACTCAGGTTAGGGCCCCTGCCCACAGACAACTACCCAGAAGTGAACTATGTATGGACTCAGGTTAGGGCCACTGCCCACAGACAACTACCCAGAAGTGAACTATGTATGGACTCAGGTTAGGGCCACTGCCCACAGACAACTACCCAGAAGTGAACTATGTATGGACTCAGGTTAGGGCCACTGCCCACAGACAACTACCCAGAAGTGAACTATGTATGGACTCAGGTTAGGGGCCCCTGCCACAGACAACTACCCAGAAGTGAACTATGTATGGACTCAGGTTAGGGCCCCTGCCCACAGACAACTACCCAGAAGTGAACTATGTATGGACTCAGGTTAGGGCCACTGCCACAGACAACTACCCAGAAGTGAACTATGTATGGACTCAGGTTAGGGCCCCTGCCCACAGACAACTACCCAGAAGTGAACTATGTATGGACTCAGGTTAGGGCCCCTGCCCACAGACAACTACCCAGAAGTGAACTATGTATGGACTCAGGTTAGGGACCCTGCCCACAGACAACTACCCAGAAGTGAACTATGTATGGACTCAGGTTAGGGACCCAGCCCACAGACAACTACCCAGAAGTGAACTATGTATGGACTCAGGTTGGTGCCACTGCCCACAGACAACTACCCAGAAGTGAACTATGTATGGACTCAGGTTAGGGCCCCTGCCCACAGACAACTACCCAGAAGTGAACTATGTATGGACTCAGGTTAGGGCCCCTGCCACAGACAACTACCCAGAAGTGAACTATGTATGGACTCAGGTTAGGGCCCTGCTCACAGACAACTACCCAGAAGTGAACTATGTATGGACTCAGGTTAGGGCCTGCTCACAGACAACTACCCAGAAGTGAACTATGTATGGACTCAGGTTAGGGCCCTGCCCACAGACAACTACCCAGAAGTGAACTATGTATGGACTCAGGTTAGGGCCCCTGCCCACAGACAACTACCCAGAAGTGAACTATGTATGGACTCAGGTTAGGGCCCCTGCTCACAGACAACTACCCAGAAGTGAACTATGTATGGACTCAGGTTAGGGCCCCTGCCACAGACAACTACCCAGAAGTGAACTATGTATGGACTCAGGTTAGGGCCCCTGCTCACAGACAACTACCCAGAAGTGAACTATGTATGGACTCAGGTTAGTGCCACTGCCACAGACAACTACCCAGAAGTGAACTATGTATGGACTCAGGTTAGGGCCGCTGCTCACAGACAACTACCCAGAAGTGAACTATGTATGGACTCAGGTTAGTGCCCCTGCCCACAGACAACTACCCAGAAGTGAACTATGTATGGACTCAGGTTGGGGCCCCTGCCCACAGACAACTACCCAGAAGTGAACTATGTATGGACTCAGGTTGGGGCCACTGCCACAGACAACTACCCAGAAGTGAACTATGTATGGACTCAGGTTAGGGCCCCTGCCCACAGACAACTACCCAGAAGTGAACTATGTATGGACTCAGGTTGGGGCCCCTGCTCACAGACAACTACCCAGAAGTGAACTATGTATGGACTCAGGTTGGGGCCCCTGCCCACAGACAACTACCCAGAAGTGAACTATGTATGGACTCAGGTTAGGGCCCTGCTCACAGACAACTACCCAGAAGTGAACTATGTATGGACTCAGGTTAGGGCCCCTGGACCCCCAGAAGTGAACTATGTATGGACTCAGGTTTGGGCCCCTGCCCAGACAACTACCCAGAAGTGAACTATGTATGGACTCAGGTTAGGGCCCCTGCTCACAGACAACTACCCAGAAGTGAACTATGTATGGACTCAGGTTAGGGCCCTGCCACTGCTACAGACAACTACCCAGACAACTACCCAAGTGAACTATGTATGGACTCAGGTTAGGGCCCTGCCCACAGACAACTACCCAGAAGTGAACTATGTATGGACTCAGGTTGGGGCCACTGCCCACAGACAACTACCCAGAAGTGAACTATGTATGGACTCAGGTTAGTGCCACTGCCACAGACAACTACCCAGTGAACTATGTATGGACTCAGGTTGGGGCCCCTGCCCACAGACAACTATGTATGTATGGACTCAGGTTAGGGCCCCTGCCCACAGACAACTACCCAGAAGTGAACTATGTATGGACTCAGGTTAGGGCCCCTGCCCACAGACAACTACCCAGAAGTGAACTATGTATGGACTCAGGTTAGGGCCCCTGCTCGCAGACAACTACCCAGAAGTGAACTATGTATGGACTCAGGTTGGTGCCACTGCCCACAGACAACTACCCAGAAGTGAACTATGTATGGACTCAGGTTAGGGCCCCTGCCCACAGACAACTACCCAGAAGTGAACTATGTATGGACTCAGGTTAGGGCCCTGCCCACAGACAACTACCCAGAAGTGAACTATGTATGGACTCAGGTTTGGGCCCCTGCTCACAGACAACTACCCAGAAGTGAACTATGTATGGACTCAGGTTAGGGCCCCTGCCCACAGACAACTACCCAGAAGTGAACTATGTATGGACTCAGGTTAGGGCCCCTGCTCGCAGACAACTACCCAGAAGTGAACTATGTATGGACTCAGGTTGGTGCCACTGCCACAGACAACTACCCAGAAGTGAACTATGTATGGACTCAGGTTAGTGCCACTGCCCACAGACAACTAGCCAGAAGTGAACTATGTATGGACTCAGGTTGAAGTGAACTATGTATGGACTCAGGTTAGGGCCCCTGCCCACAGACAACTACCCAGAAGTGAACTATGTATGGACTCAGGTTAGGGCCCCTGCCCACAGACAACTACCCAGAAGTGAACTATGTATGGACTCAGGTTAGGGACCCTGCCCACAGACAACTACCCAGAAGTGAACTATGTATGGACTCAGGTTGGGGCCCTGCTCACAGACAACTACCCAGAAGTGAACTATGTATGGACTCAGGTTAGGGCCACTGCCCACAGACAACTACCCAGAAGTGAACTATGTATGGACTCAGGTTAGGGCCCCTGCCCACAGACAACTACCCAGAAGTGAACTATGTATGGACTCAGGTTAGGGACCCTGCCCACAGACAACTACCCAGAAGTGTTAGGGACTCAGGTTGGGGCTGCCCACAGACAACTACCCAGAAGTGAACTATGTATGGACTCAGGTTAGGGCCCTGCTCACAGACAACTACCCAGAAGTGAACTATGTATGGACTCAGGTTAGGGCCACTGCCACAGACAACTACCCAGAAGTGAACTATGTATGGACTCAGGTTAGGGCCACTGCCCACAGACAACTACCCAGAAGTGAACTATGTATGGACTCAGGTTAGGGCCACTGCTCACAGACAACTACCCAGAAGTGAACTATGTATGGACTCAGGTTGGGGCCCCTGCTCACAGACAACTACCCAGAAGTGAACTATGTATGGACTCAGGTTAGGGCCCTGCCCACAGACAACTACCCAGAAGTGAACTATGTATGGACTCAGGTTAGGGCCCCTGCTCACAGACAACTACCCAGAAGTGAACTATGTATGGACTCAGGTTGGGGCCCTGCCCACAGACAACTACCCAGAAGTGAACTATGTATGGACTCAGGTTAGGCCACTGCCCACAGACAACTACCCAGAAGTGAACTATGTATGGACTCAGGTTAGGGCCCCTGCCCACAGACAACTACCCAGAAGTGAACTATGTATGGACTCAGGTTAGGGCCACTGCTCACAGACAACTACCCAGAAGTGAACTATGTATGGACTCAGGTTGGGGCCCTGCCCACAGACAACTACAGACTATGTATGGACTCAGGTTGAACTATGTATGGACTCAGGTTGCCCACAGACAACTACCCAGAAGTGAACTATGTATGGACTCAGGTTGGTGCCACTGCTCACAGACAACTACCCAGAAGTGAACTATGTATGGACTCAGGTTAGGGGCCCTGCCACAGACAACTACCCAGAAGTGAACTATGTATGGACTCAGGTTAGTGCCACTGCCACAGACAACTACCCAGAAGTGAACTATGTATGGACTCAGGTTAGGGCCCTGCTCACAGACAACTACCAGAAGTGAACTATGTATGGACTCAGGTTAGGGCCCTGCTCACAGACAACTACCCAGTGAACTATGTATGGACTCAGGTTAGGGCCCTGCCCACAGACAACTACCCAGAAAGTGAACTATGTATGGACTCAGGTTAGTGCCACTGCCACAGACAACTACCCAGAAGTGAACTATGTATGGACTCAGGTTAGGGCCCCTGCCCACAGACAACTACCCAGAAGTGAACTATGTATGGACTCAGGTTAGGGCCACTGCTCACAGACAACTACCCAGAAGTGAACTATGTATGGACTCAGGTTAGGGCCACTGCCACAGACAACTACCCAGAAGTGAACTATGTATGGACTCAGGTTAGGAACTATGTATGGGACTCAGGTTGGGACCCTGCCCACAGACAACTACCCAGAAGTGAACTATGTATGGACTCAGGTTGGGGCCCTGCTCACAGACAACTACCCAGAAGTGAACTATGTATGGACTCAGGTTGGTGCCACTGCCACAGACAACAACCCAGAAGAACTATGTATGGACTCAGGTTAGGGCCCTGCCCACAACTACCCAACTGAACTATGTATGGACTCAGGTTAGGGCCCTGCCCACAGACAACTACCCAGAAGTGAACTATGTATGGACTCAGGTTGGGGCCCCCACTGCTCACAGACAACTACCCAGAAGTGAACTATGTATGGACTCAGGTTAGGGCCACTGCCCACAGACAACTACCCAGAAGTGAACTATGTATGGACTCAGGTTGGGGCCCCTGCCCCACAGACAACTACCCAGAAGTGAACTATGTATGGACTCAGGTTGGGGCCACTGCCCACAGACAACTACCCAGAAGTGAACTATGTATGGACTCAGGTTAGGGCCCCTGCTCACAGACAACTACCCAGAAGTGAACTATGTATGGACTCAGGTTGGGGCCCCTGCTCACAGACAACTACCCAGAAGTGAACTATGTATGGACTCAGGTTAGGGCCACTGCCCACAGACAACTACCCAGAAGTGAACTATGTATGGACTCAGGTTAGGGCCACTGCCACAGACAACTACCCAGAAGTGAACTATGTATGGACTCAGGTTAGGGCCCCTGCTCAGACAACTACAGACAACTATGTATGGACTCAGGTTAGGGCCCCTGCCCACAGACAACTACCCAGAACTATGAACTATGTATGGACTCAGGTTGGGGCCCCTGCTCACAGACAACTACCCAGAAGTGAACTATGTATGGACTCAGGTTAGTGCCACAGCCCACAGACAACTACCCAGAAGTGAACTATGTATGGACTCAGGTTAGGGCCCCTGCCCACAGACAACTACCCAGAAGTGAACTATGTATGGACTCAGGTTAGGGCCCCTGCCCACAGACAACTACCCAGAAGTGAACTATGTATGGACTCAGGTTAGGGCCCTGCCCACTATATGTATGGACTCACAACAACTACCAGAAGTGAACTATGTATGGACTCAGGTTAGGGGCCCTGCCACAGACAACTACCCAGAAGTGAACTATGTATGGACTCAGGTTAGTGCCACTGCCACAGACAACTACCCAGAAGTGAACTATGTATGGACTCAGGTTGGGGCCCCTGCTCACAGACAACTACCCAGAAGTGAACTATGTATGGACTCAGGTTGGGCCCCTATGGACAACTCAGGTTGTATGGACTCAGGTTGGGGCCCCTGCCCACAGACAACTACCCAGTGAACTATGTATGGACTCATTAGGGCCCCTGACTCAGGTTGGACTCAGGTTAGGGCCCCTGCCCACAGACAACTACCCAGAAGTGAACTATGTATGGACTCAGGTTAGGGCCCTGCTCACAGACAACTACCCAGAAGTGAACTATGTATGGACTCAGGTTGGGGCCCTGCCCACAGACAACTACCCAGAAGTGAACTATGTATGGACTCAGGTTAGGGCCCCTGCTCACAGACAACTACCCAGAAGTGAACTATGTATGGACTCAGGTTGGGGCCACTGCCCACAGACAACTACCCAGAAGTGAACTATGTATGGACTCAGGTTAGGGCCCTGCTCAACTACCCAGAAGTGAACTATGTATGGACTCAGGTTAGTGCCACTGCCCACAGACAACTACCCAGAAGTGAACTATGTATGGACTCAGGTTAGGGCCCTGCTCACAGACAACTACCCAGAAGTGAACTATGTATGGACTCAGGTTGGGCCCCTGCTCACAGACAACTACCCAAGTGAACTATGTATGGACTCAGGTTAGGGCCCCTGCTCACAGACAACTACCCAGAAGTGAACTATGTATGGACTCAGGTTGGGGCCCCTGCCCACAGACAACTACCCAAGTGAACTATGTATGGACTCAGGTTAGGGGCCACTGCCACAGACAACTACCCAGAAGTGAACTATGTATGGACTCAGGTTAGGGCCCTGCCACAGACAACTACCCAGAAGTGAACTATGTATGGACTCAGGTTAGGGCCCTGCTCCACAGACAACTACCCAGAAGTGAACTATGTATGGACTCAGGTTAGGGCCCCTGCTCGCAGACAACTACCCAGAAGTGAACTATGTATGGACTCAGGTTAGGGCCCCTGCCCACAGACAACTACCCAGAAGTGAACTATGTATGGACTCAGGTTAGGGCCCCTGCCACAGACAACTACCCAGAAGTGAACTATGTATGGACTCAGGTTAGGGCCCCTGCTGGACAACTACCCAGAAGTGAACTATGTATGGACTCAGGTTAGGGCCCTGCCCACAGACAACTACCCAGAAGTGAACTATGTATGGACTCAGGTTGGGCCCCTGCTCACAGACAACTACCCAGAAGTGAACTATGTATGGACTCAGGTTAGTGCCACCCTGCCCACAGACAACTACCCAGAAGTGAACTATGTATGGACTCAGGTTAGGGCCCCTGCCCACAGACAACTACCCAGAAGTGAACTATGTGGGACTCAGGTTGGGGCCCTGCCACAGACAACTACCCAGAAGTGAACTATGTATGGACTCAGGTTAGGGCCCTGCTCACAGACAACTACCCAGAAGTGAACTATGTATGGACTCAGGTTAGTGCCACTGCCCACAGACAACTACCCAGAAGTGAACTATGTATGGACTCAGGTTAGGCCCCTGCCACAGACAACTACCCAGAAGTGAACTATGTATGGACTCAGGTTAGTGCCACTGCTCACAGACAACTACCCAGAAGTGAACTATGTATGGACTCAGGTTAGGGCCACTGCCCACAGACAACTACCAGAAGTGAACTATGTATGGACTCAGGTTAGGGCCCTGCCCACAGACAACTACCCAGAAGTGAACTATGTATGGACTCAGGTTAGGGACCCTGCAGACAACTACCCAGAAGTGAACTATGTATGGACTCAGGTTAGGGACCCTGCCCACAGACAACTACCCAGAAGTGAACTATGTATGGACTCAGGTTGGGGCCCCTGCTCACAGACAACTACCCAGAAGTGAACTATGTATGGACTCAGGTTAGGGCCCTGCCCACAGACAACTACCCAGAAGTGAACTATGTATGGACTCAGGTTAGGGCCCCTGCCCACAGACAACTACCCAGAAGTGAACTATGTATGGACTCAGGTTAGGGCCCCTGCCCACAGACAACTACCCAGAAGTGAACTATGTATGGACTCAGGTTGGGGCCCCTGCCCACAGACAACTACCCAGAAGTGAACTATGTATGGACTCAGGTTAGGGCCCTGCCCACAGACAACTACCCCAGAAGTGAACTATGTATGGACTCAGGTTAGGGCCCCTGCCCACAGACAACTACCCAGAAGTGAACTATGTATGGACTCAGGTTAGGGCCACTGCCCACAGACAACTACCCAGAAGTGAACTATGTATGGACTCATGTTAGGGCCCTGGACTCCCAGGTTATGTATGGACCAGGTTAGTGCCACAGACAACTACCCAGAAGTGAACTATGTATGGACTCAGGTTGGGGCCCCTGCCCACAGACAACTACCCAGAAGTGAACTATGTATGGACTCAGGTTAGGGCCCCTGCCCACAGACAACTACCCAGAAGTGAACTATGTATGGACTCAGGTTGGGGCCCCTGCCCACAGACAACTACCCAGAAGTGAACTATGTATGGACTCAGGTTGGGGCCCCTGCCCACAGACAACTACCCAGAAGTGAACTATGTATGGACTCAGGTTAGTGCCACTGCTGCAGACAACTACCCAGACAACTCAGGTTAGTGCCCAGACAACTACCCAGTGAACTATGTATGGACTCAGGTTAGGCCCTGCCCACAGACAACTACCCAGAAGTGAACTATGTATGGACTCAGGTTAGTGCCACTGCTCACAGACAACTACCCAGAAGTGAACTATGTATGGACTCAGGTTGGGGCCCCTGCCACACAGACAACTACCCAGAAGTGAACTATGTATGGACTCAGGTTGGGGCCCCTGCCCACAGACAACTACCCAGAAGTGAACTATGTATGGACTCAGGTTAGTGCCACTGCCACAGACAACTACCCAGAAGTGAACTATGTATGGACTCAGGTTAGGGACCCAGCCCACAGACAACTACCCAGAAGTGAACTATGTATGGACTCAGGTTAGGGCCCCTGCTCGCAGACAACTACCCAGAAGTGAACTATGTATGGACTCAGGTTGGTGCCACTGCCCACAGACAACTACCCAGAAGTGAACTATGTATGGACTCAGGTTAGTGCCACTGCCCACAGACAACTACCCAGAAGTGAACTATGTATGGACTCAGGTTAGGGCCCTGCCACAGACAACTACCCAGAAGTGAACTATGTATGGACTCAGGTTAGGGCCCCTGCTCACAGACAACTACCCAGAAGTGAACTATGTATGGACTCAGGTTAGGGGCCACTGCCACAGACAACTACCCAGAAGTGAACTATGTGGACTCAGGTTGGGGCCCCTGCCCACAGACAACTACCCAGAAGTGAACTATGTATGGACTCAGGTTAGGGCCCTGCCACAACTACCCAGAAGTGAACTATGTATGGACTCAGGTTAGGGCCACTGCCACCCAACTACCCAAGTGAACTATGTATGGACTCAGGTTAGGGCCCCTGCTCACAGACAACTACCCAGAAGTGAACTATGTATGGACTCAGGTTAGGCCCCTGCCCACAGACAACTACCCAGAAGTGAACTATGTATGGACTCAGGTTAGGGCCCCTGCTCACAGACAACTACCCAGAAGTGAACTATGTATGGACTCAGGTTAGTGCCACTGCCACAGACAACTACCCAGAAGTGAACTATGTATGGACTCAGGTTAGGGCCCCTGCTCACAGACAACTACCCAGAAGTGAACTATGTATGGACTCAGGTTAGGGCCCCTGCCCACAGACAACTACCCAGAAGTGAACTATGTATGGACTCAGGTTGGGGCCCAGACAACCCCAGAACAACTATGTATGGACTCAGGTTAAGCCCACAGACAACTACCCAGAAGTGAACTATGGACTCAGGTTAGGGCCCCTGCTCCACAGACAACTACCCAGAAGTGAACTATGTATGGACTCAGGTTAGGGCCCCTGCCCACAGACAACTACCCAGAAGTGAACTATGTATGGACTCAGGTTAGGGCCCCTGCTCACAGACAACTACCCAGAAGTGAACTATGTATGGACTCAGGTTAGGGCCCTGCTCACAGACAACTACCAAAGTGAACTATGTATGGACTCAGGTTAGGGCCCTGCTCACAGACAACTACCCAGAAGTGAACTATGTATGGACTCAGGTTGGGCCCCTGCCCACAGACAACTACCCAGAAGTGAACTATGTATGGACTCAGGTTAGGGCCCCTGCCACAGACAACTACCCAGAAGTGAACTATGTATGGACTCAGGTTGGGGCCCTGCTCACAGACAACTACCCAGAAGTGAACTATGTATGGACTCAGGTTAGGGCCCCTGCCCACAGACAACTACCCAGAAGTGAACTATGTATGGACTCAGGTTAGGGCCCTGCCAACTACCCAGAAGTGAACTATGACTCAGGTTAGGGCCCCTGCTCACAGACAACTACCCAGAAGTGAACTATGTATGGACTCAGGTTAGGGCCCTGACAACTACCCAGACAACTACCAGACAACTATGTATGTATGGACTCAGGTTAGGGCCCCTGCTCACAGACAACTACCCAGAAGTGAACTATGTATGGACTCAGGTTAGGGCCACTGCCCACAGACAACTACCCAGAAGTGAACTATGTATGGACTCAGGTTAGGGCCCCTGCCCACAGACAACTACCCAGAAGTGAACTATGTATGGACTCAGGTTAGTGCCCACAGACAACTACCCAGAAGTGAACTATGTATGGACTCAGGTTAGGGCCCTGCCCACAGACAACTACCCAGAAGTGAACTATGTATGGACTCAGGTTAGGGCCCCTGCTCACAGACAACTACCCAGAAGTGAACTATGTATGGACTCAGGTTAGGGCCCCTGCTCACAGACAACTACCCAGAAGTGAACTATGTATGGACTCAGGTTGGGGCCCCTGCCCACAGACAACTACCCAGAAGTGAACTATGTATGGACTCAGGTTGGGCCACTGCCCTGCAACTACAGACAACTACCCAGAAGTGAACTATGTATGGGACTCAGGTTGGGGCCCTGCCCACAGACAACTACCCAGAAGTGAACTATGTATGGACTCAGGTTAGTGCCCCTGCCACAGACAACTACCCAGAAGTGAACTATGTATGGACTCAGGTTGGGGCCCCTGCCCACAGACAACTACCCAGAAGTGAACTATGTATGGACTCAGGTTAGGGCCCACTGCCCACAGACAACTACCCAAAGTGAACTATGTATGGACTCAGGTTAGGGCCCCTGCCACAGACAACTACCCAGAAGTGAACTATGTATGGACTCAGGTTGGGGCCCCTGCCCACAGACAACTACCCAGAAGTGAACTATGTATGGACTCAGGTTAGGGCCCCTGGACAACTACCCAGAAGTGAACTATGTATGGACTCAGGTTAGTGCCCCTGCCACAGACAACTACCCAGAAGTGAACTATGTATGGACTCAGGTTGGGCCACTGCCCACAGACAACTACCCAGAAGTGAACTATGTATGGACTCAGGTTAGGGCCCCTGCCCACAGACAACTACCCAGAAGTGAACTATGTATGGACTCAGGTTAGGGCCCCTGCCCACAGACAACTACCCAGAAGTGAACTATGTATGGACTCAGGTTTGGCCCCTGCTCGCAGACAACTACCCAGAAGTGAACTATGTATGGACTCAGGTTAGGGCCCCTGCTCGCAGACAACTACCCAGAAGTGAACTATGTATGGACTCAGGTTAGGGCCCCTGCCCACAGACAACTACCCAGAAGTGAACTATGTGGACTCAGGTTGGACTCAGACAACTACCCAGAAGTGAACTATGTATGGACTCAGGTTACCACTACCCAGACAACTACCCAGA
This sequence comes from Acanthosepion pharaonis, assembly GCA_903632075.3. Taxonomy (NCBI): domain Eukaryota; kingdom Metazoa; phylum Mollusca; class Cephalopoda; order Sepiida; family Sepiidae; genus Acanthosepion; species Acanthosepion pharaonis. Next base: position 1,148,591 of record CAHIKZ030001414.1, on the reverse strand, counting down.
AGTGAACTATGTATGGACTCAGGTTAGGGCCCCTGCTCACAGACAACTACCCAGAAGTGAACTATGTATGGACTCAGGTTAGTGCCACTGCTCACAGACAACTACCCAGAAGTGAACTATGTATGGACTCAGGTTAGGGCCCCTGCTCACAGACAACTACCCAGAAGTGAACTATGTATGGACTCAGGTTGGGGCCCCTGCCACAGACAACTACCCAGAAGTGAACTATGTATGGACTCAGGTTAGGGCCCCTGCCCACAGACAACTGCCATAACTATGACTCAGGTTACCCCTACCAGACAACTGAACTATGTATGGACTCAGGTTAGGGCCACTGCCCTCAGACAACTACCCAGAAGTGAACTATGTATGGACTCAGGTTAGGGCCCCTGCCCACAGACAACTACCCAGAAGTGAACTATGTATGGACTCAGGTTAGGGCCCTGCCACAGACAACTACCCAGAAGTGAACTATGTATGGACTCAGGTTAGGGCCCCTGCCCACAGACAACTACCCAGAAGTGAACTATGTATGGACTCAGGTTGGTGCCCCTGCCCACAGACAACTACCCAGAAGTGAACTATGTATGGACTCAGGTTAGGGACCCTGCCCACAGACAACTACCCAGAAGTGAACTATGTATGGACTCAGGTTAGGGCCCCTGCTCACAGACAACTACCCAGAAGTGAACTATGTATGGACTCAGGTTGGGGCCCCTGCCCACAGACAACTACCCAGAAGTGAACTATGTATGGACTCAGGTTAGTGCCACTGCTCACAGACAACTACCCAGAAGTGAACTATGTATGGACTCAGGTTAGGGCCCCTGCTCACAGACAACTACCCAGAAGTGAACTATGTATGGACTCAGGTTGGGGCCACTGCCCACAGACAACTACCCAGAAGTGAACTATGTATGGACTCAGGTTAGGGCCACTGCCACAGACAACTACCCAGAAGTGAACTATGTATGGACTCAGGTTAGGGCCCCTGCCCACAGACAACTACCCAGAAGTGAACTATGTATGGACTCAGGTTGGGCCCCCTGCTCACAGACAACTACCCAGAAGTGAACTATGTATGGACTCAGGTTAGGCCCCTGCCCACAGACAACTACCCAGAAGTGAACTATGTATGGACTCAGGTTAGGGCCCTGCCACAGACAACTACCCAGAAGTGAACTATGTATGGACTCAGGTTGGGGCCCCTGCCCACAGACAACTACCCAGAAGTGAACTATGTATGGACTCAGGTTAGGGCCCCTGCCCCACAGACAACTACCCAGAAGTGAACTATGTATGGACTCAGGTTAGGGCCCCTGCCACAGACAACTACCCAGAAGTGAACTATGTATGGACTCAGGTTAGAGCCCCTGCCCTCAGACAACTACCCAGAAGTGAACTATGTATGGACTCAGGTTGGACAACTACCCAGAAGTGAACTATGTTCAGGTTGGGGCCCCTGCCCACAGACAACTACCCAGAAGTGAACTATGTATGGACTCAGGTTAGGGCCCCTGCCCACAGACAACTACCCAGAAGTGAACTATGTATGGACTCAGGTTAGGGCCCTGCTCACAGACAACTACCCAGAAGTGAACTATGTATGGACTCAGGTTGGGGCCCCTGCTCAGACAACTACCCAGAAGTGAACTATGTATGGACTCAGGTTAGGGCCCTGCCACAGACAACTACCCAGAAGTGAACTATGTATGGACTCAGGTTGGTGCCACTGCCCACAGACAACTACCCAGAAGTGAACTATGTATGGACTCAGGTTAGGGCCCCTGCCCACAGACAACTACCCAGAAGTGAACTATGTATGGACTCAGGTTAGGGCCCCTGCCCACAGACAACTACCCAGAAGTGAACTATGTATGGACTCAGGTTAGGGCCCCTGCTCACAGACAACTACCCAGAAGTGAACTATGTATGGACTCAGGTTAGGGCCCTGCCACAGACAACTACCCAGAAGTGAACTATGTATGGACTCAGGTTAGGGCCCCTGCTCCACAGACAACTACCCAGAAGTGAACTATGTATGGACTCAGGTTGGTGCCACTGCCCACAGACAACTACCCAGAAGTAAACTATGTATGGACTCAGGTTGGGGCCCCTGCCCACAGACAACTACCCAGAAGTGAACTATGTATGGACTCAGGTTAGGGCCCCTGCCTCAGACAACTACCCAGAAGTGAACTATGTATGGACTCAGGTTAGGGGCCCCTGCTCACAGACAACTACCCAGAAGTGAACTATGTATGGACTCAGGTTAGGGCCCTGCTCTCACAGACAACTACCCAGAAGTGAACTATGTATGGACTCAGGTTAGGGCCCCTGCCCACAGACAACTACCCAGAAGTGAACTATGTATGGACTCAGGTTAGGGCCCCTGCCCACAGACAACTACCCAGAAGTGAACTATGTATGGACTCAGGTTAGGGCCCCTGCCTGCCAACTGAAGTGAACAGACAACTACCCAGAAGTGAACTATGTATGGACTCAGGTTGGGGCCCCTGCCCACAGACAACTACCCAGAAGTGAACTATGTATTATGACTCAGGTTAGGGCTGCCCACAGACAACTACCCAGAAGTGAACTATGTATGGACTCAGGTTAGGCCCCTGCCACAGACAACTACCCAGAAGTGAACTATGTATGGACTCAGGTTAGGGCCCCTGCCCACAGACAACTACCCAGAAGTGAACTATGTATGGACTCAGGTTGGGGCCCCTGCCCACAGACAACTACCAGAAGTGAACTATGTATGGACTCAGGTTAGGGCCCTGCCCACAGACAACTACCCAGAAGTGAACTATGTATGGACTCAGGTTGGGGCCCCTGCCCACAGACAACTACCCAGAAGTGAACTATGTATGGACTCAGGTTAGGGCCCTGCCCACAACTACAACTCACCCAGTGAACTATGTATGGACTCAGGTTGGGGCCCCTGCCCACAGACAACTACCCAGAAGTGAACTATGTATGGACTCAGGTTAGGGCCCCTGCAGACAACTACAGACAACTCAGGTTAGACCCAGAAGTGAGACTATGTATGGACTCAGGTTGGGGCCCCTGCCCACAGACAACTACCCAGAAGTGAACTATGTATGGACTCAGGTTAGTGCCCTGCCCACAGACAACTACCCAGAAGTGAACTATGTATGGACTCAGGTTGGGGCCCTGCCCACAGACAACTACCCAGAAGTGAACTATGTATGGACTCAGGTTAGGGACCTGCCCACAGACAACTACCCAGAAGTGAACTATGTATGGACTCAGGTTAGGGCCCCTGCCCACAGACAACTACCCAGAAGTGAACTATGTATGGACTCAGGTTAGGGCCCCTGCTCACAGACAACTACCCAGAAGTGAACTATGTATGGACTCAGGTTAGGGCCCCTGCCCACAGACAACTACCCAGAAGTGAACTATGTATGGACTCAGGTTAGGGCCCCTGCTCACAGACAACTACCCAGAAGTGAACTATGTATGGACTCAGGTTAGGGCCCCTGCCACAGACAACTACCCAGAAGTGAACTATGTGGACTCAGGTTAGGGCCCTGCCTTACAGACAACTACCCAGAAGTGAACTATGTGGGACTCAGGTTGGGGCCCCTGCCCACAGACAACTACCCAGAAGTGAACTATGTATGGACTCAGGTTAGGAGGCCCCTGCAACTACAGACTCAGGTTACTACAGACAACTACCCAGAAGTGAACTATGTATGGACTCAGGTTAGGGCCCCTGCCCACAGACAACTACCCAGAACTATGTGGACTCACTTGGGTATGGACAACTCCCAGGTTGGGGACCAGGTTGGGGCCCTGCCCACAGACAACTACCCAGAAGTGAACTATGTATGGACTCAGGTTAGGGCCCCTGCCCACAGACAACTACCCAGAAGTGAACTATGTATGGACTCAGGTTGGGGCCCTGCCCACAGACTTAACATGTATGGACTCAGCCCCAGACACACAACTGAACAACCCCCAGAAGTGAACTATGTATGGACTCAGGTTGGGGCCCTGCCCACAGACAACTACCCAGAAGTGAACTATGTATGGACTCAGGTTAGGGCCCCTGCCCACAGACAACTACCCAGAAGTGAACTATGTATGGACTCAGGTTAGGGCCCCTGCCCACAGACAACTACCCAGAAGTGAACTATGTATGGACTCAGGTTGGGGCCCCTGCCCACAGACAACTACCCAGAAGTGAACTATGTATGGACTCAGGTTGGGGCCCCTGCCCACAGACAACTACCCAGAAGTGAACTATGTATGGACTCAGGTTAGGGCCCTGCCCACAGACAACTACCCAGAAGTGAACTATGTATGGACTCAGGTTGGGGCCCCTGCCACAGACAACTACCCAGAAGTGAACTATGTATGGACTCAGGTTAGGGCCCTGCCCACAGACAACTACCCAGAAGTGAACTATGTATGGACTCAGGTTGGGGCCCCTGCCCACAGACAACTACCCAGAAGTGAACTATGTATGGACTCAGGTTGGGGCCCCTGCCACAGACAACTACCCAGAAGTGAACTATGTATGGACTCAGGTTGGGGCCCTGCCCACAGACAACTACCAGAAGTGAACTATGTATGGACTCAGGTTGGGGCCCCTGCCCACAGACAACTACCCAGAAGTGAACTATGTATGGACTCAGGTTAGGGGCCCTGCCCACAGACAACTACCCAGAAGTGAACTATGTATGGACTCAGGTTAGGGCCCCTGCCCACAGACAACTACCCAGAAGTGAACTATGTATGGACTCAGGTTAGGGCCCTGCCACAGACAACTCCCAGAAGTGAACTATGTATGGACTCAGGTTGGGGCCCTGCCCACAGACAACTACCCAGAAGTGAACTATGTATGGACTCAGGTTGGGGCCCCTGCCCACAGACAACTACCCAGAAGTGAACTATGTATGGACTCAGGTTAGGGCCCCTGAACAACTACCCAGAAGTGAACTATGTATGGACTCAGGTTGGGGCCCTGCCCACAGACAACTACCCAGAAGTGAACTATGTATGGACTCAGGTTAGGGCCCCTGCTCACAGACAACTACCCAGAAGTGAACTATGTATGGACTCAGGTTGGGGCCCCTGCCCACAGACAACTACCCAGAAGTGAACTATGTATGGACTCAGGTTGGGGCCCCTGCCCACAGACAACTACTGCTATGTATGGACTCACCCTGCTCACAGACAACTACCCAGAAGTGAACTATGTATGGACTCAGGTTAGGGCCCCTGCCCACAGACAACTACCCAGAAGTGAACTATGTATGGACTCAGGTTGGGGCCCTGCCCACAGACAACTACCCAGAAGTGAACTATGTATGGACTCAGGTTGGGGCCCTGCTGCCCACAGACAACTACCCAGAAGTGAACTATGTATGGACTCAGGTTGGGGCCCCTGCCCACAGACAACTACCCAGAAGTGAACTATGTATGGACTCAGGTTAGGGCCCTGCCCAGGTTATGTATGGACCCCCTGCCCACAGACCTTCTACAGACAACTCAGGTTAGGGCCCCTGCCCAAGACAACTACCCAAGTGAACTATGGACTCAGGTTAGGGCCCTGCCCGCAGACAACTACCCAGAAGTGAACTATGTATGGACTCAGGTTGGGACTGCCCACAGACAACTACCAGAGGAACTATGGGACTCAGGTTGGGGCCCTGCCCACAGACAACTACCCAGAAGTGAACTATGTATGGACTCAGGTTGGGGCCCTGCCCCTGCAGACAACTACCCAGAAGTTATGTATGGACTCAGGTTGGGGCCCTGCTCACAGACAACTACCCAGAAGTGAACTATGTATGGACTCAGGTTAGGGCCCTGCTCACAGACAACTACCCAGAAGTGAACTATGTATGGACTCAGGTTAGGGCCCTGCTCACAGACAACTACCCAGAAGTGAACTATGTATGGACTCAGGTTGGGGCCCTGCCCACAGACAACAACTATGTATGGACTCAGGTTAGGGCCCTGCCCAAGACAACTACCCAGAAGTGAACTATGTATGGACTCAGGTTGGGGCCCCTGCCCACAGACAACTACCCAGAAGTGAACTATGTATGGACTCAGGTTAGGGCCACTGCCCACAGACAACTACCCAGAAGTGAACTATGTATGGACTCAGGTTAGGGCCCTGCTCACAGACAACTACCCAGAAGTGAACTATGTATGGACTCAGGTTGGGGCCCTGCCCACAGACAACTACCCAGAAGTGAACTATGTATGGACTCAGGTTAGGGCCCTGCCACAGACAACTACCCAAAGTGAACTATGTATGGACTCAGGTTAGGGGCCCCTGCCCACAGACAACTACCCAGAAGTGAACTATGTATGGACTCAGGTTAGGGGCCCCCCACAGACCTTCCAAGTGAACCCACAGACAACTACCCAGAAGTGAACTATGTATGGACTCAGGTTGGGGCCCCTGCCCACAGACAACTACCCAGAAGTGAACTATGTATGGACTCAGGTTGGGGCCCTGCCCACAGACAACTACCCAGAAGTGAACTATGTATGGACTCAGGTTGGGGCCCCTGCTCACAGACAACTACCCAGAAGTGAACTATGTATGGACTCAGGTTGGGGCCCTGCCCACAGACAACTACCCAGAAGTGAACTATGTATGGACTCAGGTTAGGGCCCCTGCCACAGACAACTACCCAGAAGTGAACTATGTATGGACTCAGGTTAGGGCCCCTGCCCACAGACAACTACCCAGAAGTGAACTATGTATGGACTCAGGTTAGGGCCCCTGCCCACAGACAACTACCCAGAAGTGAACTATGTATGGACTCAGGTTAGGGCCTCTGCCCACAGACAACTACCCAGAAGTGAACTAGGTATGGACTCAGGTTGGGGCCCTGCCCACAGACAACTACCCAGAAGTGAACTATGTATGGACTCAGGTTAGGGACCCTGCCCACAGACAACTACCCAGAAGTGAACTATGTATGGACTCAGGTTGGGGCCTCTGCCACAGACAACTACCCAGAAGTGAACTATGTATGGACTCAGGTTGGGGCCCTGCCCACAGACAACTACCCAGAAGTGAACTATGTATGGACTCAGGTTGACCCTCCCACAGACAACTTAGTGAACTATGTATGGACTCAGGTTAGGGCCTCAGACAACTACCCAGAAGTGAACTATGTATGGACTCAGGTTGGGGCCCCTGCTCACAGACAACTACCCAGAAGTGAACTATGTATGGACTCAGGTTAGGGGCCTCTGCCCACAGACAACTACCCAGAAGTGAACTATGTATGGACTCAGGTTGGGGCCCTGCCTGCCCACAGACAACTACCCAGAAGTGAACTATGTATGGACTCAGGTTAGGGCCCCTGCCCACAGACAACTACCCAGAAGTGAACTATGTATGGACTCAGGTTAGGGGCCCCTGCCCACAGACAACTACCCAGAAGTGAACTAGGTATGGACTCAGGTTGGGGCCCCTGCCCACAGACAACTACCCAGAAGTGAACTAGGTATGGACTCAGGTTAGGGCCCTCACAGACAACTACCCAGACAACTACCCAGTGAACTAGGTATGGACTCAGGTTAGGGCCCCTGCCCACAGACAACTACCCAGAAGTGAACTATGTATGGACTCAGGTTAGGGGCCCCTGCTCGCACAGACAACTACCCAGAAGTGAACTATGTATGGACTCAGGTTGGGGCCCTGCCCACAGACAACTACCCAGAAGTGAACTATGTATGGACTCAGGTTAGGGGCCCTGCCCACAGACAACTACCCAGAAGTGAACTATGTATGGACTCAGGTTAGGGCCCCTGCCACAGACAACTACCCAGAAGTGAACTATGTATGGACTCAGGTTAGGGCCCCTGCCCACAGACAACTACCCAGAAGTGAACTATGTATGGACTCAGGTTGGGGCCTCTGCCCACAGACAACTACCCAGAAGTGAACTAGGTATGGACTCAGGTTGGGGCCCTGCCCACAGACAACTACCCAGAAGTGAACTAGGTATGGACTCAGGTTGGGGCCCCTGCCCCCAGAAGTGAACTACTCAGGTTGGGGCAGACAACTACCCAGAAGTGAACTATGTATGGACTCAGGTTGGGGCCCCTGCCCACAGACAACTACCCAGAAGTGAACTATGTATGGACTCAGGTTGGGGCCCCTGCCCGCAGACAACTGTGAACTATGGGACTCAGGTTAGGGCCTCTGCCCACAGACAACTACCCAGAAGTGAACTATGTATGGACTCAGGTTAGGGCCCTGCCCACAGACAACTACCCAGAAGTGAACTATGTATGGACTCAGGTTAGGGGCCCTGCCCACAGACAACTACCCAGAAGTGAACTATGTATGGACTCAGGTTGGGGCCCCTGCTCACAGACAACTACCCAGAAGTGAACTATGTATGGACTCAGGTTAGGCCCCTGCCACTCAGGTTGGGGCCCTGCCCTCAGACAACTACCCAGAAGTGAACTATGTATGGACTCAGGTTAGTGCCACTGCCCACAGACAACTACCCAGAAGTGAACTATGTATGGACTCAGGTTAGGGACCCTGCCCACAGACAACTACCCAGAAGTGAACTATGTATGGACTCAGGTTAGGGCCCCTGCTCGCAGACAACTACCCAGAAGTGAACTATGTATGGACTCAGGTTAGGGCCCCTGCTCACAGACAACTACCCAGAAGTGAACTATGTATGGACTCAGGTTAGGGCCACTGCCACAGACAACCCAGAAGTGAACTATGTATGGACTCAGGTTAGGGCCCCTGCTCACAGACAACTACTAAAGGACTCAGGTTTGGGACCCTGCCCACAGACACTTCCCAGTGAACTGTATGGACTCAGGTTGGGGCCCCTGCCACAGAACATGTATGTGGACTCAGGTTGGGGCCAGACAACTAGCCAGAAGTGAACTATGTATGGACTCAGGTTAGGGCCACTGCCCACAGCCAAAAAAAGTACATATTTTCTGCAAATCCAATTTTGTCGATTTGGGGCCATGACAATTCAGTCCAGATCTCAACCCTCTAGATTATTCTGCTTGGAGTGTTTTAAAACTTGCAACTAATGAAACCTCTTATCCAAACGTTAACTCTTATGGATAACATCGGAGAAGAATGGGACAGGATGTCCTCTGTTTTTTGGGGAGTTTTTTTGGAGAGAGTTGTAGAAGTTTCGGGGTGGGGAGACGTTAATTGAATAACAAGTTGGATATATCGAATGAGCTCAATGTAAATCCAGAGCAAATAATTTAAATAAAAACAGACCACTTTAAGGTTCCATGTAATAAATTATTTCACCACAGCCCTTTTAAAAGGACTGCGGATCATCAGACTTTACTTCCAAACAAAAAATGGAAAGAAAATTTACACATTTTTGACGGGCCGTATTAAACATATGTAAATTAACGAAGTGAGGAAGTGAGCGGGGAGAGAGAGAGAAGACATGAGTGAGTTAACAGATATTGACACATTTAAACGTCATGTCTACTCTCCCGCGGAGCATCAGACTTTACTTAAGTATTTAGGGTGTATATATAAATATATTGGTGTTGGTTTTTTTTTATCCTTTATATATACACCCTAAATCAAATCACCCCCCAACTAGAATTAAACATATACCGTTATCTATCAGTAAACGAATAAGTACTAATTCAGCAAATGACAAGATTTTCGATGAGCATATTAATTCCTATAATAAGGCTCTAAAAGTGAGTGGCTACAAAAACCTAAAATTAACTTATATAAAAAATATAAAATGAAAAACATAGAAAAAACAGATGTAGAAAAATAATTTGGTATACGCCCCCATACAACCAAATGGTAAACAACAAATTAGGACATAAATTCCTCGCATTAATAGTCAAGCATTTTCCGAGTGAAAGTAAACTAAGTATTATTTTCAATAAAAACACACTAAAATTGAGTTACAGCTGTACGGAAAACTTAGAAAAAATTATTAAGAACCATAATGCTAATATCTTAAATAAACACTTATACCAAAACCCAAAAAATTTAGACAATGGAAAAATAAAAATAAGAACTGATGAAAATAAACAAAAATTATGTAACTGTAGAAACCCTCGTAATTGCCCTCTACAAAATAAATGTTGCACTGAATCATTAGTATACCAATGCAATATCTCTTCGATTGAAAGTCCTGAAAACATAAAAATATATATATGTTGCACTAGCCATGAGTTCAAAAAAAGATTCAACCAACATCAAAGTTCATTTAGGATAAATAAATATAAAAATCAGACATCTCTATCGAAATACTTCTAGCATCTAAAAGAATCAAATAAAACACCTACAGTAAAATGGAAGTTAATAAGAAAATCTAGAATATGTAGGTCATTAAATGACCCATGTCCTTTATGCATACATGAGAAACTATATATTACTAAGTTTATAAAAAATAAAAATTTACTGAATCAGAGAAATGAAATAGCTATTTTATGCCGTCATTGACAAAAATTTTCCGCGAAAAAAACCATATTTTAAATCAATTAATATATATATATATATATATATATATATATATATATGTGAACATTGAAGTCAACACTCAGAGGTGACAGGGTGTTTCATGCTAAACGCAATCGTCGGGCTACTGTTCACTTTTATATTAGCATTCTCTCTTTCTCTTTGATATTGAGCACTTTATCGCATAAATATAACACACCTTAAAACTATATTTCTTCAAACACACACACACACACACACACACACATATATATATATATATATATATATATATAATGGTTGGCTACTCGTTTCTTTATAGAGGTTCAACAAACTTACAGAGCCAACAAGCCTTTAATTCTGAAACGATGTTAAGAGTTAATTACAGTTTCTGGGAGAGAATGCAGAATCTAACATTAGTATTAATTAAGACCCCTATGCTCAGTCACGCTGACTTGTGACATAGGACTTGCACAACTATCGACGGCTTCCGAAAAAATTCATCAAATCAATTCTACTCTACTTTATGCCAAATATCTCTCTATTTTTTTCAAATTTATACTAACATTCTATCTATCTATCTATCTATCTATCTATTATTTCAACTTAATATGAGAATTTTACTCTATATATCTAGCAAGCTGGTTTGCTATTTTCATTTCTATCTATCTATCTATCTATCTATATGCATTATATCAAATTATGTTAATTTCTTTCCATTTATGTATAGCTATCTATATATACGAATTATGTCAAATTATATGTTCATTTCTTTCTATCTGTTTATCTATATATCTCTCGATATATATATTCATATGTTCGTATCTATTTATCATTCTCTGATAAATATCAAATGCGATGTATCTGTGAACATAGGTCAAAGCAAATCTCGTCTTCACCGATCGATCCCCTCAAGCAAATCCTCCTTAAAAAATATAATTCCCTAAATAAAAAAAAAAAATATACAGAATCGGTTCTCGTAAATCGATAAAATCGATATCATCTCCTGGAATCTCAGTTAAAAATTTTTTAAAAGATCTCAAATTTGATCGCATTTGCAAAAGAATTGCGAACACGTGTTCATTACTATCAATACATCTTCATAATCCCCTCAATGTGGGCGGTTGTCTCTCCGCCTGGCTACAGCCTGTGTGGATCTGCCGTAAATTCAGCATTAAATATGTCAAATTTTCGATTTTTTTACTTCGATTAAGAGCCCGGGGATAGTGAAAGGGCAGTTTTATGGCGTAAACGCAGCTGGTAATGTCTAGGGGCTCCCCTGGTTCAAGAGTAAGGAATAAAACGACATCGTCTTGGAGACCGCAAAAACCGATTCCTTTATTAAATTCTCTCTTAATTTCTATCCTCATATTTATTGTTATTATTTTTGTTTTTAATTGAGCTTTTTTATTAAACAAGGGAGTATTTACTAAGACACAAAATTTAAAATTACCGAATCGGAAGAATTCGAAAACAAACATTATTTGTTGCGAGAAAAATAGAAGAGTAATCAGGGACACAGAAGATATCGATTGACATTGCAGTAATTGGAAAGCTAGCATTTCGATCATGGTATACGGGATCGATTCTCACCGTCGTAGATTTATAAGGAAGGGTACTTCCTGGTGATATGGAATTGGAGAGGCATTTTTTCTAGAATGTGGCATAAAAAAAAAATTACATTTTAATTTAAAGATGTCAGTTGTTTTACTAAAACGAACTCATAAATCGTGACCATAATTTTTGCTACATACTGAAATTTGCCACACTTTGCTCCCACTCATACTTTATTTCATTTGTTTTTTTTTTTATTGTTCAATGAAAATCAATTTTTTGTTTTTTTTAATGGGTTTAAAGAAAACAAAAGCATTATTGATTTTTCTTCTGAAAAACGGTAAATTATTGAGACATGATTTGTAAATCTAGTAGTGCACTTAAATTCATAAACTCTAGTACCATTTTTAAGAGATCACCCAAACAATTAAAAATGAAAGGATTTATAGAATATCCACTGGAATTTATTTATTTTTTAATGAAATTTTTGAATTATGCCAGGTCAGGACAAATAATATTGTCAGATTCTTCTTTTTCATTTCGTCAAGGATTTTTAAATATATAGCAGATATTAAATCATCAACATATGTGGTAGCAATTATTTTAAGCATTGACGAATAGATATATATGATTATTCTGGAGAAAAAAAACTGGATGCAATAACACAATGAAAACTTTGCTAACCTCTGACCTAAATCATTGAATTCAATGTATTTTCTTTATTTTAATTTCACTTTACCAATTTAAAGTCGAAAGGCGCCATGAATCACTCTTCTAAAAAGTTTTGTCAAGTTTTCATCATGCTTCTTTTATTATAATATGCCTTGTCAGATGATTAATCAATTATAACAAATAAATCGAGATGTTAAAATTAACAAGCCATTCTTTGCCCCAGTTAACAACAGACGTCTTTGATACCAACCGCCAATTTGAAATTTTTATCGAATTGATCACCGGTTCATTTTGGTCTTTTCAATTTTTTAACATTTAAATATTGACATGGGCATGAAAATTTATTATTGAATCAATTGCTAAATCTGCTGCCAGGAATCTGCTACATTGAACGTACTCATAGGTGACATACTGTTTCAATCGTCAGGCTACTGTTCATCTTTATTTTGCATACTCCTTAATACTCACTCTACTTTATCATTATATATAATTGGAAAACTATGTTTTTTCAAACATATATATATATATATATATATATATATATATATATATATATATTTATTATATAAAAATTGGATATTCGTTTTTTAGAAGGTTCAACAAAAATTTAGAAATTAAAAATGGAAATAATTGTGAAACGATGTTAAGTCCAAATTATTTCTGGGAGAGAATTTTGTTTTCCAATTTTAGTATTAATTAATCAAGGCTTTTTGCGGGTAGAAGGACGATTAATCTTATTTTTTTCTTTTGTAAAAATTTAATCATAAATTTTCTTATTATTATAAAACGCAGATTGTGTGTGTGTGTGTGTGTCTGTACGTTTATATATTGGATCGGATTTCCTACATTTTTCAACCGATTTCAACAAAACTTCACAGGACTAAAATTTAAAATGACCTTTTGGGTGGTTCTGAAAGCACCAAAAATTGGAAAAAACACAATTGTTTTTGCACGAAATCAATTTTGAAAACACGATTAAGAGGCATTCTAATGAAAGGGGGACAACTCATATCGAGTTATACTTATTATAAAAAACCCAGGTTGTGTGTGTGTTTGTGTGTCTGTGTGTGTGTGTCTGTGTGTGTGTGTGTTCGTTTATATATGGGATCGGATTTCCTAAATTTTTTCAAACCAATTTCAACAAAAACTTCACTTTTTTTTCGGCAGGTAGTGTTTCTTATTGTCTTGCACACTTTTTCTTTATTTTTACATTCAGAATGCTTTAAAAATTCCATTTACAAGATAATTGTTTATAATAAAATTCTATTCAATCGATAGACTCATAACGATTGAAAACAATGTTTTTTTGTTTGAGTTTAGGTTTGACCAATTCGTTAAAAAAAAAAAAAAAAAACAATTAAGACATGCGTTTTCCTGTCAACCTTAAACAATAATCTTTGTCAATTTTATTTTCAGTCTTTATGATGGTCGATACTTGATCTATCTCTTAAATTACATCCCGAAAACAAAGGCTCTACTAATAGTTTGGAATTAAAATGTCAAGCTTTTTTTATGATCGTAAATTCTCCTTTGAACTTGGAAAAATTTGAAATTATAGATTTTTTTTTATATAATTTAGGATTTATCATGGCAATATGGGTCTCCAAGAACTTAGAATACGCTTTCAGAGGTCCTAAAAAACAGATTGCACTAATTGATATATTCTATTGATTGAAACAATATGTTCTAGAGTTTTGTAAAAGACGACCAATAAAATGTTGAACATTATCCTTTTTAAAAAAAATTGATTGTAAATGAAAATTTGTGTTTATTTTAGAATGATTCACGATTTTTGTATATTTAAATCTGTTTTAATTAAAGGAGATTACAAATTGCTTTTGACGAAGCTTATGCCGTCATTGATAATGTTGTTGACGCAAAATGAAAGACTAAAATTTTGTATTTATTTTAGAATCATTCAGGTTCATTCTACATTTAAATCTGTTTCAATTAAAGGGGATAACGAATTTCTTTTTGTCGAGAAAATTTCCAAATCTTTTCATTTTAAAAAAGTTAATTTTATGGTGACACTTGAAACTGAAATGCTGATATTTTGTGTTTATTTTAGAATGATTCAAGTTCTTGATGCATTTAAATTTGTTTTAATTAAAGAAGATTACAGAATTGATTTTGAAAAATTATCACGATTGAGAAATTTAAAATTTAAATAAAAATTTTGTGTTTATTTTAAGATGAATCAAATCTTTAAAAAAAAATTTTTAAATTAATGTAAAAAGTCAATTACTTTTTAAACGATGAAAACACATCAAACCAAAATTAAAAATTGTTCAGGCAATGAATGAAAACAATAAATTAAAAAATATAATTCCTTTGTTTAATAAATGATTCATTTTTTAATGATTTGAATTGTAAACAATCAAACAAAAAATTTTTGAATGATTCACGGTTTTTCTTTATTTAAAAGACAATTTAATTAAAAATATCCAAAATTATTTTAAAAGGAAAAATAAATTTTTGTTTATTTTAGAATGAGTCACTTTCTTTCTACATTTAAATCTTTAAAAAAAAAGTTTGACAAAAAGATAAACAAAATTGAAAAAAGATGGATTTATTGTTGAAAAATTGAAATATTATTTAATTTTGTTTAATTAAAATCATTCAAAATTCTAAAAATTAAATTGTTTGAATTAAATGGAATTACGAATTTATATTTGACGAATTTATTCTTCTATTGAAAAAGTTTGTAATGAAACACAATTGAAATGTTTCCAGATTTTTTTTCAAATATTTTGAATTTGATTGGTTCTTTAACAATTATTTATTTTTGTTTATGAAATTTTGAATGAATTTTACCACAATTAAAAATTTTGCGGAGGTTATTTTGTTAAAATGCTAAATTGAAATAATCTTCTGCTTTGTTTAAAATGATTCAAAACTTCTATTTGAAATCTATTTTTTGATTTAAGGAACATAAGAATTGTTTTTTTTTTGAATTATTTAACGATTAAAAATGAAGTACGCCACGAGAATCTGATGGAATTTTCAAAAAAACCTTGATATATTTCGTCGGAACGATATTTTTTAATAATCAAATACCTATACTGGCAGCAAACAGCATGCATAAAATAGAACGATTTTCCTTTGAATATACAAAAACAAAGGGTCAAAAAAGATGTAAATTTCACCAATGTTCAACCTATATCCTAAAATTCTGAGAGAATTTTTACTTGTTTTAGCATTGGTGGCCTTGTATCTTAACAACATAAGATACGCAGATGACACAGTACTGATAGCAGAAACGGAAAAGAAATTACAAAATCTCTACAGAAAGGTAGCGACGGATCTATCCCCTTTTAAAGCATAAACTACAATGAAAACAGAATGCATGGTCATCAGTAAAAGGAAGAGCCCAAAATGTGATTTGCAGGTTCAGGAACACTAGAATCAAGCAGACGCATTGTAAATATCTGGGAAGCGTTTTGACAGAGGACAGTAAATGCGACACTGAGATCCGTAGACGTATTGGGATGGCCAAGGACACATTCCAAAAGCTGGGCAGAGTATTGCAAGACAGGAGGATTTCTTTGGTAACAAAGAAAAGAATACTGAGCTGTTACGTGACATCTGTCCTTCTTTACGGCAGCGAATGTTGGACGATTTCCTCAAAGATGAAGAAAGAACGAGGCGACGGAGATGTGGTTCTACAGAGGGATGCTAAGGATATCATGGACCGAACATAAGTTGGATGGAATGAAGGACACATTCCAAAAGCTGGGCAGAGTATTGCAAGACAGGAGGATTTCTTTGGTAACAAAGAAAAGAATACTGAGCTGTTATATGATATCTGTCCTTCTTTACAGCAGCGAATGTTGGACGATTTCCTCAAAGATGAAGAAGAGACTCGAGGCGACGGAGATGTGGTTCTACAGAAGGATGCTAAGGATATCATGGACCGAGCGTGTGAGCAACGATGAGGTCTTAGAGAGGATGCAAACAAGGAGGAGGCTTATACTTAACATCAGGAAGAGGCAGCTGAAGTTTCTGGGACACATAATGAGGAAGGAGGGCCTGGAGAATCTGATACTCACGGGTCGAATAGAGGGAAAGAGAGACAAGGGAAAAACAACGCGTGACATACCTGGCGGACTTAAGCAAATGGATGACAGAACGTGGTCTGGGGGGGGAAGGAGGGAAGGAACTTGTTGAGAGCTGCAAGGGATAGAGGGAGGTGGAGAGCCATGATCGCCTACGTCCTGAAAGGACATGGCACATAAAAAAGAAAAAAAGAAATATATTGGTTAAATCCTTTGTTTTGAAACGATTCTGATTTTTTATTATTTATAAAATATTTGAATAATTTCCTAAATTAAAATACAGCTTTCAGAATTAACAAAAATCAATAAAAATTGTTTTTTTATTAGATATTATATTCTTTGAAACAAATACATATTTAATGTTGGTGACACATTTAAAAAAAGGAGATTTTGTTTTTCTTTTAAAATGATTCACGTTTTGTCTACATTTAAATGTTTTTTAATTAACGGAAATTACTAATTGCTTTTTGACCAGCCTGTAGCTTGTTTGAGACATTCTACATTTCAATGTTGATGTCAAAAATGCTCAGGAAAATTTGTTTAATTTTATTAATTTAGGGAAATTTTTCTAAATTTTTTTTAATTAAAATTTGAAAACAAAATTAAATTTCAGACGATCCTTATAATTGAACTTTTGAAAACGATTAATTATAATCTAGTGACGAGATTAGAAAATAAAAGATATATTTTTCATGATTCACTTTTTTCTATATTTAAATCTGTTTTATTTAACACATTTACATATTAAAAATTGCTTTTTAACGAATATTTATATATACTATTCAATATGAAATTATGGATTATATTTTTAAACATGAATTGAAACGCTGAAATTTTATGTTTATTTTAAAGTGATTCAGCTTTATTAAATTAATTTTCAATCAATTTTCTATTCCATAAAAACATTTATTATAATTTTACTGAATATTGGATATCAATCTGTCATCAATCTTTGACCAACCGTCGTACCAGGATTGAGTCAGACGGAGATGTTAAATTTGAATCTTGAGCCGTGTGTCTTTGGTAGGAGATGTTGATTTTATGAATTTGAATCCTTATTTCATAATCATTTGTTCATATTGGTAATGCATTAAAACTTCTTTTAATATTAACTCTGTAGTTATTAAAGATTCAGGCATCGAATATCTAAAAAAAATTTTTTAAAAATTATTCTTGCATTTGTCTTTAAGCATAAGCCTCCAGACCCCACACCAAATAGCACGATTATCTTGAATGATCCTAGTTTCAAAATTACAGGCAATTAAATTTTAATATTTTTTATATATATTTAAATTTTATTAACTCCCCAAATTATCCTGAAATTACTTTTGTTTCTTTTTAATGTTTAATTGATTCCATTTTTAAAACTATTATTAGACTTAGTAATATCTGTTATATCTCATAACGAAATAAGTCTGTTTCTTCATATTTCGTGGAACAAATTTAATATTCCAAATCACTATAAATTTTAGAAAAATATTTCAAAATTATTGTTTTTAATGAAATTCATAAAATTTTTGTAAAATATTTTCAGACTTTGTTGATACGGGTATTATTTGTAAAATAATGAAATTGTATTATACAACTTTTTATTTTCCAATTTCTTTCCAATTTTTAAAACTATTATTAAGATTAGTAATATCTGTTATTGTATCATAACTGAAAAATATATTTTTTTTCATCTTTCGTTTTACAAATTGTGCATTCAGAAATGCAAAAATCACTATAAATTTTATAAAGCTTATCAAAATTATTGTTTCTGTAAAAATAATTATAAAATATTTTATTGACTTTTATTACATGGGGTTTTGTAAATGCTGAAATTGTATTTATATCAAATTTATTTTTTTCAGTAATCAATTGGTATAAATAAATTAACTCATTATTTTTTATTTATTACAAATAAAATGTCTAATTTATATGGGAATAAAGTGACTTTTTGTACTTTATTTATTTATTATGGTTACATTGCAAAATAATGACGTAATTCGGATTTTTTTTGACGTACTTTTTTAACGTCAAAAAAGACATTATTACGTCATTATTTTTGAAACCTAATATTTTATGTAGAAAATCGTTTTGTTCTTTCTTTGTACATTTGTATTTATGGAAATAAGTCAATAATTGTAAGCCGCTTTTTAATATTATGTATAGTTGTTAATTAACTAATTACTGGACATTAGTAACGAGTTCCTTGCTAAACATGTTCTCAGTAATCGTTATTTAGCATTAATTTTCTTTTTTTTTCTGTCCTCCCCAAATCGTGCATTCAGTCGCATGCTTGATAAAGCTTGATATAAGGACATTCAATTAAATCCAATGCATTCCTCTATTAAAAAATGTGCAATATATTTATATAGTAATATCATTTCAAATACATTTAAAATCATATTCAATGTATATTTACAATAAAATCATTTTCAATGTATTCCTGTATTAAAATCCTTTTCAGTAGATTATTAAAGTAAAATCAATCCAAATAGATTACGAATTAAGTTCATTTCCAAAGGATTTCTATAATAAATCCTTTTCAAAAGAATTTTTATAGTAAAACCATTTTCGATGCGTTTTTATTGTAAAATCCTTTCCAATGTATTTCGTCTATTAAATTAATTTTCAATCAATTTTTAATAGTAAAAAAAAAACTTTGCAGGGTTTTCTCTGTAGTAAAATTGTCATTACTCTTTGACTAACCTTGGTACCAAGATTGGTTAGGTATGAGATGTTGAAGACATGAATTTGAATCCTTAGCCGTGTGTGTTCATATTGGTATGCATTGCGTTCTTCCAATATTAACTCTGCAGTTATTAAAGACAACCAGGCATCGAATATTTTGGCCAAGGAAGTCAAAAGATAAAGAACTATTCTTGGCTTTGTCTTTAAGCATAAGCCTCCAGACCCCACACCAAATAGCACGATTATCTTGAATTATGACGAAAGCCAATCGTTGCAGAAGCCCAAGTTTTAACTTTTAGTCTGTTGTTCTGTTAATATAATAATAGTATTTACTTTAAATTTATTCCTAGAAGAAAATGTTACAAATTATTATCTGTCTTCATTGTAATTTTAATTTTGGTTTATTTTCGTTCCAACAAAAACGGTCATTTTTTTGTGGTAATATTAAATTGAACTTTCTTATAAAAGAAAAATTGGTATCTGTCTATATTTCTGAGATGAAGTATTATGTACATTATTTACATTATTCGGACTATTGTCCTCATCTTTGTTGCCATATTTATTACAACGTTTCGGCCTTTCAGTATCTGTCTATATTTCTGAAATGAGGTATTTTGCACACTATTTACATTATTCGGATTATTGTTCTCATCTTTGTTGCCATATGAGCACTGGTAAGAAATGGTTGCTGAAGACATTAGGTTTATAATACCCAGAAATTCATTCACAGATGTCCTCACAGACACATGTCACAGTGGATAAAGGCGTTGCTTAGATCCAGTGACAAGACCCAAAGAGTGTGAGTTCAATACAAATTGAACAGACACAATGACACACGGTCAGATAGAATTATAATAAACATGTTGGCAACCTCAGATGATATCGGCATTTACAAGAGTACAGGCATCATAAATTGAATATATACTGTGGCGTGGGTCTTGTAGGTTGAAGCAGTTGATTTACCGACGCCATGAAGATTAACGGAGAATGATACTGACGAGAAAACACACGGGAGATTTTTACAAATTTACACGCTTGAAAATGTGTCAGTAGGTCTTTTCAGGAAAATAAATCAGAATTTTTTAAAACCCACCGTTTCAACGAATTATCATAAAGAGGAAATATTAATAGAGCAGATTAAACGATATAACACAAAATAATATTCAAAAATATTTAAAACAAACGTAAAAGAGTCCGTTGCTTACCGAAGGGATATATAGTTTGCATACCAACAAAAGTAGACGAAGACAGATAGTTTGAAATACTTTGAAGTGCTGCTTGGTTAAAAGCTGATAACACACCCTTCTGCGGATTAATTGAAAAAAAAAACCTCTTTAGTTTCATTTCATTCACCATACGGTCAGTTTTAGACCCACCGGAGTGATAGGGTATAATCGATATCTATTTTTTCGTGGGGTGCAGTAATATGAATCTATTTTCGGGGTGTATGATAAAAATCGCTTGAAAAATATTGCGTCATCCGTGATTGCATCAGATTTTCATCACGCCCAGACACTATTGTCTCGACTGTCGATTAGTTGTCCTACGCCCATTGTCTGCGATGGGCGTTATTCCAAGGAAGCGTACGAAAACTGTAACGCTGCAAAAACACAGTGGCAATCCTTACCAGTAATCAAATCAAAGTACTATAGACTGACCCGGAATAAAGAATATAATATTTATGCTCAGAGGGCAAAGAAAATGTTGAAACTGCTTAGTAACCTTCACATATTTGGGAAGCATAGTAGAATAATGCAGAACCAATACTGGGAGAAAACAGGCAGCATACGGATAGAAAATGAATTCAGTAAATATACAAAAATAGAAAGAGTTGTAAGACAAGGATGTGTCGTATCATCGAACTCATTCAAACTATAAAGTGAGGTGATTAGACGCAAAAGGAAAACTACAGTAATTCCGACAGAAGGAAAGCAAGAAGAAAGGACTATGCATCAACTTCAAGAAGACAAAATATATAGTTGTCAGCAGAAACAAAAGCATTACGAATTAGTACTTGGGAATACAAAAAATGAAACAAGTACAATAATTTAAATATCGAAGAGGAAAGAATATGCAATACCGAAATCCAAAGGTGCATTCGGATAGATAAAGACTAAGCAAAGTATTAAGAAACAGAATAATCCAGTTAGAAACAAAGAATTGGATTGTTATACTATATCAGTCCTCTTATATGGCAGTGAATATTGGACAATTTCCTCACAGATGAAAAGTTTTGTAAAGTTAAGAAACATGAAAAATTGATGAACTGCTATGTAATATCAATCCTCCTATATGGCAGTGAATATTGGACAATTTCATCACAGATGAAAAAAATAGACTTGAAGAAGATTCACAAAAGAAAATAGTGCTGAACTGCTATGTAATATCAATCCTCCTATATGGCAGTGAATATTGGACAATTTCCTCACAGATGAAAAGTAGACTTGAAGCAAGAGAAACAAAGAAAAGAGTGCTGAACTGCTATGTAATATCAATCCTCCTATATGGCAGTGAATATTGGACAATTTCCTCACAGATGAAAAGTAGACTTGAAGCAAGAGAAACAAAGAAAAGAGTGCTGAACTGCTATGAATATCAATCCTCCTATATGGCAGTGAATATTGGACAATTTCCTCACAGATGAAAAACAGACTTGAAGCAAGAGAAACAAAAAAAAAAGTGCTGAACTGCTATGTACTATCAATCCTCCTATATGGCAGTGAATATTGGACAATTTCTCACAGATGAAAAGTAGACTTGAAGCAAGAGAAACAAAGAAAATCAATCTGAACTGCTATGTAATATCAATCCTCCTATATGGCAGTGAATATTGGACAATTTCCTCACAGATGAAAAATTAGACTTGAAGCTTAATTTAAAAAAAAAAGTGCTGAACTGCTATGTAATATCAATCCTCCTATATTTTCAGTGAATGCTGGACAATTTCCTCACAGATGAAGAGGAGACTTGAAGCAAGAGAAACAAAAATTAAAAGTGCTGAAATGCAATGTAATATCAATCCTCCTATATGGCAGTGAATGCTGGACAATTTCCTCACAGATGAAGAAGAAAATAGCAAGAGAAACAAAAATTAAAAATTGAACTGCTATGTAATATCAATCCTCCTATATGGCAGTAAATGCTGGACAATTTCCTCACAGATGAAGAGGAGACTTGAAGCAAGAGAAACAAAATTAAAAGAGTTTTGAACTGCTATGTAATATCAATCCTCCTATATGGCAGTGAATGCTGGACAATTTCCTCACAGATTAAAGAGGAGACTTGAAGCAAGAGAAACAAAGAAAGAGTGCTGAACTGCTGTGTAATATCAATCTTCCTATATGGCACTGAATGCTTTACAATTTCATAACAGATGAAGAAGAGACTTTAAAGCAAGAGAAACAAAAAAAAATGCTGAACTGCTATGTAATATCAATCCTCCTATATGGCAGTGAATGCTGGACAATTTCTTCACAGATGAAGAGGTGACTTGAAGCAAGAGAATCAAATAAAAAGAATGCTGAACTGCTATGTAATATCAATCCTCCTATATGGCAATGAATGTTGGAAAATTTTCTCACAGATGAAGAGGAGACCTTAAGCAACAAAAAGATTTGTTCCATAGAAGGACGCTGAGAAACGATGAAGTCTTAGAAAAGCAAAAAGAAAAATAAAACAATATTAAAAAAGCAATTTTTAGGGCTCATAATTAGGAGTGAGGGGTTAAAACATTTGATACTCCCTGGACATATTGAATGCCAGGAGGTGACAGAGGAAATCAGCGCATGGCCTCTGCCTAAAAAGCTTGTTCAAATACTTGGCGGAACAGGGAGTAGAAGAGATCGTGAAAAGACAAAACTTACTAACAGCTACATAAATCAGAAAATTGAGGAAAGCCATGATTTTACAGCTTGAAGAGATAATTTTGAGTTGCCTGGATTTCTTAGATGAAGTATTGTATATTATTATTGGTTTTTAACTAGTATGTATGCGTGATAAGTTAACGAGCTAATAGGAAACGTTTATCAATCTAACATGATTCAATTTTTGTTATGGTCCAGGTTAGGACCAAAGAAGAACAACACGGACACAAGAGTAGAAATAACGAAGGTATATTACACGAAATAATAATACAAGATGTGGAAGGTGTTAGTATGACTGTCAGTCTGGTTTGGAGTGAACTACTATCGGCTCGACTCGATTCGATATTTAGCCCCCCCCCCACGAGGGTTGCATGTGGCACAAGGCCGAGTTTAACGTGGGTTTTCCGAGCCCGTAGGCTCGGCCAAAAAATGCCCGTAGAACCTGTATAAACAAAATCGGGTTGGTCAACCTCCCGAACGAGACTCTGCCCTTCGGCGGAGCCTCGTCCGGGTTCCTCTCTGCTCAGAGGCAGAGAGTTCGACCGTCAAGCCGAGAAACTCGGCTTGATTCGGTATTCGTCCACCCCCCCACGAGGGTTGCATGTGGCACAAGGCCGAGTTTAACGTGGGTTTCCCCGAGCCTGTAGGCTCGGCCAAAAATGTCCGTAGAACCCGTATAAACGGGATCGGACATTCATCCCGAACGAGACTCTGTCCCGGCGTTCCTCGTCCGGGTTCATATCTATAGAGGCAGAGAAAGTTCGACCGTCAAGTCGAGAAATCTAACATGTTTCATTCGTCCCTCTCTCATCAGTTAATGAGATACCCAACGGAAGAACAGTAACCCTCTGATTTATACATATATGTATATGTGATAAGATAAAAAACAAACGTAAAAAATTCTAAATCATAAATCGTTCACTTTTAGTGAAATTTGCTTCATCAGAGAATTATATAAATTAAAATAAGAACTCCATTCCGAAATTTAAAAGATATAAACAATTTATCCCAAGATATTAATTTGGAAACCTTTTTCTAAAGGGATTAAATTGTTTTTTACAATTATTATAAAATCAAAGTCAGAGAAAAATTAGTTATAGAGAAAAACTGAAAACTTTTAAAAAAATTATATATATGTATATATATATATATTCTATTTATACGATTGGGCTAAATAAAATACGTGTGATAGTGTTAAATTTAAACTAATAGGAAAAATTTTATGAATCTAACATAATTTAAAAGAGTTTCATCCTTTTAGAATGAATATCCATCTGATATATCCTTGCAATAAAGTCTAATCCCGTTTCCGATGGCGCACTTACCAAATAAATTTTTTTAAAAAAACAAAAATTAAAGAGGTTCATTTGATAAAATCGTATTTACGAACATAAGGTTTTTACTTCTCTACAACTTGTTCAATCTATCTATCTATCTATCTATATATATATATAGATATATGAATATTTCATATATATTTCAAATATGGATTTGCATTTAATAAACTATTTAAAAGTTCATAAAACGAAACTAACCATAACTTTGATTTTACTAATGACATAATCATTATATAAAAAAAAAATATAATGTGTCTGTATGCATTTGTTTTGGTTAAATATTTTTTTTACAAATACTTTCCTAAATTTACATCAGTCATTATTATATTAATGGAAAACATTTAGTGGCTTTTATTTTAACCTTCAATCGTATGTTTATTCAAAAACCTTTTTTTTGCATAAACATGTTTAACGATGACACTGAAACATAAATCTGATAAACAAATTTTTGCTTTGTAACATTTCACACAAAAACAATAATCATTCACAGATTTTTAGATAATATAAGATTATAGGATGAGTTACCAACAGAAATATGCAAATTGGTTTGCCGTTTAATTTCGAATGTCAGAATTTTTTGAACGTATTTTTAACGTTCAAATTAATAATTATTTTGTTGCATTTTTTTCACCGACTGTGTAGAATCTGTGCAAAAGTGTCACATGTGTTGGCCTTACAATTTTTCCTGAAAAGATTTCAAATTAGTAGAAATTCTTTTGTCTTTTGAAAGGACAGTGAAAGCGTCTCCGTTTGTGATTATAAATCATTCTTAAAAAAAAAACTAACGTTTGTTCTACCAAATTTTTATCCGTGAAATAACATTTTATCTATGCTATTTTAAACAAACTGTAAAAATATATATAATAAAAGTATGTCACTTAAAAAACGCATTTTTAGGCCAAATCATTTTGAGTGAAAAAAAAAGAAAGAATAAAAAGAAATTATTAGATTGATAAAAATTTCCATTTTTAAAAAATATATATATATATATATATATATATATATTAATATATATATATATTTTTAAGAAAAAGAGTCCGATTAAATTAATCAATAAATTAAATCTTCCTTTAAAATAAATATATATATATAAAATATTGATAAATAATAGAAATAATAAATATTTTTTTTTTTATTTTTTTTAACTAGGAAAGAAAATGGTTTTTAAAACGGCTACAGATTGAAGAATTTTGTGTTTTTTTTTTCCGAAATTGACGTGTCAGAAATAAAGACAAATATTTGATTCTTGAATTACATTAAATGTATAACGACCAAATTATCTTTTATTTTATATTAATATATTTGAACAAGGACAGCATTAAAATTTTTGCAATCGAAAATTATTTTTTATATAATTTTTAAAGTATCGTTGTCTGAGAAAAAAAATGAAATATCCTAAAGTTACCCAAATCCATTTTTTCAGTCGATAAATTTTTTTCGTTAAATTTAAGGGATTCTTAACTGAATATTATCTCAATCAAAAAATAACAATGTGTTCAAGAAAAGGAAATGAGCATGGATTTTTTCTGAACTCAGAATCTATATCATAAGAAACGTAAACTGACGTTTCATGTTATATCATGATTTGCGTGATTTGTTTTTTAACGGCAAAATTGTTTTGTTCGATTTTTTAAACATTCAAACAAATAAACAAAAAAAAATCACGCACCTAGATAAAAGAAAAGATTTTTCATGTTTTTTTTAGGGATTTCAAACTTGAAAGAGACGTTTCGAAATGAATATGTATTTTTTATAAGAATCAGATATTGGTTGTTTGATATTATTTTCATAGATGGGTCCCAGTATTTTTTCCCAAATGAGTTTCATTATTAGACCTGAGAACAAGACTTTGAAAAATTCATTCCAGGCCTTCATATCTACCAACATTCATTTCATGGATTTCATTTTTTTAAATATTTATTCAAGAACCACCAACAGAATGGTTCCGAATTTTTTTATTCCTTTATTAAAAAAACAGAAGGTAACTGGATTTGAAAAATGATTACTTTCGGGAGAAACCAGATCATTCATTCATCAAAACTAAATTTCATCCTTAAAAAAATTTTCCAAACTCAATCTATGTGTTAGGAAAATATAAAAATGAATTCGTATGTCACTTTTAGCATATAAACAAAAAGATTTTAAATGAAATCGATACGCTAGATATATGTTTTATTTCCTATTTATATTAGGACAGAAAATTTGTTCCATAACAGGAAGAACCACATCTTAAATCAAATTGGAAAATGATCCTAAAAGAATATATATTATTTTAAATTTATTTCTTTCCTCATTCAAAAAAATAGCAGATTCATAAACTTAAAAAAAATGAAAAAAACGTTTTGATTATTTATTTATTTTGAAACTTCTGTTTCCTTAAAAAATTTCAAATTCCATTGTTCAAATGTTCAATCCTCAAGATGAATGAAACCTTTTAAAGAATTCCAATAAGCATCCTTAAAGCTTAAAAAGATTTGTATATGGTTGAAAAAAGAATCTAATGATTAGAAAATTTTCGGTTACAAAAAATTTTGGAAAAAAAATTTTTTTTATCCTTATTTAATATATATGTTGAAAATATCCAGAAACAATTTATTTATAATGTTCTTTTTATTTATTTATTTATTAAACATTATATTTATTAAAAACGGCATTTTCGAAATCAATTTGAAAAATTTTTAACTCTTCAAGAATAAATTTATTTGAGAAAAAAAAAGTTAACATGATGATGTGACCGAGATTTAAGGCATGGAAGAAACTAAATAGAGGGGTTTTCAGCTACATACAATCAGTCACAAAAAAAAAGATAATTATTTTTTTCAGAAGGCAAATTTTCAAGTCGGTAAATATAAATAAATTAATAATTCTACAGATAATATTGAAGATTTGTGGTTCAAAACAAAAAAACAAAAAAATATCTATATCCATAAAATATAAATTATAAAAAATTTGTCACATAATAATATCAACATTCCTATTTTGTTTTGTTCATATCATATATATAAAATATCAATATATATCTATATATGTTGATAAAAATCCGATTTAACCAGTAATAAGACTTTATTTAAATTAAAAAGATTGTTTCTCGATTATTGCTAAATTCGTCCAATGTACATATCTAAAAAATACGGGCAATTTTTTGATAAACTCCAAAAATTTATCCCGACAATGTTTTTTTTCGTTCTATTTATTTTTAAAATTAAAGGTCATACTTGGCTTTTTTTTTATTTTTAATGACCAAAAATTTTAAAAATTTTATTTTGCTATATATATATATAAATATATATTTATATATATATATGCTGAATTTATTTCTTTTTTAATCCTCCGGCATATTTTAAAAATGTAAATCATCCTGACGCATGGTTTTATATATTTGTATATATTATATATATATATATATATAATTATAATAATAAACAAAATTTCAAAAAACCATCGAATTTATTTGCTAATTTTCAATCTCCTGTTAAAAAGGGTTTTTTTGAAATAATATCATTGAAGTTTTAAAAATTTTTTTTTGAAATGTCCAAGAAAATACGAAAAAATTATTTTTTTTGCCTTAATTTTTATACAAAAAATATATTTAAACTCAAATTTCACAATTTTAATCACACCTTAAAAAAATTTTTTCTGTTTTTAAAAAAAATGTGATATTAAATATGCTTTTTTTCTATCAAAAGTAAATTTATATATATTATTTTTTAAATTATATATCATTGGTTTTTTTTCCAAATTTAAAATTAATATACACCACAAAAAATTTTTGAATAACATTATTATTTTTATAAGTGATTTTACACCAGTTTATAGGAATATAAAAATTATATCATAAATAATATATAATGGATAATACATTTTACAAAAAAAACCTTACATGAATTATTGTTTATTATATGTAAAATGACTTGGGGTTTTGTTGTATTTTTTTTTTAAAAATGTGTAATTAAGTTTCGATCATTTGCCATTTCCCATTACACTGTCTCTAAATGTAGTTTATTTCAATCAGTTACTCAAATGAAATGAGTTTTGGACGATTTTATATAATAATGATTGTTGTGGTAGGATCCACCTAATTTGCATAGTGGAGTACCGACCATATAAATATGGTTGGTACCGGGAAGAGAGGAGAGGAATCAAGAGATTCAACCAGAGTCTCTGCCCGACTGCGACTCAGTCAACACATTCTCCAGGAACGGTCTTACCAGGAATATACAAAAGACTATATGTAAATATTGTGTACACTTTCTTGTTTCAATACATTTTGTTCTAAGTACATTTTGTGTTGCATTATTATTCCATGCATTAGTCAAGTTTCAACATATATATATAAAATATTTAAAACAAAAATAATTGATAATGCCTTTATAATTATATCGTTGACAAATTAAAATTTTTGAGAATATAAACATATTAAAATGAATATAATAAAATTATTCTAAGTTCTATTCCGTAATCAAATGAATTCTAACTATAAAAATAAAAAATTGTAAAAACTCATAAACACTAATATATATCCTCACTTTTTTAAATGTCTTTCAGGATATAATTAATTATATTCTATACTAAATTTTATATATATATATTTTAAAAATGGACAGTATTAAATAAATTTGATACATTTCTACAGAAATGAAATATTCGATATTCATGGAAGATTGAAGTTTATAAAATCTAAATTCAACCTTGAAAAAAAAAATTTGATAGCTTTCAAGGCACGTCAGCGTAAATGACGGTTCCGTATAGGATGCAGGTTCGAATCCTTTCAAAAATGAATATATTTTTATATAAAAATTTCTCAGACATTCAGGCCATAAATGTTATTTAATACTGTTTATTATAAACAGATTTTTTTAAATACTTGTATCTATAAAAAAAAACGTTAAACATAAAAATGTCTTTAAATATATATATATATTGTTTGAATTTAAACAGACCATTTAAATTCCATGTTTATAAGTTAAATTCACCAAAATCCCTTTAACATGGCTTAAATGGATCATCAATCGACTTTTTGATCAAATTTTTTAAATGAAAAATTTGGTCAATTTTTTTTTACAGACCGAATTTTTCATATGTAAAAATTGACGAAGGAAAATATGTTGAAGATAAATATGAAATTTTTCATAGATAAAATTTCTTTTTTTTAAAAATTTTTGTGCAAAAATATAAATGTTCCTAAAATTTCATTTCTTTCATTTAAAAAAAGGGTGAAGAAATTGACTTAAATATAGAAGATATATATATATATATATTTATCTATATATATAAAAAAAAAATTAATAATATATATAATCCGGTGTTCTTATTGATATTTTTTTTTTTTACAAAACAAGCTCAATGTAAATTTTACAGAGCATAAATATTATAAATTAACTGATTTAAAAATATGGTTCCTTCGCTTTCAGGAATAACCATGTTTCAAAAACCGAAAAAAAAAATTTTAAATTTAATTATATAATTAAATTAAAATATTAGTTCCATTTCATCTTCAAGCGAATTTTTTAGTCTGTTTAAACTTATTTTAAATTTATGTTTACAAAACATGTATTTTTTATTTTACAGAAACGTTATCAAGGATACAGAAGAATCAAAAGACATTTAAAACACCGCTCTTTTTGTCGAGTCAGTAAACATAACCAAATACCTTCTGAATCAATTAATGAATTATTTCGTATTTTATAACAATAGTCTTAATTTTTATAGGGGTTGATTTTTTGTGACGAATTATAATCCTTCAAAAAAAATATCATTCAATTAAATCAAAAGAAATTTTTACATTTAAATTCTAGCGATTCTTGAATTGAATTTTTTCATTTAAAGATTCCAATCTGGCATTTTAAAGTTATTTACCATTGAATTTTAGAAATTTTTTTTTTTTTTGTATTATATTAATTGTTTTAGACATTGGAGAATAAATCAAATTAATACAGATTGTTTGGAATTTTATTCAAAAAAATTATGTTCAATTGAATAAAAACGATTCGAATATTATATTTAATATATGTATTTTAAGACCTGGAAAATTTTTTCTAATTTAAATTATATAATATATATATTCATATATAATATATAATATATATATATATTTTTATATATTAAATATAGGTTAATCATTTATGATTATTTTTAATTTTTTGAAATAAATTATTTTTTGGTAGAAATATAATGAATAAAATTATTAAACTCTTTCTTAAATATTCTCAGAAAAGATATTATTCAAAAAAATGATGGAATCATTATGCAAACACATAATTTATTTGATAACAAATTCTTATAAAAATATTGTTATGATAAATTTTAATTTATAATTTTATCAAAAAGATTCAATTTTTTTTTTTAAAAAAAAAAAGGAAAATTATAGGAAAGATCTCAAAAATGATTCAAACAAACAATTTTCAACAATTGGTTTCATTTTATTTTTATATATATTGACTCAAAGTTAAAAATGTTAAAACAAACGCAGATGATTTTATTAAAGATGAGTATCAATTAAAATAAAATCTTTTATTCAAAAGATAATATTTATAATTAAAAATATATTTTTTAACAAACCTTTATTTTAATTGTTTTTGTGATGACATTAAAAACGAAGTTCACGATAATTAATTTATTTTTTTTTATATTTATTTTTTTTTAAATGGAAATAACAAAAATCCTTCAAGGAAAAATTCTATAAATAAAATATTGTTGTGTTTTCATATAAAAATAAATTTTTTGAAATTTTATTTGATATTTTTCTCAACAAATTCCGTAGGATTTAAGTTTTTCCCTATATCATGGATTGAAAAAATTAGTTTTAATAATTTTTATAAACTAATCGCATTTTTTAATTTCTAATTTTTGGGTTCTGGAAATATATTTATATTAGATGCAATTAACATTAATTTTTTAAATGATTTTTGACAAATTATTTTTTCTTCCTTTAAAAAAAGAAAAATGAATTTAGAAAAAGTATCAACGTTTTTGATTCATCGCTTTTATTTTCTTTTTTATAAATTTTGGAAATTCATGAAAATGATATTATATAGGATTTTTTTTTTTCATTAAAAATTTAAATTAAAAATTTTAATTATTTTAACATTTTCAATTTAAAAAGTCCTTTTCACAAAGTCAATTTTGAAATTTATAATTTATTTTTTTGCAAATTAACATCCGTGAAAAATCTGAACAAAAATCAAAACCTTGATCAATTACTCAAAAAAATGGGAAAAAATTCTGTCAAATATGGATTTGTGGTTATTTAAAAACAGTCTAGATTTTCCAAATTTCTTAAAGTTTTGCAAAAAATTAAATTCAAATGTTCTATTGAATTTTTTCGTTTTGCTGGCAAATGTTTTTTAATTTTTAAAAATTTTGATTAAAAATTTTCCGGTAAATATATATATTATTTATATTTATTTTTATCATTTTAATAGTTTCAGCAAAAAATACTGAAATATATTTAGATATTTTTTTTTTTATTGTTAAACAAATTTGGAAATAAAAAACTTTTTTTGATTTTAGAATGACTTTTCAAAATTTTTATAATTATTAAATTGAAAAATTTTAATACAAATGATAAATTCATTGTT
The DNA here is from genome assembly GCA_903632075.3 of Acanthosepion pharaonis. Classification (NCBI taxonomy): domain Eukaryota; kingdom Metazoa; phylum Mollusca; class Cephalopoda; order Sepiida; family Sepiidae; genus Acanthosepion; species Acanthosepion pharaonis. The sequence continues at coordinate 1,116,380 of CAHIKZ030001414.1, read as the reverse complement.
TTTGTGTTTTTAAAAAGATATGTATTTTTTAAATTGGACTAATATTGTAAAAATTAAAAAAAAAATTGTTTATTTTAATTATACTAAAACAAATTGAAATAAAATTATATTAAAAGTAATCTTCTCTTAAAAAAAAAAGATAAATTCTTTTTTCAAGTTTTTTATCTAACAATATTTGGAATGAATTTAAAATTTATCAATTTGTTATATATTTTTTTCCTTTCATATAAAAAAAATTGAACTATAAATAGATTTTATTTGGAAATCATAACATCTTCAGTTTGCTGGTTCTTAAAATAACTTTCGATAATAATAAATTGAATTCATATTTGATTCTCAGATTCAAAATCTAACCTCGAATAAAAATAATTTAAAATATTTTCGATCCTCGAATTTGAGACTGTAATTGGAATGTTGATTAAATTTTTAAAATTTGTTCAGAAATTTTTATTTCATCATAAATTATTTGAATAGATCTTTTATTTTTTCCATTTCAACAGATTTATAATAAAAAAAGTTTTTTAAATCTGTTTAGGAACAAAAGAAATTAAATTTTTTTTTTTAAGAAAATTATATAAAATTTTAAATATTTTTAACAAGAATTTATGAATCAATTGAAAAACTCATGCATTCAAAAGAAATTGTTAAAAAAAAAAAACAAAAAACATTTATAGATATACAAAAAAAACAACAAATCAAATAAAATAAAAATATCATGGTATTTTTTAAATGCTTAATAATATTAATGAAAAAACATTTCATTTATTTATATATTCAAATATGAAAATCATTCAAAATATTTTATGATATGCATATAATGAAATTTAAAACATAAAATTTTAAAATGGTGTTTTTTATATTTTATTTAATTTTTCATGCCGTCGAAATTTTATTTTTTTATTTTTAAAATTACATAAATTTTTTTTTAAAATAGTTCAAGGATTAAAATTTTTCTAGTTAAATTTGATAGAAAGATAATAAATAAATTACATATATATATATATATATATATAATCATATATAATAGTATTAACAGAAAAAATCATTTAAACATATAAATATATATAATAATCTATAATGAAAATCGTTTGATTTATGAATTGACAACCAATATAATTATAAAAATATTCTAAGATTTTCAAAAAATTTGTCAAATTTTCAATAAACTTTATATTTGCTATTAAAATTATTATATATTTTTATGTAGTATTTGATAAATTGACAAAAATTGGTATGTGTTCCATCACTCCTCAAAATTCTTCTGAAAAAAAAATTTTTCTATTGTATATTTCGTCATAATAAAAAATTATTCTATATATAAATATAAATATAATTGCTTACTATATATATATATATATATTGAATATTTTAAATAACATTTTTATGTCTAAATGTTAATTGGATCAGATTAAACATGATTGTGCATAAAGATAAAAATATTTTATTTATATTTATATCTTTATAATATTCTTGAAATTTATATATATAATATATGGATCTATATATATTTTAGATAATACAAAATTATATTTTTTATATCATGGATATATATAATTATATATTTTAATAGAAATAATATATAGGGATAATCTGATATTCTATCGAAGAAAGGGTTGGATATAAATCTTTTACAATTGATTCATAGATATATATATATATATTAATATATATATATTTAGTTCATATATATCTATATTTTCATGAATAAAAAGATTAATACAAACATATATATATAAATATATATAAAATATATATATATGATATTATATTATAAAATAGAAATATGAAACTAAGATAACAAGACTTTAAAAAATGAATTTTAAGACTGGTATAGAATAAAAACAAAATAGATTTTAAATAAAAAATAACTTTCATATATTTTTTTAAAAATAATAATATATTTAGCTTGATTGAAATTATTTTTTAATTTTTTTGGTATTTAGCTATTTTAAAGATATTAATAAAAGGAAGGAAATCCTAGTGTTCTGATTATGTCAGATAAGAAAAATATTTTTATAAGATTTTGTTATTTAGAAACATTTCATGAATAAGGATTGAACAAAAAGTTTTTTAAATATTTTTATTATTTGATATTAACATTTAATATTTGTCGTTTGGCTGATTAGATTCCATTTCTATTAAAGAAAATAAGATATAAATATTTTCTAACATTCTTAAAATGTCTTTAAATGTTTCATGATAAAATTTCCATACAAAAGTTCTATAAATAAGGAGAACAATTAATCTATCTTTTTTACATTATTTTACAAAGGAATACATTTTTTTTTTACATAAATTAACAATTAAAAAAAAAAAACCATCCATTTTTGTTATGGACGTTAATTTTAATAACATGTGGACTATTCCATATTTGTTATTATTATAATCAAAAAAAATTGGTGTTCAGTCATGTTAATGTTAATCGACCGGCCATGATAGGATCTCAACAAACCCTCTGCAAATGTCACACGGAGGAACCGAAAAGGCTACATTTCGAAGGCCGGATAATAACAAAAAAAACTAAACAACCATTTTATACAGGTTCAAAGGGCATATTTTTATGAGGACCACGGGCCATAATAACATAATGGACTATTCCTGACTCTCGTAATAAATACTGCGCCTCAAGAGGAATTAAATACCGTTCAGTCCGAAGTCGGGCGACCGGCTGACCGGCTGATCGGTTGAACTCTCTGCCTTCGGGCGGGAGGAACCCGAACGAGGCTACGCCGAAGGGCGGAGTCTCTTTCGGGGAGGTAAACCGACCCTGAACCCGTTTATACGGGTTCAAAGGGCATATTTTTGGCCGAGCCCACGGGCTCGGAGATCCCACGTTAAACTGGCCTTGTGCCATACGATGATGCCCTCGTGGGGGGGGTGACTAAATACTGTTCAGTCTGAAGTCTGAGGTCTGTCTGAGGTCCGTCAGAAGTCTGTCAGTCAGTCAGAGCAAGTCAGAAATCAGAGTCAGTCAGTCGAGTCAGAGGCAGTCCGAAACAGAGTCGCGTTCAGACAATTACTACTAAACCTGATTGTTCGTACTAACACTTTCTACTTCTCTGTATATATTCCTGATTGTAATATATTTGTGTTATTCCATATCCGTGTTCGAGTTCTTCTTTATTGGTTCTACCTTGGACTATCACCATGGTACAAGGAACCGGACCATAACAGATATAAAATATACTTTTAATGATTTATAACTAAGAAATTAAAGTACGTTTGCAATTGTTTAGGAAAATACGGCATACAACGACAGGGTGTTCAAGTTTGATATTTTTCTAAACCCAAAAAAAAAATGAAAAAGTTATTCTTCGAGAAAATACACCAGCTCAAATTGGTCCATTCTTTAAAGGCCTAGCTCTGAATATTATGCATTAGTGTATCTAGAGTATAAGACTTGTTCGGAAAAAAGTCCTAAAAAAATATTCAAAAAACAATCCCAAAAAACAATATACACGTTTATTGCCAAATCCAAAAAATAAAATTCGTTGATGATTTTCCTCATGTCAAAAAAAAAAAATAACTCTAGAAATAACACCACCAACAGTAATAAATATATCGTTTCTCTTTACGTATCCGTTTTTTTTAACAATCACGCACACACATGTTGATAATTTCAAAATGAAAAACACACATATCCTTTTAACATTTTATTGTTTCTCACATGACAGCCAAAAGACAGTTTATATTTTATTTCAGAACTTTATCAACCCAAACAAAATTTTGACATTTAATTCCAATCTATTATCAACTGTTTGTATTCCTATCGTTATATTAAATCAATGTTTATTTGTTGAAACTAAAGACATCTTTTTTCTACTTAATTTTATTCCTTCAAAAAAAACGTTTGATTTTTTCTAGACAGCCAAATTTACGAGAATGACCCTGTAACGATATTTTGTTAATATATTTTCAGGAAAAATTCTCAAATTTTAATATTCAACGAAAGCCAGTATTGAAGGAATTCTACAGACTCACTTGAAAAACCATCGTCGTGATATCGCCGATAATGATTCATTGAAGTGAAGCTTAACTGAAGTTTGAAATTAAATTCCTATTGACACTATCTGCAAAGCTACTGCATTCTGCTTACTACGCCTACAACTTTGTGTTGAACATTCAGGCAAATATTTCGACCATCTCTGCTGATTGTTCAGTTTGTGCATGAATTCTGATAGCCAAATAACTTTCTGAATTTACAACTTTTTTGCTGGGCACTCTGTGACATGATGCATGGCAGTTCGATTAAAATCAAACTGATTTAAATCATTGATTTAAATCGTGATTGAAATCAAATGATGTTTTTTTAATCACAATTTAAATGAGAAATTTTAATGCATAGAAAAATCAGATTTCATTAAATTTCCTTTTAAAATAAAAACGGACAAAAATCGAAAAAAAAAAAAATTAAAAAAAAGAACTCTGTTGCTAGCATACTACCCATAAAATTCACAAGAATATTTATGTATAAATCACTTATACTTAAATCCCTTCTTCAAATCAAATTTTTTCACTTTCGATCAGGATGCCCATTAAAAAATTTTTGTATTCTTCGAAGAAAAATACACCGTCTCTTATTGGTCCATCCTTTAAAAGCATAAATCTGAATATTATGGATTACCTTATTTTTAATATATTTTAACTCCTTTTGAAATCATCGTCGTGATACATTATTTACATTATTCGGACTATTGTCCTCATCTTTGTTTTAAGATTTATCATCAACGTTTCGGCCGTTGAACGCTCTGGCCTTTTCAACAAAAATGGGATTTCGAACTGAACCCTTTATTTCGCTCACTGGGGTAAAACTGTTCTAGTTCCATTGCCATGTTTGATGGATGTCAAATCAGTTATCTCCTGCTAATTTCCCTGTTTAAGTTTCCACTGCCTTACATGGCATTTCTCCCACAGTTTTTAAAAACCCACCGCCCTTGTAAATCATATTGAATTCATAGACAAAATAACACCATTGGAAAATTCGTAAACTTAAAAACACTATCAGCACATTTATGCTAAAAACAAAATCTTGAGCCCCAAGCATAAAATAAATACAATATGGGAACCAGTAATAAGGATTGCCAGAGAAAAGCAATGACTTAACAACTAAAATTGCAATATGAGCTCTGGTAAAAACATGAAACGATAAAAGCAAAAAATTGCAATATGAACACTGGTAAAAATGGTTTCTAAGACATTAGGTTTATTTTACTCAGAAAATTCATACCCAGATGTCCTCAAGGACACATGGCACAGTGGATAAAGGCGTTGGTTGATCCAAATTATTTTGTGAAGTTCAATACCCGGTTAAGGCAGTGGGGAAACTTCATAGATAACTAATATCTGACACCCATCAAACATGACACGTGGAACTAGAACAGTCTACCCCAGTTCGAAATTCCAATCACCTGAAGAAGGCCGTACGTTGTGATAAATATGGCTACAATAGTCCGAATAATGTAAATAATGTACTCCTAACTCACTTGCACAATCGTCGTCGTGATATCGTCGATATTGATTCATTGGAGTGGAACTTAAATGAGTCTTGAAAAAAAATTCCCTGATACAAAAATCTACTGCTTCCTAGTTACCACGCTTACAACTTTGTGTTGAATATTCAGACATTCATTTCGAATATCTGTACATGTTATGGTAATTTACCCACGTATCGCAAATAACTCTCCCAAATATAAATAGGAGCAGTTACTGCCTTTTAGAGAGGAAGTTTCAACAGTCAACTCTACATTCGGACCGAACATTCTTGCTGTAACACTCTCATTTGTATATGTTTGTATTACTGTTTCTGTTAACATATTTGTTTAATTCAGTTCCTCTCTTTGTGTCTTTATTTCTGGCCCTAACAAGGCCACAACAGTACATGAGCACTAAATAAATTTTTTTCTGAATTGGCATCTTTTTTTATTGGGCTATATCGTTATTTCATTGATAACAACTAGTTTTCAGAAATAAAAATGTAGATTTATTCATCACTAGCAGCATGGCCCGGCGTTGCCCGTGCTTCATTCAAAAATCGTACGACTCATACAGCAATCGCTATCACTTGACTTAAAATATTTTTGCCCTTCCTTGCCTTTAAAGGAGTGCCCTTTGCCGTGCTGATGTTGCTACATGCCTTACTTCTTGCCTATCTCACACTGCGAATTTTTTCTAAGCTCTATACTAAACATTAAATCTGTTACGAAAAAAGAACTAAACAAAATGAACACAAAACGATCAGCTTTAAAAAAAAGGACTCGTAACTGGAAAAACCGAATGAAAAAAGAATGTTAACAACAAATACTTTTTCTCACCCAACCCAGTTCTGCGGAATCAGAATCAACGTTGAGTTTAAGCAAGCGAATGAGCCAATTGGAGTAAAGTGCCATGCAGATTTAAATTTTTCCCACTTGTGACGAATGTAGTCATCGATTTTTTTTTTTTTTGCATGCTAGCATGATGGTTAACATTCGTGTCAGTCAGCTGTTGGCTCTCACGCTGGCCAGTAGAATCTTCCTGCCTATTCGTGGTAGCCAGCTATAGGCTCTTACTCTGGCCAGTAGAAAATGGCCGCAAACTAGATGAAAACTGTCGTAAAAGCATGATAAAATTGAATATTTCTACTAACGATGGGAGTTGGGAAATGCAAAGTCGGTGTTGGCCTTCCCGCTAACTTGGAGCATGTGTATATAAATTTTGGTGCAAATCCGTCGAAAATTGCGTCCGTCCATTCGTTACATACACACACACACACACACACACACACACACACACACACATCCTTCCTTTTATAGATAGAGATGTAGGCCCCATGCCCTGAACGACTTTTGGGCCTTAAACATAACCTAGACCTCAAGTGAAACTCGTAGATACGATCTATCGCTATGGATTCTGGGGAAATGCTCAGTTCCCTTTACCGACCCAGTAAGTATCTGACTCCTCTTGTTATCTTCTACCTTTACAGGAGCCAAATCAGACAGGAGCTGCCCAGTTTTCATCTTCCAGTCTCAATTGAATCCAAAGGCGTCATATAAACATAAATAGAAATTCCATGTAAAAAAATACAATCTCTACAACTCTCAAAGAATATCACTTCAATCTAAGGTAAATGGATCGTGGGTTTAACATGGAAACCATCGATTTAATCTATAAAAAAAAAAGGTATGGTTTAGAGTAATGTTTTTGTCTCCTATTTTCATTTCTTTACTCTTATTAAACCATTGTTTTTTGTCAATTAAAAACTTTTTCCTCTAATATAAATAGAAATTCCCTGTAACAGGAAATACATTTTATTTACAAAAGCAAAATGGAGTTTAAAATATAAATCCTGATTTTGCCTGTAAATAAAAAGAAGTTTAATAAATTATAAATAACCAACAATGGAAATATAGATTAACGGTTTTGATATAAGACAGATAAAATAAATCTTTTAAAAACTAAAATAACCTATTTGTTAATTGATTCTGTCATATTGTAACTCAATAACTGTTATAGGACCTACCTTTATGGACTAAATGGACTCGTCCTATAACTATATATACGGGGAGATTATGTAAACAAATTTAAAAAATGTCTACAGTTGACCTGTTACAAATTTGATTTTCAAAATCAAATGCCTTCAGGCGGGAAAAATTCATGAGGCTCCGCCGAAGGGAGAATCTCGTTTTTAGAAAAAATTTGATCCCATGAACCCGTTTATGCGGGTTCAAAGAATGTATTTTTTTGGCCTACATTTATCGATTCCACGTTAAACCCAGCCTTGAATGACATGTAACCCTTTTTAGAGGGTAACTAAATATCGATGTCTACAGTTTTCATGAGTTCCAAATTGACTGTTTATCATCTTCTGTGTTTTCTTAAAGTCGAACTCTCTGCTTTGGCATTATAGAATTTAGTTAAAAGAACCTTTGCCGAAGATCAAGGTTTCGTCTAAAATTTTTAGACAAGATTGTGAACCCGTCTAGGCGGGTTCAAAGGTATATTTTTGCCGAGCCTACAGGTTCAGAAAATGAACATTAAACCCGGCCTTATGCCATGACAAATCTCGTGGTGGGGGTCGTTAAATATTGTTGAAAACGTGTACGTCTTTATGTCGATCTCTATGCTTTGGCAGATTATAACCCAGACGAAGCTTTTCATCTGGGGAAGTTAGAAAATGAACCCATCTTGGCGGGTTCAAAGGATATATCTTTGGCCGAGCCTACGAAAACCCATTAAACTCGGCCTTGTGCCACATACATTCCTCGTGGGGAGACTGTTAAATATTGCTGTTTGCAATTGACGAGTTGACGACTGTACTTTGCCGTCAGTCGGACGTGCAACGCTTTTGTATTCGTTCTTTTTGTTTAAAGATCTGTTTTTACATAAATTGAATGAGTTGGAATTTTCTTTGAACCTATTCTGGGTCCACAACACTGAAATTTCAAGGATTTAAAGATATCCAAGGAAGAACCATAAAAAAAAAAAAATTGTTTACCAGTGTCTATTTAAAATAACATCATTAAATTTAATGCCTCATCGCCGATCAAACTCTGAATTAACATCATCATCATCATCATTTGCGGCCTCAGAGAAATTGAACTCATTACATTCTCCAATTCCCTATCTGTCATAGCACCATAAAAATTCTTCCTTAAATAAACATCAATGTTATCAATTTTATCCTATCTGGAAAATTTTCACTAATCTTAATGAATGGGTGTACCATCATACCAAAAAAATAACATAGCGACTATTTGGCCTTAAACTCAAATTTGACCTCAATTGTATTCGAATACGATCCATCGCTAATGATGCTGGGAAAATGGTAGGATCCCTGTACTAACTAACTCCTTTTATCCTCTACCTTTACAAGAGCCACACTAGACTTAAAATGGAGTACTGCTGCCATATTTGGATAGGAGGTGCTTAGTCCCCACTTTCCAGTCGCCATAGAGTTCAAAACCGTCTCCGCGTCTTTGTTAGTGACAAATTATTTTCCATCCAACAACCCCTTTCTCCCAAACTAAACATCGCAAGACTCTCGCTACTCTATCGCTATTTCAGGCGAACTATATTCCTTAGTTCCACCAATTCTGACCTTCATATATGAAAGATTAAAATATTTATAAACGCACATTTGAAAATAATCCATGAAAGTTTTCTTCCATATGTCATTGGTGAGAAGTAAGTTCCATAAAAAAAACAATTTCTTCCCACAAACCACTGCTCTAAACCGACTTTCAAGAGGATATTTTTGTTCTGATCAATACAACCTTAAAAAATTTCACGTCTATTTTAAACGCTATATTCCCCACATATCCATAATGTACCTTTTATTCTGAATGAAACCTACCACGAAAAAGCTTCCGGGCTTTGGACAGGGTGAACCACGCTGTAAAAAATGGTGGTCTAAAATAAATAAATAAATTAAACAAACATGAATCTTTTTTAAAGAAAAATATTATTTTAATTTTTTGCGGGAATTTGAATTTATTTTAGCGGAGGGCTAATTAGGTCTCCGGTTCAAAACTAAAGGCATCTCTGGTCTAGTTTAGAAAACAACAATGATAATTTTGAAGAAATAAATTTGAATTCCTCAATTCACTTCATGGAAATTCAAAATCCCACTTTAAAAAAATATACAACACTGAATCTTCCTGTTATCTTCTAGCTTTGCAAGAGACAGAACTGTCCTAACATGGAGTCCTGCTGCCATTTTGGATAAAAAAAATAGTCCTCATTTTCCAGTCATAATAGGGTTTTTTAACTAAGAACGCCTTTGTGGGTGATTAATTATTTTCCATCCTACACAGACGAAACGACTCAAGCCTCTCACTTCTATCTCACGATTTCCATTGAAAGTTCTCAGACGAACTAAAAGCAGCTCCTTTTTTTTTTTTTTGAGCGTCGATTGGGTCTCTATAGAATTCATATTTATTATCCATCACAAAAGACAAATCATTTAAAAAAAAAAGGATTTATACAACTTTTTAACCACTATTTGCTAATCATTTTAATCATTTCATATTAAAATGGCAGAAATCTGATATATACAATGAATTGAAAATATAAATAAATCGTAAAATTATAAAAGAAAAGTGTTAATGTTTAAAAATGAAACTATTTGAATATCGATAAAAACTTTATGAAATTTTTGAATAACAAAAACAAAAATACTATTAAAAATTTATAATATACACAGTTAATAATTAAATTTAATATAAAATAAATTATAATAATATAAAATAATAATAATAATTTAATTTGGATTGCAAAACTTTTTGTTTAAACAAACAAAATGTAAATCCCAGCGCCGTAAAAAATAGAAATGAATTTCTATGGGATTAAACCATCCAATGAAAAATTGAAGATTTTAGGCCGGACATTATTGTCAAAAAAATAGAAAGAAAAAATTTGCCTACAATTGATATGGCTTGTCCAGCGGATTGTAACATAGCAAACCAAGGAATTTGAAAAAACTATCAAAATACAAAGACCTGGAAATTGAAATAGAAAAATGTGGAAATTGAAAACAAGAATAATACCAGTGGTAATAGGTGCACTTGGAATTATAAAATGGAACAAAACAACACATTGAAAGAATCCCTGAAACCCCAGCTTAAGAGACATACAGAAAATTGTCTTATTAAGTACAGCACACAACTAAGGAGAACTTTGTCTATGTAACGCTAGCAACTTCATCGGAGATAAAAAAAAAAAAAAAAAAAAATTAACATGAAATGTAATATAACAACACACCACGACCTGCCTTAGTTCTTTCCGCAGACTTTCCCAGGTAGTGTGTTCATAAATAAATAATAATGATAATAATAATAATAATAATAATAATAATAATAATAATAAAATAATTGATAAAAATAAGAATAATTTGAATTGAAATAATTTTTTAATTATGAAATAGGAAATATAAATTTTGTCCTTCAAATAAAATTTAAATATTTAAAAGAACCTCTCTCAATATTTCAATAAAATTATTTTCAGAAGATAATTTGAATATGAATATTTAAAATGTATTTTTGTTTATTGTATGTGTGTGTGTGTGTGTGTGTGTGTGTGTGTGTGTGTGTGTGTAACAAATGCAACGGCCGGAATTTTCGACGGTTGCACCAAAAAATGCACATGCTCCAAGTTAGCATTTTGGCCAAGACCGACTTTGCATTTCCCAACTCCCATCGATAGTGGAAATAATCGATTTTTTCATGCTTCTACGGCAGTTTTTCATGTAGTTTGCGGCCAATTTCTACTGGCCAGAGTGAGAGCCTATAGCTGGCTGCCACGAATAGGCAGGAAGATTCTATTGGCCAGCGTGAGAACCAACAGCTGACTGACACGAATGTTAATAATGCTAGCATGCAAAAAAAATCGATAGCTGCATTCGTCACAAGTGGGAAAAATTAAATTTGCATGGCACTTTACTCCAATTGGCTCATTCGCTTGCTTAAACTCAACGTTGATTCTGATTCCACAGAACTGGGTTGGGTGTGAAAAAGTATTTGTTGTTAACATTCTTTTTTCATTCGGTTTTTCCAGTTACGAGTCCTTTTTTTTTTAAAGCTGATCGTTTTGTGTTCATTTTGTTTAGTTCTTTTTTCGTAACAGATTTAATGTTTAGTATAGAGCTTAGAAAAAATTCGCAGTGTGAGATAGGCAAAAAATAATTTAAGTCAAGTGATAATGATTGCACAATGTAGTCATACGATTTCCATCAAGCAATTATTTAGAAATTTTTTTTTTATTTTCAATGTGTATTCCAAATAACTTGGAATTGATTTTAAATGAGTTTAAGCGTCTTTGATTTTTTTTTAATTTTTTCAGATTTAAAACAATAAGTCTTTTGCAATTTTAACCATGGAATTTTTAACAATTAAACAACGTGTTAAATTTTATTTTTCAATATTACATTTAAAAAGACGTTCAAAGAGAAATGCATTTTTTTAAATATTTTTGGTCAATATAATCGACCAACCAGAAAAAATAATTGAAAAATTTTCACTAGTAGATTTGATGATTTAAAAAATTAAAATTTTTTTTTTTAATTCAGTTGATCCAAACCTTTTTTTATATAAAAATTTTTTATATGGATTTGTTTTCAAAACTGCTTATTGGAAAATTGATTTCCATTTTCTGAGTTTTTTAATCTCTTGTCAAAACTTGTCTGAAATCTTATACATAAAAAATCAAAATCAAATTCTGGAAAAATGATAATATTGTTATAATATATTTATATAGTTTTTTTAATTTTATAAGTCTTATTAAAGAATACAAACAGTCATAATAAAAATTTTCAAATAAATATTACGAATAACTATAAACTGCTGCCAAATTATTTATTATTTTTTTTTTATGAATAAACATTCACGTCACACAATCACATTAATAAACGTTTTTTCTGTGCTCAATTCTGGAATTTTTTTCTAAAACCTTTCTAATAATTTGACATATGAGAAATACTGTTTTTTGATAACAAATATGGCGCCAGTTTGTTTATATAAAATTATTTATCAGGTTAATTTTGTATCATGTGATTTGCAATTAGTTTGCCAACATTGTGTTTAAATTTTTATTTAAGAATTGATTGGATGGCTTTTGAAATAAAAAAAATGAATCTGCTCAATATTTAATTTGGCAAATCTTTTACTATTTAATTGTATTTATTTAAAATATATTTGCATAATTTTTGTCATTAAAGGAATTGAATATCGTTTCATATTACTGAACATAAAAAAATGGTTCCTCCAAAGAAAAATTCCATTAATGAAAATTGAAGACGATATCAGAGTTTTCTTCAATAGGTCGTGTCTTTGAATAAAACCAAACGCTTGCAAATGAAGATTTTATCGTTTGTTATCAATTTGTTTTCAATAGTGAAAAAAAAATAGGAGGAGGGCGTCACCCTGAATGTGATGGTCCACCATTTTTGGATATATTTTGCGCCCAAGAACCAAATATGTCCCAAATATGAAATAATAACCATAATGATAAAAAATAAATGTCCAAAAAAATATTGAATTACTAAACCGCATCAATTAAACAAAAGTTTCAAAAAGAACCGCGATCCCCATGATTTCCAAACTGGGATTGAAATTATTGAAGTTGATAGCATTTTACACTGCTAATATAAATCCGACAATAATGACCAAAGCCGCCTATAATAATATCCGGCGAGTGAAACATCCCTCAAATAGAGTAAACGTCGATTACAACAAACTAGCCAATGTTAGGCGCGACATCATCAAAAAAAAAAAGAAAAAGAAAAAGATTACCTACCAAGGAACTCCAATTTTATAGATACCAGTTGTAATAATTTAATGGAAAGTTTTTTACTAAGTTTTTTTATAATGACGAATATCGGAGAAAACAGAGATGACAAAAACATCCGATATAAATGGGAAATGTGATGGAATGTTTATTTCGATTTTAAAAAATATACGTTTCCAAAAAAAAAAAGTTTTTGAATCAAATAAGGAAATATATCAATCTTTAATTTCTATGTTAAATAAATATTTTCAATAAAGGAAGAAATGGAAAGATCGATGAACCTGACAGAAATGAATTATCTTATATACGCGGTTTCGGTAACGATCACAGAAACAATAGGTGAAAAAGTAAAAGACAACGTAAACGAAAAAGAAAAATACCAGTCTGGAAGGAAAAACTGTAACCGAAATAAATAAACTACGAGGACAATTGTCACTTCTAAGTAGACAAGGGCTCCAAAATGAAAGAAAGATAAAGGAGACACATAAAATGAAGCCTTGACATAAAGAATAAGACTGACGTACCAAAAAGAGAAGCTAAAACAAATAATTCAATCGAAGGTACAGAGAACCAGGCGTTATGAAAAAAGAAACAGATTCTTCTGGCAAAACAAAATTTACAAAGATGCCACGGAACTATATAAGGACTGAAAAAATAAAATAGAGATAAATACATATATATATAATAATCTAGGAAGTCATTTTTCTTGTGTAAGATGTTAAAAACCTCAAACTGCATAATAAAAGAGCTTAGATGGATTGCCACAAAATTCAAAAACACAATTATTAGGTCTTTCTTATTTTCCAATGGATGGATATCAATTATTGAAACAACCGCTGCCATAATAATAATTATAATAATGATATTAGATTATAATAATAATAATAATAATAATAATAAAATAATAATTTTTAATAATAATAATAATTTAATAATAATAAAAATCTTCCATGAAAAAAAATAAAAAAATATAGTGTTATTCTTACAGGCTATCTTTTATAAAGTTCTCTTTTAGAGGATTGATTTGAAAAAATAAAGTTTAAATTTTTACATACTCTCTTAGAAGATGAAAAATGAAAAAGATATAAATAAAATGTTATTTAAACAGTTCTATCTTTCTTAGAAGAAGAAAAAGAAGATCATTGCTAGAATTATTTTTAAAACCTGAAGAAGAAGATCTTTATGTTAATTTTTTTTGCATTTTCTATTTTATATTTATCCAATTTGAATTTGAAGATGAAGTAGAAGAGGAAGTGTTATTTTTTTCAAAGTAGGTTCTCTTTTAGAAATTAAAAATTTAATTTATATACGCATTTTCAAGGAAGAGGAGGAGGAAGAGGAGGATTAGCTCCTACCAGAGAAGGTGTTCGAAAACGACCAAGTCGAAATCTTGCAAACAGACCGCGTCCTTATATATATATAAATATATATATATATATCGTCGACTGATATGTCCCGGAAAGGGATATATTTGAACGAAATAGCTAAGTGGTTTTGGCTACTATAACCAAGTAGAATACGGTAGCAGTAATCGACTGGTACGCGTCGTAGTCGCAGGTAAGAAGTGTAGATCAATGGCGTAGTCCAATGGGCGTCGTTATAGACTTAGCTCTCAGACTAAGGCTCTTGACTCTGTCGTACCTACACGTCCGTCGGTATTTATGACGGACACCAGCCAATCATATTCCAGTGAGGGGGAACACAGGTGTACGCATATTCCATTATATCACTTTCTTTCTCCTTTTTTTTTAATTCTTGTTGATTTTTTGTTTCTTTCTTTCTTTCTTTCTTTCTTTCTTTCTTTCTTTCTTGTTTCATAATATCACTTCACACTTTCTCCCTGTATCTTCATTCTTTCTTTTTATCAATATTTCTTCACGCTTTCATTTTCCTTTTTGAATCTTAAAAATTCATGAATTTATCTTTCTTTCTCGTTTTTTAATTCTCATTTTTTTTTCTATTTCTTTCTTTTTTTTTCTTTCTTTCGTTCTTTCCTTATTCTTTGTTCTTCTACTCCTTTTGGTAAATTCTTTCTTCTTCCTCCTCCTTCTTTCTTTCATTCTTCCCTTCCTCCTTCTTTCTTTCTTTTCTTTCCTTCCTCCTTCTTTCAAGTTTCTTTAAACTTTCCTTCTATATCCCCGAAAGGGATATATTTGAACGAAGTAGCTAAGTGGTTTTGGCTACTATAACCAAGTAGAATACGGTAGCAGTAATCGACTGGTACGCGTCGTAGTCACAGGTAAGAAGTGTAGATCAATGGCGTAGTCCATTGGGCGTCGTTATAGACTTAGCTCTCAGACTAAGGCTTTGGACTCTCCTACACGTCCGTCTGTATTTATGACGGACACCAGCCAATCAATTTCAGTGAGGGGGAACACAGATGTATGCATATTCCATTATAGCATCGACAAAGAAAGGCTAGAAAAATTTTCAAAAAAGGGTTTATGGGTTATAATATCAGTCTGAAATAAATTGACAAACTTAAAATTTTGTAAGCATTACCTCCGACCTGAAGTTGAAAAAAAACTGAGACTTTCAGGTCATTCTTATTCCAGTTCATATTGGGGTGTTGCAGTCCATACCACCGAACGTCTTACATTGAGAAAATTGCAATAAAGCCTAGTATCCCATCGAGTATGACATTTTGCGTTTCTTGGCACTGCAAATATTCTGAGAATGGTGCTCTCTCTCTGCAGTCATACGACTAAATGGAGAATAGTCAAGGAACCGGTTGAAAACGAAAAATCGTGCCAAAGAAGAAATAATAATAATAATAATAATAATAATGGCACAGCATTAAAAGAAAATAAAGACATATATTACGTCTTTTTTCTTCATTTTATAACTCGAAGAATTCAGGTTGGACACCATAATTAGGACAACCACGTTGAAGGCGAAAGCGTGCGTCTTTTTTCGCGTCTTTGTATTTCTGTTTTATAAGCAGGGAATGGCACCTTTGAAATTTTCAAAGGGAAACGGAAGAGTAACTGAGTGGATAAGGGCTTTTGACATAAATTACAACAAACCGGACATATTAGCAGTCATGCTTGGGATTAAGGCAGTCAGTTCAGGTACGCACATTGTGGTAGGCAGACTTGTTCGTTGCGTAGTACCGATACCGCCTGTTCGTATTTGCAGCCACATGTCGGGATGTGCAGATGGTTAAAGAGATGACAGAGGGGGAAAAACCAACCTGTTTGCCTGATATGACAATGTTGTCGTCAGGCTTTACCCGCTTACCCACTCAGATTGTGCCAGCCAAGCCCTGAATAATAGCAGTTATTTTATAATATTGGTAACCGGGTCCGAGTTATCATTTCGTGACATGGAGCTAGTTTTCATTTTCGTTATCTTATGGACAAGCATCGTACTTTTTCTAGGTTCTGTCGCACACCATCGCGAACGAGGATCGAAATACAACGTGAAGCAATGACGGGACGGACGAATGCTGGATGAGGGACCCGTTTGGCTATATTTCTGAAATAAGGTATTGTAACTATTTACACTATTTACGTTGTTCGGGCTGTTGTTTTCATCTTTACTGTCATATTCAAAACAATTCGGCCGTTTATTCTTTCGATCTTTTCAGGTGATATATTTTGGACTTTTTTTGAAATCCTTTATTTAGAACAATCCAAGTCCGTGCACTAAATCAACTCTTCGGAAATTCCAAATATCACCTGAAGAAGGCCGGAGCGTACAACGACCAAAACGTCGTGAATATGACAATAAAGATATGGACAACAGTCCAAACAATGTAAATAGCGTAAATAGTTACAATACCTCATCTCCGAAATATAGACAGATTCTAAAGAAGACCGGAGCGTACAACGACCAAAATGTCGTGAATAAGGCAATAAAAAAAATGAGGACAATAGTTCGAACAATGTAAGTAGTGTAAATAGTTAGAATACCTCATCTCAAAAATATAAACAGATCCTGAAGAAGGCCGAAGCATACAACGGTTGAAAGGTCTTGAATATGACAATAAAGATGAGGACAACAGTCCGAACAATGTAAATAGTGTAAATATTTACAATACCTCATCTCAGAAATATAGACAGATCCTGAAGAAGGCCGAAGTGTACAACGGCTGAAAGGTCGTGAATATGACAATAAAGTTGGGGACTACAGTCCGAACAATGTAAATAATCTAAAGAGTGTCACGTTGTATGTTTACACAGACGTACTGTTGAAATTTTTTAAAAATGACTAATCTTCACCAAATGCAAGGCTCAAGAGCCAGTCAAGGTAGAGGATTATCGTGTGGAGTTGTATGAGCGTAAGGAAAGGCAAGAATTGAAGTTCTTGAAGCTATGCAGGGAAGGTAAGGGCTAAGTCTAGGGTGGAAGTGATCAAGATTTAAATAGTGAATAATATTTCCGAGTTCAGTCGGACACGTTAGCGTGGGAGTAGACTTCAGAAAGAACCGGAAACCCTATCCTAAAGAAGAAGACAAGGGAAAAGCCTCTACTCCTGTTCAAAAGATAGTGGGCGAGTGTGAACATCTCGCCTCCATTGTTTCCAGTGAACATTTATCTTACAAAATCTAAATGCAATGTCAATCGTTAGCTATTGTTTTCCTGAATACTAATCTATTGAACACGTTCTTATTTTTTTTTCTTATCCTTTCACACTCAATAACCCCTTGCTGTCTTAGTGGCTTTAACGTCTTGCATGGGATGAAATAATTAAAGCATAAAAACAAATAATAAATAAATTGGGAATAAAAATTCAGAGCACTGTCGGAGACGTGAAAAGTATAGAGTTGAAGTAGATTTTAGAGGGAACCGGAAACGAAATCCTAAAGAGGAAACACGGAATAAACCCCTACTCATGTTCAAAAACCCAAGGAGGTGTCTGAACCGGGCGACTTCCGAACCTATCTACACCTATTGATGAAAAAAAGTAAATAAAATTTTATAGTTTAGCCGGAGACGTTAGAAATATAGAGTTGAAGTAGACATTATAAGGAACCCTGAAACGCAACCCTAAGCAGGAAACAAGGGATAAAACCTTTACTCCTGTTCAAAAGACCGGGGAGGAGTATGAACCGGACGATAGGCGAACGTTGTGCAATTTTTTTTTTTGGCGGTGGGGGTATCGATCTCTTCTGTAAGTTTTGTAAAATATTGGAATGTATTCGTCAATTCTTTGGATTATTAGTTTTAATGACAATCAAAGTAACAATAACTGGTTTGATGCTCTACTAGGACTGGCTCTCATGGCTTTGAACCATAATCGATTGGGGATGCATTGAATACGCCAGCGTTTTTCAACTGGTGCGCCCTGAAAAGTAGCCAGGTGCTCCCCAAGTTGACTGAAGAGTAATTTATGAATTTATTTTTGCATGTAAAATATCTTTATTTATTAAAAAGTTAGAGACACCAAATGCATGGTTTCCATGTCTAAGTCAAGTCGTTGTTGTTTAATATTTTAACCAGAATGCTAAATTCCTTAATCTTTAAGAAGGAGTGGATAATACTTTCTTTTTGTCTTCCTCAATGGATTTAAATCAGCCTTTCTAAAAAAAAAAAAAATCAGATTTTTCATAAATCTCTTTAAATGTAATATTTCCTGCTAATCTGCTTTTGAAATGATAATGAGTAAGTTTGTCACATATAAGGCCGAACGTAAGGGTACCTCGGGGTAGTGTAATGGTTACCAAAAAATCTTGCTAGAACAATTATGACAGAGTAGTGAGTTCAATCCTCACTGGATGTCCCATACTTTCGGCCTTGTGCTACATCTAAGCTACGCTTGGAAAATCACTATAAGGCCGAACATTAAAAAACAGCTAATGTACATCAAACAAACTTAAATATACAATGTAATGCCTTAAAAATAAATACTTATTTAAGGCGACATCTTTATTATTTTCCTGTTTTCATATTTCTTAACTCATTTTTTCTTATTTAAATTTCAAGTACGACCCAGAGTTTTAGTTAGTCGACAAGTGCGCTCTGAATTTAAAGTGGTTGAGAAGCACTGGTCTACGACATTTCTTTTTCCTTTCTTAAATGTCTTCCTCGGCAATAGGTAATGCTCGTCTTGACCATTACTACCGAGCAGTGATATCGATCCTCACTAGGTGTCCAATAGAACATCCGGCATTAAATATACCAATAACGGTTTGCATGTCACAAAATCAAACACCACAAGTAGCCAAATATTTACCAATACTTATTGGCACCGTGCCTAAAAGCACTAAAATCGAAACTGGCTGAATTGTTCAAACGATGGTGCTGGGTAGATGGTCTGTGAACACACTAAGAAAGATTTTGGGAGACTTGCTCTTCCTCAAATCTCCGGTGATAAGCACCAGACATCAAGTTACAGCACGCAAATATATAAATAATAATAATAATAATAATGGGAACATCAACAATCCCTGTTGTAGTTGGAGCTCTAGGACTGATTGGAAAAGATTGCAGTAGACTAATTGAAGGGATTCCTGGAAGTCCATGCCTCAAGGAGATACAAAAAATTGTTCTGACAAGTACAGCACACACTTTACGAAGGGTTTATCTATGCAATTTCTTTTTTTTTTTTTTTTTTGTCAGTGGAAAGTGTCTTGCTGCCATTTCTAAATTTAGGTCCCTGGGTGGGACCCGGAAAGAAATGTGTAAACGCCAGAAATCAAAGAAAATAATAATAATAATAATAATAATAATAATGAACTTCTACGGGAAGAAACTGAAAGAAATTGCTATGAACACCACCCATACCCGGTTACTGAGATAGGACCTATTGCAATTTTATGGGAATATACGATACACACTGACAGAACAATCAAAGCTAACCTCCTAGACATTGTTATTAGAAACCACAAACAAAAACGGTGCCCCCTTATTGATATGGCAGTCCCTGCAGACTGCAATGTATCTTTGAAGGTTTTTCAAAAAGCTATCAAAATACAAGGGCCTTGAAATCGAAATCGCAAAAATGTGCCACATGGGAATATCAGCAATCCCTGTTGTAGTTGGAGCCCTCGGATTAGTTGGAAAAGATTCCAGTAGACTAATTGAAGGGATTCCTGGAAGCCCATACCTTAAAGAAATACAAAAAATTGTTCTCATGAGAACAGACTACACCTTACGAAGGGCTTTGTCTATGTAAAATATGTGTGTGTGTGTGTTTGTGTGTGTGTGTGTTTGTGTGTGTGTGTGTGTGTGTTTAATTGGTCAGTGGAAAATGCCATGATGCCATTTCTAACCTTAAGCCTCTGGGCGGGATCCGGAAAGAAATCTGTACTCACCAGAAATCAAAGGAAATATAATAATAATAATAATAATAATAGCGGGAAATTAAAAAGAAATCTATACGCTGGTCAGTAGTGTTTAGAAAGATATAGAATATAAATGAAAAAGTCGTACCTATAATACAAGCCGCACCTAGAACAGTGATAAATCACTGGGAAAAAGATTGAAAATAGTGGACGTCTGAGAAAAGATTAAGTTTGTACTGTCTATGGTGTTGCTGGGTTTTACGAAGATACTGAGTTAGGTCCTGGAGATTTAAGGGGACATAATCAGCAGAGATCGTCACCAAGCATCAAATATTAACATGCATGTGCATAATTTAATAATAATAATAGTAAACTTATTTTAATTCTGCTTATCGTTCACTTAGCACGACCGTTACGCCCTACCAAGATCTCAAATAATGGATTATTCCGTTTTGATCACGAGAAAAGACACCCCAGAGACGCTCCTTGGTTTTAGTGAGAAAAAGAAGGAAAAAGGTGGAAGATAAACGTATGTAATGTCTCCTGCTAATACGATCGTAAATAATGGACTGTTCGCTTTTGATCGTGTGGAAAGACAGAAAAGACATAACAGAGACGCTACTTTCTGTGAAAGAAAGAAAAAAGAAAGAAATAAAGAAGGAAAAAAAGAAGGGACGGTACATTTGATGTCTTTTGTCAATACCCCATAAATAATGGACTGTTTGGTTTTGATCGCATGGAAACATAAAAAAGACATATCAGTGACGCTGCTTGGTTTCAGTGAGAAAAAGAAAGAAGGAAAGAAAGCAGGGAAGAAAGAAAGAAGGGAAGATACATTTAACGTTTCCTGCCAATACCCCATAAATAATGGACTGTTTGGTTTTGATCGCATGGAAACATAAAAAAGACATATCAGTGACGCTGCTTGGTTTCAGTGAGAAAAAGAAAGAAGGAAAGAAAACAGGGAAGAAAGAAAGAAGGAAGATACATTTAACGTCTCCTGCCAATACCCCATAAATAATGGACTGTTTGGTTTTGATCGCATGGAAACATAAAAAAGACATATCAGTGACGCTGCTTGGTTTCAGTGAGAAAAAGAAAGAAGGAAAGAAAGCAGGGAAGAAAGAAAGAAGGGAAGATACATTTAACGTCTCCTGCCAATACCCCATAAATAATGGACTGTTTGGTTTTGATCGCATGGAAACATAAAAAAGACATGTCAGTGACGCTGCTTGGTTTCAGTTAGAAAAAGTAAGAAAATAGGAAGATAGAGGTATTTAATGTCTCCCGCCAATACCCCATAAATAATGGATTGTTCGCTTTTGATCGCATGAACACAAACACAACTGGATGTGTCTCTCAACAAGCCGTTTAAAGATCACATTTAAGAACAGTGGAAGGAGCGGATGGTTAACGGAGAAAAGTCATTCAGGATACAGTAATAGCCTATCGAAAATACAACATCCACTCATGAGACATTGTAGATTGGGATAGTTAATTGACAAACCATTTTTTTTTATTAGAATTTGAGTGAAAAGAACATATATACTAATGGAATTTATTTAAAAAATTCAATACATTTTAAAATACGAATTTTTTGCGGGGGTGGGGGTCAACTTGTAGGGTGATTATAGCCCGAAATCTACATTTTAACTTAGAAATTTGGGAGTCGTCTTATACGCCCAGTCGCTTTGTACACCAACATATACATCAGCATAACAAGAAGTGGAGAACCGTTGACGATTAATTATTTCGAGGAAATATTTAAACATCTTCTTCGTGGTTGATTAATACATTGTTTTTTTTTTTTTACAGCTTATCAACCTTTTGCAGGTTATTTAAAGCCAAAAATTATTAGATCGCATGATAAATTGTATAAAAAACTAAATAAAAGCACTTTGTCGTATTCAATGAAATGTGCATATATATATATATATATAAAATATATATATATATATATATATATATATATATATATATATATATATATATATAAAAACGTCTTAAACACTCTGGATTCTATCCTCTTGGAATTATATTTTATAAATATATATATATATATATATATATATATATATATATATATATATATATATTTATGTGCATGTATGTATATATATATTCATATATTTTAGATATATGATTGCATATGTATGTGTATGTTTACCATTAATATATATATATATATATATATATATATATATATATATATATATATATAGATAGATAGATAGATAGATAGATAGATACCTGCAAGTACAAATCCTCTTGTTGAGTTCAAATGTTTATAGGAACAATTATTCAAAGAGTTCACTGTACCTCACAGACCCCGGGCAAAACACTATCTAAATACGTTAGAAGCTGTTGTGATTAACACACAGTGTACGACTCCGTGTAGATAGAAGGAGCTCATATTGTTTGGGGCGTCCTAGGCCCGTCCTGGATGACAATAATAATAATAATATTTTCCCCGTCTTTTCGTCTTCTTTCCAATTTTAAGGTCCTATTTAAAAAACAAAAAATCCCCGCTTCAGTTGTATTTTATTATCGACGAATGAATTATGATGGAATGCTACTCGAAAGTGCTTTTACGTTATTTTACTTGATTTGAATCGTTAAACATTAAATTATGATCCTGTTGTAGCCTAAGGAAGGTTACTGAATAGAATAATCACATAAAGCTTGGTAATGAACGATAATACTTAGGACAAGAACAACACATATAAGATTCGCCAGTGGCGCGTTGAAGAATTAGTCAACTGTTAGAAGTGAGTCAAGGGAATTCCACAATGAATCTCCAATTGCAGGATGTAGTTTATCGTCATACCCAGGATGGATCCTTTTTTTTTTTTTTGTTCTTGATTATCTTGTATTGTCAATTATCGTTAATTATTCCTGATATTTTTGCTTTTTTTCTTAAAGCTTTCTTGTTTACAGCAAGGATTCCCAACCTCTTTTCTCTCAGGGCTCACCTTGAACCCAGAAGGGTTTATGAAATTATTATAGCGTAAAAAATTCCATGTAACATAGAATATATCCAAAAAAGATACAGCTATGTCTGTTTGTTGGACACACACAATTTCATAGGCATCTAAAATATATTATTTTTTAATGAACAGAATTAAAATACCAATTAAATATCATTAAGATATTTATAAGAGTTTATGGATATATCCACTTATAAACATGACGGTATATTCACAAAATCAAAGTAGAACAGTTTTACCCATAATCAGACTATTGTCCCCATCTTTGTCGCCATATTTCTTACAACGTTTCGGCCGTTGTACGCTCCGGCCTTCTTTAGGTGGTTGGAATGTCGAACTGAACCCTTTATTTCGCAGTAGACTGTTCTAGTTTAACGGTACAATATTCATTTAAAGGGACAATATTCGGTCTTGCCTGATCGGCAAGGGATCTGGGTTAAGAAATCTGGGAAGAAGAAGAAGAAGAAGAAGAAGAAGAAGAAGAAGAAGAAGAAGAAGAAGAAGAAGAAGAAGAACGCTTTACCTATAGATAACGATCTTCCATATTCTAATATTCTTTAACTGCAACATGCATAAAACAGTAACAGTCTACATTAATGGGATTTCAAGTCTTGTATTGTGTGAGGATTTGTGAAAAACATATATTGTCTTATACTTGGAATATTTTAAGAGAAGAATGCAAAAATATTTAAATGAACAAATGGTGAAATTCTTCATCGCAGAGAACATAGAACTCGAAAAGAAATACTATTTTTCATCATTTCGCTCGAATCAAGAATATAATTCCATAAGAAAGTAGGCGATACTGGGAGTAAAAGAAAATGAGAAGACATAAGTGAAGAGAAAAGACAAAAATAAAAAAAAATAGAAATAATTATAATACCTCATCTCAGAAATATAGACAGATCCTGAAGAAGGTCGGAGCGTACAACGGCAGAAACGTCGTGAATATGGCAGTAAAGATGAGGACAAGAGTCCGAACAATGTAAATAGTGTGAATAATTATAATACCTCATGTCAGAAATATAGACAGATATAGAAGAAGGCCGAAGCGTACAACGGCCTAAACGTCGTGAATATGGTAACGAAGATGAGGACAACGGTCCGAACAATGTAAATAGTGTAGATAATTATCATACCTCATCTCAGAAATATAGACAGATATAGAAGAAGGCCGGAGCGTACAACGGTCTAAAAGTCGTGAATATGGCAACGAAGATGAGGACAACTGTCCAAACAATGTAAATAGTGTAAATAATTACAACACCTTATCTCAGAAATATTGACAGATATAGAAGATGGCAGAAGCGTACAACGGTCTAAACGTCGCGAATATGGCAACAAAGATGAGGACAACAGTCCGAACAATGTAAATAGTGTAAATAATTACAATACCTCATCTCAGAAATATAGACAGATCCTGAAGAAGCTCGCAGCATACAACGGCTGAAAGGTCGTGAATATCAACAAAGATGAGGACAACAGTCCGAACAATGTAAATAGTGTAAATAATTACAATACCTCATCTCAGAAATATAGACAGATACTGAAGAAGCTCGCAGCATACAACGGCTGAAAGGTCGTGAATATCAACAAAGATGAGGACAACAGTCCGAACAATGTAAATAGTGTAAATAATTACAATACCTTATCTCATAAATATAGACAGAAACTCTAAAGATATCCTTTTCTTTTCATTTTTTAAATTCCCCTTTCTTCCCAAATCTTAAAAGTTCTTTGAATTTTCTTCTTTCATTCATATTTTCTCTTCGAGAGACATTAAAGCAGAATCAAAATGTTACATTAATTTTTCCAAGTTCCAACTTTGATTTCAAGATACTTGAATCACTAGACAAAAATATTCACCAAATTCTAATGTCTGAAGATGTTTATCTGCTTTGGAATGAAAGTCCGAATTTTACCAATGAAAAGAGAACCAGAATATGCGTTCTAAAATTGAGTCGCTCAAATACCGCGCATCTCTGGCCTCCACTCAAAAGTCAAGTCACCTATTATTTATAAAAAGTTATATTTTAACCTACATATACTATGCCATTATGGCATAACTGTCTATCTTTTATTTCATTTTACATATTCCTCCCTTTTTTTCCTCTTTCCTATTTTAGTTGCTTAACTTTTACAAGCGTTTCTGGTTCTAACGAAAATCTCTATATAATATTTTCTAAATCATTTTTTTTTTAAATTCGCCGGTTGGAATAAACAAAAAAAAACAGATCCAATAATTTTCTGTTATTGTTTCATGTAATAACAAAGTACTAACATCCCTTAACAGCAAAAAAAATATATATATACTATCAGAAATGACGTTGGAATAATTTAAAAAGCATTAGGTCTGCGTTGCACTCTGACAGAACACTTTGACGTAGACATGAGAATCTGTTCATATGTGAGTGCAATAAAAAGTCGATTGAGAGAAACAGAAGAAATAGTTACTAAAGCAAGATTAATAATACTTCTTTTTTTTAAAAGGTTGATAAACAAAAATGGAGATATGACTTATGACTCGACCTCATAGTAGAAGAATAATTCTGGCCACAATGATGAAACGGAAGTCAATACTTGTGCAGAGGAGAAAGAATATTAATATTTAATCACGACTTCAAATTGATTTTCGGTAAATGCTTATGTTAGTATTTCCCAAATGCTTGTAGTACTTGTAGATCACAAAGAATGCACTTAACTTTTTTTTTCGAAATTGGAATATGCTGTCTGGAAAACATTCCCCGGTGCAACAACGTTTGGAAGTTGAGATATTTTAGGACTTCCATGGGCGGAAGCTATCGATTCAAGTACAACATGAAAAATTGCTATACATATCATGAAAAAAATATCGTTCTCCTCTAAATTTCTGAGATGAAGTATTGTACTTTCATGGTAACTGCTCTGATGAGCTGCATTCGTTGTTTCCCAGACTTCATGAATTCAAGCGCCCTACGAGGCTGGCATCCCGCTCTCACCCTTTCACTGACGAAACTGTTAAATGTAGCCGTCTCTTCTACTCTAAATAGCTAACATATCTCGCACTTCTCGCCTGTGGAACTCCCTTCCCTATTCCAGTTTCCCTGAGAGCTATAATCTCCAACTATTCAAATGTAATGTCAATCGACATCCCCAGTTGCCTTGATCTATCCACTACCCTTCTCCTCACCCTTTCCTCTATCACTCCTATCTGATCTTGCTCCAAATCTTCTATAACCCCTTGCTTCCTAGTGGCTTCCCGCTCTCACCCTTTCACTGTTGAAACTATTAAATGTAGCCGTCTCTTCTACTCCAATAGCTTCATGTCTCGCACCTCTCGCCTGTGGAACTCCCTTCCCTATTCCAGTTTCCCTGAGAGCTATAATCTCCAACTATTCAAATGTAATGTCAATCGACATCTCCAGTTGCCTTGATCTATCCACTATCCTTCTCCTCATCCTTTCCTCTATCACTCTTATCTGATCTTGTTCCAAATCTTCTGTAACCCCTTGCGTCATAGTGGCTTCCCGACTTGCTTGGGGTGAAACACTTAAAAAGAAAATCACCCTAATTACATAGTTCGGACTGTTGTCCTCATCTTTATTCTCATATTCACGAGGTTTCGGCCGTTGTACACGACGGGCATCCACATGATCTGTCTATATTTCTGATATAAACTATTGTAACTACATATTTACATTATTGGGACTGTTGTCCAGATATTTATATGTCATATTCACGAATTTCGGCAGTTGTACGCTCCGGGCTTCTTCGGGATCTATCTATATTACTGATATAAAGTATTGTAACTATTTACAGATTTACATTATTCGGGCTGTTACTCTCATCCTAATTGTCATATGAACGGATTTCGGCCGTTGTACACTCCGGGCTTCTTCAGGATCTGTCTATCTTTCTGAGATGAAGTACTGTAACTATTGACGCTATTTACCTTGTTCGGGCTGTTGTTCTCATCTTTATTGTCATATTCACGACGTTTCGTCCGATATACGCTTCGGACTTCTTCAGGTGATATTGTTTGTAATCTCCAACCGAACGAATTTAGTCCACTGGAGGGTTGAGTTACTAAAGGGAGATAACTGAAACTGAGATATCGAGAAGAGGCATGGCACGTGGAACTAGAACAATCTACCCCCCGGTGGACAAAATAAAGAGTTCAGTTTGAAATTCCAATGTATATTACCTAAAGAAGGACGGAGCGTACAACGGCTGGAATGTCGTGAATATGACAATATAGATGAGGATAACATTCTTATATATGGCTCCTTAACCTGGACACTAACAATCAAAATTGAAAAGAAGTTAGATGGTGTTTACACACGAATGCTTGGAGCAGAACTAAACAAAGCCTTGAAAGATTACGCAACAAAAAAAGAGCTCTATGGCAATATACCTCCCATCAGCAAGTTAATACGTTAAGAAAGAGTAAGATTGTCTCTGTTTGCTTAGCAAAGAAGCCGAGATGCCAGATCATGACCAATAATATTGCTGATTCTTTTTTGGGTTTTATCAAGAATCTCTAACTACAGACAGCAGGAGCATCGGACGATATGTGGCAGTAATATTCTAAGCATTGATGAAAAGCAGACTTATAGATATGCAAATATCTGGGTAGCTATATTTCCTCAACAATGATGTCAACATCAGACTCGGAAAAAGCCTGGGAGCACTTAATGAAACAACAAAATCATAAAGTCTAGGTACCACAGAGGAAAGTTTATCCGAACAATTACCATGAAAGGATTTATAGAATAGGCACAGGGAAAGTACGTTACGGCGGTGCGAAAGTGAGTGAAGCTGAGATGCCATGTCAGGACCTATAATATTGCTGATTCTTCTTTGGGCTTTATCAAGAATCTCTAACTATATAGCAGGAGCAACAGACAATATGAGGACAGCAATATTCTAAGAATGGAGTAGACTTATAGATATGTAAATATCTGGGCAGCCATAATACCTCCACTGAGCTAAGTAAGAAAAGTGAACGAAAAAGCGAAAAAGCCAAGCCAAAACCACATAGAAAAAAGATGGAGCCTAAAGTCTCTACATAGTTCCTTCGAAGCAAAATTACTGATATCGACGAATTAGTAAGCTACTAAGTTAAGGGGTTCAGCAGGTGCGACTGAAGGGTTTATACTGGCTGCAAAGGAACAGATCATGTTGATACACATCTACGAAACTACTATCTTGCATAATAGTACGGAATCAAATATATTAAAATTATTGATCATCTTTTCTCAGGATATTCGATACTCACACCGAACGAGTACAAAAATCGTCATTAGAGGGTAGGTGTATATCTTCATTGGAAGATCTGTCGGCAGTAGGGGATAAAGAAATTTAAGAGAAAGAATTTAGAAATTTCAACTGAAAATAGTACTGGCTGCTCGGTCAAAGAATATAAATTGTTTCTGTTGTGACCATGTTGAAGCCAGAAACAAAGACACAAGAGAGAGAAGGGAGATCACCGTCCTGTGTGGGATCATGTTGAGATCATAGACAGGGAACACCATTGGAAAATTCGTAAACTTAAGGAATCAGCACATATTCTAGGCCACAAAAATCTCCTGAGCCGACCAAGCATAGAAATAAATACACTATGGGAACCAGTAATAAGAAGTGCCAGAGAAAAGTGATAATAACAACTAAGTTGCAATATGAGCTCTGGTAAAAACATGCAATGATAACAGAAAAAAATTGCAATATGAGCACTGGTAAAAAAATGGTTGCTGAAAACATTAGAAATTCATACCCAGATGTCCTCAAGGACACATGGCACAGTGGATAAAGGCGTTGGTTAGACCCAAAGAGTGTCAGTTCAATACCCGGTTAAGGCAGTGGAGAACTTTCAGAGGGAGATAACTGATAACTGACATCCATCAAAACATGGCACGAAAATTGCAACACTCCCCCAGTGATCGAAATAAAGGGTTCAGTTCGAAATTCCAACCACCTGAAGAAGGACGTTGTGACAAATAAAGCGACAAAGATGAGGACAATAGTCCGACTAATGTAAATAATGTACACAAGAGAGTAATTGAGCTAAACAAATATATTAACAGAAACAGTCATACAAACATGTACAAACGAGAGTGTTACAGCAAGAATGTTCGGTCCGACTGTCAGAGCTGACTGCTGGAAACTTCACATTTCAAAAAGGCAGTAGCTGGGAGAGTCCATGCGTACGTGGGTAAATTACCATAATATTAGATAGCTAGCTATCAGTCCGTTCATATCTATCTATCTATCTGTTGTGGCCTTGTTAGAGAAAAAATTGAGTTAAGCAAATATATTCACGGAAAACAGTAATACAAACATATACAAACGAGAGTGTTATAGTAAGAATGTTCGTTCCGACTGTCAGCGCTGATTGCTGGAAACTTCACCCACGAAAAAGGCATTTCCTGCTCCTATTCATAGCTGTGAGAGTCCATGCGTGCGCGGATAAATTACCATGCCATTTTCCTTATAGGGAAACGATAGTATTACTATTACCATCGCCATGATGCATGATGCAAGGCGATAAAGTCACTAAGACGGTTATTAAATGTTAACGAAACTGAGAGTGGACAATAATATAACAGGTCTTAAGGAGACAAAAATGACGATTGATGTTGCATTGGTAATAAAATAAATGTTATTATGAAAAGTGTCTCGACTTGAAGGGTTGAGAGAATACTCATAAGAAGACTAATAGTACTGACCCAAAATGTAGATATTGTGACCAATACATTGAAACTATTGGTCACCTTATCTCAGAACACCAACGAGTACAAAAATCGTCATTACAGGGTAGGTCTATATCTTTATTGAAAGATCTGTCATCAGTAAGGACTAAAAAAAAATTAAGAGAAAGATCTTATGAATTTCAACCAAAAATAATACTGGCTTCTCGGTCAATGCATATCAAATGTTTCCTTATAGGGAAACGGCTAATATTATTATTACCATCGCCATGGTACATTTAATCTTATTCCTAAGCCAGACAGGATGTTTTAATCATCCCCTCAAAAGGATAAAATATAAATCCACTGTAAAGTTAATAAATGTTAAAAGAGATTGAGATATATCAGTAAAATGAGAAACGCAAATATAGACAAAAAGATGACGATTGACGTTGCCTTGGTAATAAAATAAGTGTAATTATGAAAGGGTTGGAGGATTGAGAAAAAAAAAAACAATACTAATAAGATGATAAAGTATAATAGTACTGACCTAAAATGTAGATACTGTGATCAATACATTGAAACTATTGATCACCTTATCTCGGGATGCTCAATAGTAACACCCAATGAGTACAAAAAAGCGTCACGATAGGGTAGGTCTATATCTGTAGTGGAAGGTCTGTCATCTCAACTGAATTCAAACAGCTGCAAAATGGTATGAACGTCATCCTGAATCTATAGTTGAGAGAGCAGATGTTAGCATCTTCTGGCAACAATACAAGCAAATTGCCCACACATTAATATCAAAGACGGAAAAGAAAAGAAAAAGATTTTGCAAACTGGTTCATATTAGAGTACCAATCGAGAAAAAAACCTCTCTGCAAATACTTTTCAAAAACTGACCAAATCCAAAGACCGAGAGATGGAAACAGAAAAATGATGGCACTTAAAAACTAAAACACTTTTTTGTGGTTGCGACTTTGGGTCTGATAAAGGGAGAAACTCAAGAAGTAAAACCGTCCTGGGTATGATGATAAACTACATCCGCGTCCAGGGTAAGACGATAAACTACATCCGCGTCCAGGATAAGACGATAAAATACATCCGCTTCCAGGGTAAGACGATAAAATACATCAGCGTTCTGGGTAAGACGATAAAATACATCCGCGTCCAGGGTAAGACGATAAAATACATCCGCTTCCAGGGTAAGACGATAAAATACATCAGCGTTCTGGGTAAGACCATAAAATACATCAGCGTCCAGGGCAAGACGATAAACTAGATACGCGTCCTGGATAACACGATAAACTACATCTGCGTCCAGGGTAAGACGATAAACTACATCAGCGTCCTGGGTATGACGATAAACTACATCCGCGTTCTGGGTAAGACGATAAAATACATCAGCGTCCAGGGAAAGACGATAAACTAGACAGGCGTCCTGGGTAAGACGATAAACTACATCCGCGTTCTGGGTAAGACGATAAACTACATCCGCGTCCAGGGCAAGACGATAAACTAGATACGCGTCCTGGGTATGACGATAAACTACATCCGCGTCCAGGGTAAGACGATAAACTACATCCGCGTCCTGAGTAAGACGATAAAGTACGTCCAACAGCAAGGCGTCTGAGCAGGAGACTTTGAGGAGCGTGGAACCTCCTCTTAATTGCTGATGTTCCCAGGCTTACCCTGAACCGGAGTGGTAGCACCTGTTAGGGTCCCAGCTATGGGTAAATAGTTACCCCCCCCCCAAAAAAAAATTCGGATCAAAACATTATGAAAGTGTAAAAATGAGTTTTAATACCAGAAATACTTTGTATAAAAAAATTTATAACCAGCAATACATTTTTGAAAAACAAATATATTGGATTTTTGGAAAAAAAAAATATTACCAACAATGAAAATTTTCAGCATTAAATAACCCATTGAGGTTGATATGTCGTAAAACAAAACAAACCAAACCATTAAGAAGAAAAGAACAATATCCTTGGCGCACCGACTCTCCGGAAAATTAAAAAAAAATCACAGCTCATATCGTGTGAAGAACTTTGTACATTTAATAGTTTTCTTTTGTTGAATTAGCTTACGATCATATCACGTTCAAACACTGAAGTTATGAAACAAAAATTTAAATGCTTCGCTAATATTTATCTAATGTCTTCTCGATTCCTCTTCTTTTATTTTTCTTGACCCTTAATAATGCTTCTCTTTTTTTTTCTCATTCTTTCACACTCAGTAACCCCTTTTTGTCATAGTAGCTTTGCATGGAGTGAAATGATTCAAAAGAAATACAGTTTGCCGATAAAAAAATCTGTATTTTTTTCTTTTTTTTTTTTTGATGGGAATAATAAAAAGCTAACAAAACGCAATTTACGATGGTAAGAATTTTTTTTTTTTAAATAGAGCTGATTCATTCTGTCAATAAAAAAAGAGAGAAAAAAAAAAACGAAAAACGAAACCAAACGTGTGCCAACCTTTTGGAAATGAACCATTGAACGCAAATCTAAAATCAATATTCGAATCGATTAAAAGATGCAGATTGAGTCGGTGTTGGATAAAGACACATCCGAGACGATCGGATTCGATCTGTTTCGATCGGTTTTGATTGACTGATCATCTGACTGATTGATTTTAAATTTTATGATCGATTACTAGGCTTCCTTCACCGTGAAATAAGCAAATAAGAACCACGAAACAACACTCAGTGTGAAGGAATTAACTGACTGGTGTCAAAGAAGGAAGCTTTAGGAGAAAAAGAAAAGAGATCTTGTGAATGGATTTATCCTAAAGAGAAGAATTGATTATTCTGATTCATGTTCGGTTTGCAGATGGTCTGACTAATCCTCAGCATCTCTAAGTACTAAATAATGTTAGATCTAAATTGCTGCACCTACAAAAGAACAAATAATACAAAATCTTTTAAA
This sequence comes from Acanthosepion pharaonis, assembly GCA_903632075.3. Lineage (NCBI taxonomy): Eukaryota > Metazoa > Mollusca > Cephalopoda > Sepiida > Sepiidae > Acanthosepion > Acanthosepion pharaonis. The sequence continues at coordinate 1,083,316 of CAHIKZ030001414.1, read as the reverse complement.
TTGAATTTGAATATTTATCTATTATCTATATATATATATATATATATATATATATATATATATATATATATATATATATATATATATATATATATATATTTATATATTAATATATATATAAATTTTTACCCTCATTTTTAACGACGCTATATCGAAGTATTTGTGTATTATTCGTCGCCGAGGCCTGTATACAATTAGTATGCCGTTTATATTTTATCGGAATGATCCGGGTTCGATTCTTGGTAGTTGATGCGGACTAATGAGACCCAAAAAAGACGAAACGCCCATCCTGAGCTCTATGAATTACTATATAATATTTTTTAATTTTTGCTATAAATGTTTAAGAAATAATTTTTTATTAAAAATAAATAAATAAATAAATATTATATATATATATATATATATATATATATATATACCTAGACATCCTTGTCCAATTGAAGTAGAATATTCTGTAACCATGGAAACGTGATTTTATTTATGTGTCTTTAAAAATATCCAGTAATTTTTTAAAAGTTACTCCAAAATTCGCTTGAAGATGAAATGGAACTAATGCATTTAATTTAATTACAAAATTAAATTCAGGGCTTTTTAGCTTCCATTTTTGAAACATGGTTAGAACTGTGTATCGGAAAAAAACATATTTTAAATCAATTAATTTATAATATTAATGCTCTGTAAATTTACATTGAGCACTATTTTGTAAAAATAAAAATATCTATGATTAACACCGGATTATATATCTTACTGTTCTTTTCTTTATATATATATATATATATATATATATATATATATATATATATATATATATATATA
>CAHIKZ030001414.1:1040000-1077500 GCA_903632075.3 Acanthosepion pharaonis | reverse complement strand
TTTATAAAGGGACGTAGAGAACGATGCACTCTCTCTTTTTTTTTTAATCGCGATCACCACAAGGAAGGCATTAAAGCCACTAAGATGCTAAGAGTTAATGGGTGTGAAAGTGTTAGACAACAGAAACTTTTCTAAGGAGTGTGAATTAAAAGAAGAGTAATCAGGATGACAGTAGATACAGGTTGATATTTCATTTAAATGTTTGAAGATTAAAGCATGGAGCCAGAAGAGATTTCCACAAGCGAGAAGTGCGAGAAAAGTAACTGTTGGCATAGAACTTGTGGTAACATCTTGCCAACTCAGCTGTATAGCGATGAGACCTCGTTGTCAGTCTAATACTGCGTTTATACTCATGAAGTCTAGATACCTTTGCGAAGAACATTCAAATAATTCCCATGAAAGCATTTATAGCAAACGAATAGAGAGGCAACGACAAACTTGATTATTGTCCAGACAGATGACCGCTTGTGAATACCAGGCGCTGTAAGCTTAGATATGCTGGTTATATAATGAATAACGGAAAATTTCGATCACCAGATCTTGTACGATCACCGAAGTTAAGCAACGACAAACCTGATTACTCTCCAGAAAGACTGGTGTAGGGATCCGTCCCTGCGTTGGTAATATCATGGCTACGACTAGCTTGGACCGGCTCTAACCAGTTTGGACCAGCTATGATAAGCCAAGACTAGCTATGACTAGCTTACACCAGCTATGACCAGCTTGGACAAGCTATGACCAGCTATGACCAGCTAAGACCAGCTTAGACCAGCGGCCCCAGTGACATGACTCGGGTCCCCACGTTAAAAACTGACCTTGTGTCACAACCTGACTTAGTGGTGGTGGTGGTGGGGGGGTCAAGTAAATATCTACTATCCAGACGGGTTACCGCTTGTCTATACCAGGTGCTGTAAGCTTAGATATGATGGTTTTATAATGCATAACTGAAATTTCAATTACTGGTTCTTGTACGATCGCCGAAGTTAAGCAACAACAAACCGGATTACTATCCAGAGGGGTGACCGCTTGTGAATACCAGGTGCTGTAAGCTTAGATATGCTGGTTTTATAATGATAACGGAAATTTCAATCACCAGATTTTGTACGATCACTGAAGTTAAGCAACAACAAACCGGATTACTATCCAGAGGGGTGACCGCTTGTGAATACCAGGTGCTGTAAGCTTAGATATGCTGGTTGTATAATGATAACGGAAATTTCAATCACCAGATTTTGTACGATCACTGAAGTTAAGCAACGACAGGTCTGGTCAGTATCCAAACGGGTGACCGCTTGGGAATACCGGATGCTGTAAGGTTGGATGTACTAGGGGTGTAAATCGATAACGTCCCTGAATTGGAGATCGGAGAGCCATGTTTCAATTCCAGTCGGGTTCGTTAAATTCGCTCATGCGCAAATAGCCTTGGGGAAAGTATGAATCTACCTCTTCTCTCCCCAGCTATGGGTTAAATAATAGGACTTGTATCATTAAACCATTATTATCTATCTATAAAAGGAAGTATGTGTGTGTGTGTGTAACGAATGTACGGCCGCAATTTTCGACGGATTTGCATCAAAATTTACATGAACATGCTCCAAATTAGCGGAAATGTCCCAACACCCATCCATAGTGGAAATAATAGATTTTCTCATGCTTCTACGACAGTTTTCATGTGGTTTGCAGCCATTTTCTACTGGCCAGAGTAAGCCTATAGCAGGCTGCCACGAATAGACAGGAAGATTCTATTGGCCAGCGTGAGAGTTAACAGCTGATTGACACGAATGTTAACTAGCATGCTAGCATGCAAAAAAAAATCGATAGCTGCATTCGTCACAAGTGGGAAAAATTTAAATCTGCATGGCACTTTACTCCAATTGACTCAGAACTGGGTTGGGTGTGAAAAAGTATTTGTTGTTAACATTCTTTTTCATTCGGTTTTTCCAGTTACGAGTCCTTTTTTTAAAGCTGATCGTTTTGTGTTCATTTTGTTTAGTTCTTTTTTCGTAACAGATTTAATGTTTAGTATAGAGCTTAGAAAAAATTCGCAGTTTGAGATAGGCAAGAAGTAAGGCATGTAGCAACATCAGCACGGCAAAGGGCACTCCTTTAAAGGCAAGAAAGGGCAAAAATATTTTAAGTGATAGCGATTGCTGTATGAGTCGTACGATTTTTGAATCAAGCAAGGGCAGCGCCGGGCCATGCTCCTAGTCTCTAATGAATTATTGCAATCTAAAAATGCTGGTTTTAAATAATCTGCAAAAGGTTGATAGGCCGTAAAAAAAGGGCAATCAACCTCTTCAGTGAAGCTATTTTCAGGGAACTGGGGACCCTACCAGGACCAGCTATTGGGTCACTCAATCTTAACGGTATAAGATATGCAGATGACACTGCGGGTATGGCAGACACAGAAAGAAAACTATAGGACCTACTATACAAGCGAGAAAAGGAAAGTGAGAAGAAAGGACTAACCAGCAACTGTAAGACAGAAAGTATGGTTACCAGCAGGGAAATAAGGCCAAGATGCCAACTAGGATTTGGCGATATCAACATCAAGCAAGTACGGAAGTCCAAATATACTAGAGTTTGAAATCCTTACATTTTTCAGTATTGTTGAAGTTATTGTTAACATCTTTTGTCGAGATTTACAAACTCTACGTTTCGTTCAATTTCGCATACCAATCGATGAAATTGGAATAAGCTGATTTGTTTGGAAAAATACTTTGACAAAACTCCTACTTCATGGTTTAATAATTTTTTTAATTTAATTTAATTTTATAGGACTTTATGGTAAACAATATTTTTTAAGAAAAATTACTTTTTTCTTTTTTAACAACGCGAATATATCCTTAGAATTTCTTACTCTTGAGTATTCAACATAGAACTGGCCATATTTCTAAATCCCAACTTTTTGAAGCTTTTTGCCTTGTGATTTGTTTATAGTCCTCGCAAACACAGAGCTAACTGGATAATTGATTCTCGTAGATGAAAAAACTTAAAAAAGATATGCAAAAACAATATTGCATTTTTATTAAATAAGGATTTGTTATGTGGTTCATTAAATTGTTTTTTTAATAGCGGAAGTATTTTGTATGTTAAATATTAAAACTTAATTTTTCAAAAAAAAAAGAAAAAAATGGAAATTTATTGTACAAAGTGTCATGGGATCCTTACCTATAACTACAGAATAAACTCTTCCTAACACTATGTATACTACGTCTCTCAAGAGAGAGGGACGAATCAAGCCGATCTTTTCGACTTGACGGTCGAACTCTCTGCTTTTGAGCAGAAAGGAACCCGGACGAGGTTCCGCCGAAGGGCAGAATCTCGTTCGGGGTGAATGACCTACCCTATCTCGTTTTTACGAGTTATACGGGCATTTTTTGGCTGAGCCTACGGGCTCAGGAAACCCACGATAAAAATGACCTTGTGTCGCATGCAACCCTCGTGGGGGGTGGCTAGATACCGAATCAAGCCGAGCTTCTCGACTTGACGGTCGAACTCTCTGCTCTTGAGCAGAAAGGAACCCGGACGAGGTTCCGCCGAAGGGCAGAATCTCGTTCGGGGTGAATGACCTACCCTATCTCGTTTTTACGAGTTATACGGGCATATTTTTGGCTGAGCCTACGGGCTCAGGAAACCCACGATAAAAATGACCTTGTGTCGCATGCAACCCTCGTGGGGGGGTGGCTAGATACCGAATCAAGCCGAGCTTCTCGACTTGACGGTCAAACTCTCTGCTTTTCAGCAGAAAGGAACCCGGACGAGGTTCCGCCGAAGGGCAGAATCTCGTTCGGGGTGAATGACCTACCCTATCTCGTTTTTACGAGTTATACGGGCATATTTTTGGCTGAGCCTACGGGCTCAGGAAACCCACGATAAAAACGACCTTGTGTCACATGCAACCCTCGTGGGGGGGTGGCTAGATACCGAATCGAGCCGAGCTTCTCGGCTTGACGCTCGAACTCTCTGCCTCTGAGCAGAGAGGAACCCGGACGACGCTCCGCCGAAGGGAAGATTCTCGTTCGGGGAAGTTGACCAACCCGATCCCGTTTATACGAGTTTTACGGGCATTTTTTGGCCGAGCCTACGGGCTCGGGGAAACCAACGTTAAATTCGGCCTTGTGACACATGCAACCCTCGTGGAGGGTGGTGGCTAGATACCGAATCAAGCCGAGCTTCTCGGCTTGACGGTCGAAATCTCTGCCTCTGAGCAGAGAGGAACCCGCAAGAGGCCCCATGTAATAAATTATTTCACCATAGCCCTTTTAAAAGGACTGCGGGTCATCAGACTTTACTTCCAAACAAAAAAATGAATAGAAAATTTACACATTTTTGACGGGCCGTATTAAACATATGTAAATTAACGAAATGAGGAAGTGAGGGGGGAGAGAGAGAAGACATGAGTGAGTTAGCAGATATTGACACATTTAAACGGTTAACTTAACGGAAGTTATATATTGATATCGAAGGGGTAGAGAAGAAAAAACCCATAGAGAGAAAAAGAGAGAAGGAAGTTAAGAGAGAAGATGTCACTAATTTTCTTTGTAAAAAAGGGTTGGAATCAGACGCTGTTATTTTGTTTTACTTTGAAAGTGTTATTTTGGAAGTTCATAATGATTATAAAACTATTATTTCTTAAACTATATATATATATATATATATATATATATATATATATATATATATATATTTCCTCTTCTTAGGAAATGGTGCTGTAATCCCTTTCAAGGAAATGGCAATAAAATTTCTTGGACACTGAATGAGAAAGGAAGGCTTAGAAAACTTAACGCTCAGTGGGCATATCGATGAAAAGAGAGCTTGTGTAAATAGATGGCAAAACTGGGGAACTGGAAGTGATGTTAAATAGACGTTACTAAAAGCTTCCAAGGATAGAAATTTGTTGACAGCCATGATCGACAACGTCCGGAAGCCCACAGAAGAATTAACTAGTCTTCAAGTTTTACCCAGCGTAATCGGATACTTCCGCTAATAATATATAATTATAACCCCTATAGAAAAGATGAATTTGTTTTATGTCGTGTCGGGTGTATTCTTCTTCTATGTGCCGTTTCTCTTCAGCACGTTCGCTATCCTGACTGACACAGCCCAAATTCCTGTCCTTTGTAGCTCTCAACAATTTTTTCTTTTCACCATCTCCTCCAGGCCTTGCTCCACCATCTATGCACTTAATCTCGCCATACTTTGTTGTCTCTCTTGCTTTCAATCTTTTCTTGTGAGTATTAAAGTTTCCAAGCCCTCTTTCCTCATTATGTGTCCTAGAAATCTCATCTGTCTCTTCCTGATGTCCTTTTTGTTTTCACTGTCTTTAGACAATGGTATTCTCAGAACCGTATTTCTATTGCTTCAGGTTTCTTCTTCATCTATGAAAAGATTTTCCAGCATTCATATATAGGAGGACAGATATTACGTAACAGTTAAATACACTTTTCTTTAGTATCTGTCTATATTTCTGAGAGGAGGTATTATGTACACTATTTACATAATTCGGACAATTGTCCTTATCTTTGTCACCATATTTATTAAAACATTTTGACTGTTCTAGTTCCACGTTCCATGTTTAATGGATGTCATTTATCAGGTATCCCCTGTTAATTCCCCTCTTCAAGTTCTCCACCACCTTAACCAGGTATTAAACTCACACTCTTTGGGTCCTGTCACTGGATCTAACTAACGCTTTTATCCACTGTGCTATGTGTCCTTGAGGACATCTGCGCATGAATTTCTGGGTATTATAAACCTAATATCTTCAGAAACCATTTTTTTTTACCAGTGCTCAGTCTACCCCAGTGAGCGAAATAAAGGGAAGAAGGCCGGAGCGTACAACGGCCGAAACGTTGTGATAAATATGGCGACAAAGATGAGGACAATAGTCCGAATAATGTAAATACACTTTTCTTTGTTTCTAACAATATTTTTTTTGACGTATTGCTCATTCTTTATTATGGTTCGATGGAATCATATTGGTGTCACAAAAATATTTTATTCCTAGAGGATTAAAAAAAAAAAGTAAATCCATCCGATTATTGGTCGAATTGTTCAAGCATTTGATTGGCTAGATATTTTATTTTAAATACCTTCCAGGTTTGAAAAGACAAGCTTGTGTATTGACTGGTTGAGTGGATGAAAATAAGACAAATATTCTGATAGATCAAAGTAGTTTGTTCAAAAGCGATGTTGGTCGAAGTCTTTCTTATACCCAGACTCACTTTGTTCATAATTTCATTTAAAGATGCGTGGAAAAAAAGTTCTTTTTCAACGACGCAAACATCATAAACAATGCCAGAAACAGAAAGAAGCTGATTGGTCCAAAAATTGAAGTGGGCGTTGCTTGAAGAACTTGAATGAATCCGATTGGTCGAGTATTGTGTTACGGCAGACTCTCACCATGGTCTTGATAGCGAAGTGTAGTGTAAACTGTCAAAGGCCATGCTGAAGGTCTTCCACAACATAAGAAAAGTCAGATGGATACCATCCACATCTTGGATCCTTGCTGATTGGATATCTTCTTTTCTCCGATGTGCTCCTTGGTGTGGGAATTTTCCACGGTCGACGAAAATTCTTTTTTTTTTTTTTAAAAAAAAAACAAACAAACAATGCATCTCCTTATATTTAAAAACAATAGCGAAGAGCGATGAAGTAGATTGTAATAATCTATTAACTTCTCAATATTTTATGGTATTTGGGATATTATAAATAAAAAAAATGTCACTTTTAACCAGGGGCACCCAATCTTCCATGAACCCTAATCCTCTATCTTGCACAAACAATAATCCCCCATATTTCACAATTCTCAATCCTCAGTTTTCCACGACCCTTAATCCCGAAACTCTCACGACCGCTAATCCGATCTAAATAATGTTAAAAACACCTGTTTCAGGCCCTGATAGCCTGATTACTAGATAAATAAATACATAGGATTATAAAGGGTTTTAATTATGATTACAAATCAAAATAAATTTAAAATACAAACATAGGAAAAGACTAACAGATAAAAACCCTTGCTAGAAACACTGATTCCCAGATGATGCACGAATTATATATATATATATATATATATATATATATATATATATATATATATATATATATTATAAATTAATTGATTTAAAATATGTTTTTTTTCCGCTACACAGTTCTAACCATGTTTCAAAAAATTTGAAACATGGTTAGAAATTTGTAATTAAATTAAAATATATTTTTAAATCAATTAATTTTAATATTAATGCTCTATAAATTTACATTGAGCACTATTTTGTAAAAATAAAAAATATCTATAAGAACACCGGATTATATATCTTACTGTTCTTTCTTTTTATTTAAATACATACATACATACATACATACATACATATATATATATATATATATATATATATATATATATATATATATATATATATTCAAGCAGGTTCAGTTATATATTTTAGACATATGTTGATTTATTTTGGTTGTGATCCTTTCAAGTTCACAGATTAATTTCTTGCTAGCCTTAGAAAATTGATTATGAAAAATAGCAAAATTTCTTTTTAAATAGTTTTTATTTTCCCAAGTACTTTCAATCTAATCTGAGACCATCTTCAGTTGGTTAAATTGTCTTTGGATGTGTATATGTATTTCTGTAAATTCAAAACATTTCGACTGTTCGATTTATTACATTCTACAGCGTTCTAAATTTCAAAATTTAAAATCTACGTGTTATAAGAGGTGGGTAACCTTTTCAATTTATTTAACATTATATATATAATTTATAATTATATATTTGCCGACATCATCAAATTTTCTCATTGAATAATTAGCATAAAAACAAACTAACAATAAAATAATTTTTAAATTCCATCGTCTAAATAAATAGTTTAAATGCCCTACAAAAAAAGAAAGAAAAATGGATAACTCTTTATGAAGTCGTCAAAAAAACAAATGTTAGCGACTTAGGCATGCTGATAATTAGTTCGTGGTCGTCGGAACCTCATACATAGAACTCGATGGGAAAAAAATCATTTTTTATATATATATATATATATATATATATATATATATATATATATATATATATATATATATATGTCCCAAAGGCGAGCAAGTGTCTATGTGTGTCTGCGTACCTCATCAATCTACGGACATGCATCTATGTTTGTGTTAGCACGATGACATCACGACGGCGATTCCCCCCTCACTTCCATAATAACACCAATACACGCAATCTACATAAAGCCAATTTTTTAAAAAAATTAATCAGTTTGTCTGACGATCGCAAAAGCGTGAAACCCAGGGTTACAAACTCACATCAATCCAACCAAATATGTTAGCTCTATCTCTGATATTGAGCGCTTTCTAATAATTACCGCGCATATAATATATAAATAATTATATATATATTATATATATATATATATATATATATATATATATATATATATATATATATATATATATAACTTGCTTATTTAAATTTGGCGCCCTAAAAAATGTGGTTGCTCAATGATGGTAGGGATGGGCTTATTTGAGAGGTTGGGGCTTAAATTTTTGGTTCTTAACGTGCGTTATTTATTTTTTTTGTTTATTTTTCAGGAACCCCAGTGAGCATCATGGATGGACGAAGTTGGAACGCGATTTGCTGTTGAGACATTTTTTTTAATTTAATACAATCGCTCAATCGTCGCAACGCGAAACATTAACATTCCATAGAACATTTCAATATTGCCCCCATTTCTATATATATATAAATGGTCGGCAGTCGATTGTTTCATGAGTAAACAACTTCAGGGAAACGGGTGATGTAAAGAAAAAAAAACCTGCCCCACACGAACCGCAAGGTCACCCCAAAACATTGACTCAGTGTATAGAGACGAGTGGACGCCATCTTACTGATATCATCTTTAAAACTGGTAAAAAATAAAATTTAAATGTTGAACTAGTTGCAGTTCAAAAAATTACATGTATCCCTGCATTACTTGTGTTTTAATTGATATTCCAAATAAACCGAAAAAAAAACTACTATTAAGACATTACACTATATTATTGAACTATATACTTAGTTCGAGACATAAAAACTGAATACACTTGTAAAAATAGAATACGTGGATTTAACACATCACAAGAAATATTTAAATAAAATTCTTACTTAAAATTTTGAAAAACTTAGCGTTGCGTCTTTGCTCGTTCCGAGTTCTTACACAACCGTCAATAATAGCAGATATTCAGAAAACATCATTCGGTCGACATACAAGTATATCGTCTCCAAGTTTTTGATTTTATAAGGAAAAAAACACATGCCTGATGATGAATAGAGGACTATTCGTAAGTACTAGCATTTTAACATTAAATAAACTGAAAACTACAGACATCAAGTTTATCGACGAGGATCAACTCGCACTATGGATTAACAGTATTTTAATGCATATATTATGTTTCTAGCGATGGATGTCGCCAATAATCGCATTAATACTTCTGATTAATTCTATATGTGTGATTATTTCTTTGTATAAATTATATATATATAATATTTATATATATATATATATATATATATATATATATATATATATATATATATATATATATATAAATTTGTCTCAAAAATTTACTCACACTTTAACTTTTTTTTATAATTGTAATTAATTAATCAATTAAAAATGGCAAAAAAACAACTTAGTTTGGAAGAGATAATAAATAATGAAATGTTACTGTGGAGCCCCTCCCACTACCATCGCGATGTACGAGCCTCACCTCGATACAGCTTTTCCAGACACATGAATTGGACGAAGGGGTACCATTGAATACCCTGCGCGTTCCCCGGACCTCACGCCCATGGACTTCTTTTTGTAGGGATATCTCAAAGACAATGGTTATCGCACCAAACCAAGAACAATTGATGCATTGAAATTGGAAATGTCGCGATATTCCTTTAAGGACCTGTTTCGTGTCGTTTGCGAATCCCTTTGTAAAAATCATCAAGCGTTGTCTGGACAATAATGGTCATCAATTTGAACATTTGCGAACAGGATTTCTTCCATTACATTTTTCTTCTGTATTCGAATATTTATTCCATTTTCTTTTATGTTCATAAATAAAGGTTTTCTCGCCATTCAAAGTGTCAGTACATTTTTGAGACACACTGTATATTTATACACACACACACATTTACACACACATACATATATATATATATATATATATATATATATATATATATATATATATATATATATAGTTGGTGCTACAAACATTTAAAACATTGTTGCTATAACTCATAGGGAACTTTATTGATTTTGGACATTAATTCTCTTATTATAAAATTTAATATAAAATAATATATATATATATATATATATATATATATATATTATTATTTTCCATTATTATTTTTTTATTTTTTGCCTTGATAAAACAGACCCTTTTGATTAACACTTTGTCAAAAAGTTAACGTTGACGAGGAACAGGAAAGACAAATTGTAACTTTTTAACCATTTTATACTCTTTTTGAAACCTCGAATTTTGTTTTTCGTCGTTAATTTATTTACAATTAAAATCTATTTTAATCGTCTTCCGATTTTCCCTCCTCATTCGCTTATTTTATCTGAAAATTAAATCCTGCTTATTAAACGTTAACCTTTTTGAGAAAAGTGTTAGTTGAAAAAGGTCCCTTCAAGGTAAAATAATGACGTCCATTCTATTTAAATCTATTTTCTTCTTCTGTGGGTACAAGTCTTTGTTTATATATATATATATATATATATTTTTAATATATATATAACCTAAATGTGAAAATTTCAAAAGAAGTAAACCAAATTGAAGGGTTTTTTTAAGCGGCTCGTCAAAGGGAAATTGGCTAAAATTATTTCTCTTTTTTCTTTGCCCAGCTTTTTTTCTCAAAAAAATAAAAAACTGGTTTGGCTTAAACTGGTTATAGAAGATTTTTACTTAAAATGCTCTATGGTTGTATTGAGCTCTTTTTAGTTAATTGTTTACTCGTGTCGGTTTTTTTTTTTTTTAAATTTTCAATTGCTGTATTATCTGTGCGATTTTTTTTGACAGACTTTCATGTTCTAATATCTTTTTTTTTAAAACCTTTTTTTCCTTCGTGATTGATTTGAAAAAATTCAAAAAAAAATTCGAGACAGTATAATTACCTATATATATATATATATATATATATACAGAGAGAGAGAGAGAGAGAGAATTCTTGGCATCATTATTTTTTTTTGAGTCGACCCTTTCAGCCAACACTTTCTCAAAAGGTTAACGTTAGAGAGCAGCAAGAAAATCAAAAAATTTATCGAGGTAAAATAAGGACGTCTATTTAATTCTATTTTCTTCTATAGGTACCAGTGTTATATTATATTAATTATAATATATATATATATATATATATATATATATATATATATATATATATATATATATATAATTTTATTTTGGGCAAAATCCTTCGTTAAAAAACGACTGACAAGAAACTGTGGTTAATTTTTTTTTATATAATCTTGTGTTCTATTTTTTTTCTTTTCTGGAACTATGTTCAAAGCAGCTATAACATAGGACCTGTACCGATTTTATGGAACTTTACAAGACCCACAAGAATAATGAAAATAAGAGAATTAATCCCTGTCGGTTGTAATATAACTTTTGAAGATCTTCAAAATTCTATCAAATATAAGGACACTGAAGCGGTCCATGCTTGTTTGGCACATGAAAGTATCAATAGTTCCATTTAAGGGTTTTGGCCTTGAATTTAAGCGGGAAAGGTCGAGATAGACTCTTAGTAGATAACAATGGCTGCCCATGTTTCAAGGAAATAGAGAAACCATTGTTACAAGTCAGGCGCTCACCCTACGAAGGGAATTATCTTTATAAAACACGTTTGCGCTTGTAATTTTATTTTGCGCAGATATGGAGCTGAAAGTGTCTTGACACCATTGCTGACCTGCGGTCTCCGGTTGGAACCCCAGGAAGAAATAAGTATTGAATAGAAATCAAAATAATAATAATAATAATGAGTTTCAAATGGGCGCAGAAATGCAAGTACAGTACAATACACCGGCTGAAACTGCAAAATACTTAAGAAAGACAGCAAGGACAAATGCAACTGACCAGATACAGAAGCGTTGGCAAGATAAACCGCTTCATGGCCAATACTCTGCCCGTACCAAACAAGCAGACGTAGACAAAACCTGTACCCATCCGTGGCTACGTAGTGCAGGGTTGAAAGCTGAAACTGAAGGTTTTATCCTTGCTGCATATGACCAATGCTAGGAATTATCAAGCACATATACTAAAATATTGTGTTAGCCCAAAATGCAGATTCTGTGATAAATATCCAGAAACGATTGATCATCTTGTATCAGGTTGCACGATATTGGCACCCACTGAATATAAAACCCGACATGACAGAATGGGCCAATATCTGCACTGGAAAATTTGCAACTTCTACGGGAAGGAAACTGAAAGAAACTGGTATGAACACCACCCAGACCCATTTACGGAAATAGGACTTGTTACAATTCTATGGGACTACACAATACACACTGACAAAACAATCAAGGCCAACCGCCCAGATATTGTTATTAAAGACCACAAACAAAAAAAGTGCCTCTTTATTGATATGGCAGTCCCTGCAGGCGGCAATATATCTTTGAAGATATTCAAAAAGCTATCACAATACAAGGACCTTAAAATAAAAATCTCAAAAATGTGGCATATGGGAACATCAACAATCCCTGTTGTAGTTGGAGCCCTAGGACTGGTTGGAAAAGATTCCAGTAGACTAATTGAAGGGATTCCTGGAAGTCCATGCCTCAAGGAGATACAAAAAAATTGTTCTGACAAGTACAGCCCACACTTTACGAAGGGCTTTTTTTATGTAATTTTTTTTTTTCAGTGGAAAGTGTCATGATGCTATTTCTGGCCTTAGGTCTCTGGGCGGGACCCGGAAAGAAATGTGTAAACGCCAGAAATCAAAGGAAATAATAATAATAATAATAATAATAATAATAATAACGACAACTCGAAAGACACATGAAAATGTCCCGATTTTCCTATTGTCATATTCTGAAGAATCTTAATTCTTAAGTTAATGATTGAAGAAGCTCATGGCGAGTTCTATGACAATAAAATATCCATAGAAATTCTACTGTCGCATCGTTAAATATCTGAGATTAACAACTTTAACAAAATATTGCAATAACGATCATACATATGAATGCTGGTCGTTGTTTTAATACGTAAGGGGGTACAAATGAAAAGATTTGGAATTGACAACTTTTTCTATTTCACTGAAACAGCCGATAAACACATCTATCTTCCTCCTTTTTCCTTCCTTCCTTCCTTCCTTCCTTCCTTTCCTTCCTTCTTTCTTCCATTCTTCCTTCCTTCCCTCTTCCTTCCTTCTTCCTCCCCTTCCTTCCTTCCTTCCTTCCTTCCCTCTTCCTTCCTTCCTACCTTCTTCCTTCCTTCCTTCCTTCCTTCCTTCCTTCCTTCCTTCTTTCTTCCATTCTTCCTTCCTTCCCTCTTCCTTCCTTCTTCCTCCCCCCCTTTTCCTTCCTTCCTTCCTTCCTTCCTTCCTTCCTTCCTTCCTTCCTCCCATCCTTCCTTCCTTCCTACCTTCTTCCTTCTTTCCTTCCTTCTTTCCTTCCTTCCTTCCTTCCCTCTTCCTTCCTTTCTTCCCCCCTTCCTTCCTTCCTTCCTTCCTTCCCTTTTCTTTTCTTCCTCCGCCCTTCCTTTCTTCCTTCCTTCCTTCCTTCCTTCCTTCCTTCCTTCCTTCCTTCCTTCCTTCCTTCCTTCCCTTCTTCCTTCTTCCTTCTTCCTTCCTTCTTCCTCCCCTTCCTTTCTTCCTTCCTTCCTTCCTTCCCTCTTCCTTCCTTCCTTCTTTTCTTCCTTCCTTTCCCTTCCTTCCTTCCTTCCTTCTTCCTTCCTTTCTTTCTTTCCCCCTTCCTTCCTTCCTTCCTTCCCCTTCCTTTTCCTTTCTTCCTCCATTTCCTTCCTTCCTTCCTTCCTTCCTTCCTTCCTTCCTTCCTTCCTTCCTTCCTTCCTTCCTTCCTTCCTTCTTCCTTCCTTCCTTCCTTCCTTCCTTCCCATTCTTCCTTCCTTCCTTCCTTCCCCCCTTCCTTCCTTCCTTCCTCTTCTTTCCTTTCTTCCTCCCCCCTTCCTTTCTTTCTTCCTTCCTTCCTTCCTTCCTTCCTTCTTTCTTCCATTCTTCCTTCCTTCCCACTTCCTTCCTTCCTTCCTTTCTTCCTCCTACCTTCCTTCCTTCCTTTCTTCCTTCCTTCTTCTGCTTTTCATTCGCTTTATTCCTGGCTTTCATTGCTTTCTTTCTTTGGTTTTTACTATTGCTTTCCTTCCTTGTCCATTCATCAATTTCTTTCTTTCTTTCTTTCTTTCTTTCTTTCTTTCTTTCTTTCTTTCTTTCCCCTCTATGTGTATTTTGCATGTTTTTTATTGCATATATTTTTACGCTTCCTCCTGTTTACTATTTCCTTCTCTTTCTTTTCTTTCTTTCTTTCTTTCGTTTCCCCTCATAACCCAAGTGGATTCCGACTTCTCCCTCCTTACATTTTGATTTCGTTACTTTTTTTCTCTCTCAAAAATCCATTATTTTATTC
Source organism: Acanthosepion pharaonis (assembly GCA_903632075.3). NCBI lineage: Eukaryota > Metazoa > Mollusca > Cephalopoda > Sepiida > Sepiidae > Acanthosepion > Acanthosepion pharaonis. Next base: position 1,062,885 of record CAHIKZ030001414.1, on the reverse strand, counting down.
CCTCTACTCTTTCACCGCTTCGACCCTTTCTTTATTTTCTTCTTCCATAATCTCGCTTTTTATCCATTCTTCAGTTCCTTTCGTAATATATAATCGCCATAATTTCTGCAATTTCACCGGTTTGCTTATCATTTCTTACTCTCATCGTCTCCTATTTCGGCAATTACTGAACAATAGGATTCAAACAACTCCTCATCTTGCAAGCAATTCGTCGAAAGAACGCCATTTTGAAATGAAAATAATTTATTTGATTATAGGCCTCGTATTTTTCTTTACAATTTTTATTTTCTTTGTTTGTCCATTGTTTTACCTCTGGCCATTCAACAGAACAAGCACAAAGTATACAATTGCTGTAAATAGCGTTTAGAAATTTCCCACGCTCTCTATATCTCTCTCTTTGTTTTGTCTTTAATATATAAACACTCTAGAAGGTTTTTTTAATTATATATAATAATCGCCATTAACCGCTGTTTCGTTTCTATCGTTTCAATTATCCGTTGTCAAATTACCAAAACAAATTTTAAAGGATATAATAGTAATAACGCTATTTTATTTGTAATGCTTGCATTCATTCCTGACCACTGACAATCCCTTTCTTCCTCATTTGCAATGCATTCCTATAGTAAAACACTGCTAAAAATAATAATTCTACATATAATAGCCATATTCTATCAGTAATTTTACCACTGACAATCCCTTTCTTCTTCATTTGTAAAAACACTGCTAAAAAATAATAATTCTATTTATATTATTCTATCAGTAATGCTTGCATTCATTCCTGACCACTGACAATCCCTTTCTTCTTCATTTGCAATGCATTCCTATAGTAAAACACTGCTACAAAATAATAATTCTACATATAATAGCCCTATTCTATCAGTAATGCATGCATTCATTCCTGACCACTGACAATCCCTTTCTTCTTCATTTGCAATGCATTCCTATAGTAAAACACTGCTACAAAATAATAATTCTACATATAATAGCCCTATTCTATCAGTAATGCTTGAATTCATTCCTGACCACTGACAATCCCTTTCTTCTTCATTTGCAATGCATTCCTATAGTAAAACACTGCTACAAAATAATAATTCTACATATAATAGCCCTATTCTATCAGTAATGCTTGCATTCGTTCCTGACCACTGACAATCCCTTTCTTCCACATTTGCAATGCATTCCTATAGTAAAACACTGCTACAAAATAATAATTCTACATATAATAGCCCTATTCTATCAGTAATGCTTGCATTCGTTCCTGACCACTGACAATCCCTTTCTTCCTCATTTGCAATGCATTCCTATAGTAAAACACTGCTACAAAATAATAATTCTACATATAATAGCCCTATTCTATCAGTAATGCTTGCATTCGTTCCTGACCACTGACAATCCCTTTCTTCCTCATTTGCAATGCATTCCTATAGTAAAACACTGCTACAAAATAATAATTCTACATATAATAGCCCTATTCTATCAGTAATGCTTGCATTCGTTCCTGACCACTGACAATCCCTTTCTTCCACATTTGCAATGCATTCCTATAGTAAAACACTGCTACAAAATAATAATTCTACATATAATAGCCCTATTCTATCAGTAATGCTTGCATTCGTTCCTGACCACTGACAATCCCTTTCTTCCTCATTTGCAATGCATTCCTATAGTAAAACACTGCTACAAAATAATAATTCTACATATAATAGCCCTATTCTATCAGTAATGCTTGCATTCATTCCTGACCACTGACAATCCCTTTCTTCCTCATTTGCAATGCATTCCTATAGTAAAACACTGCAACAAAATAATAATTCTACATATAATAGCCCTATTCTATCAGTAATGCTTGCATTCATTCCTGACCACTGACAATCCCTTTCTTCCACATTTGCAATGCATTCCTATAGTAAAACACTGCTACAAAATAATAATTCTACATATAATAGCCCCTATTCTATCAGTAATGCTTGCATTCATTCCTGACCACTGACAATCCCTTTCTTCCTCATTTGCAATGCATTCCTATAGTAAAACACTGCTACAAAATAATAATTCTACATATAATAGCCCTATTCTATCAGTAATGCTTGCATTCATTCCTGACCACTGACAATCCCTTTCTTCCTCATTTGCAATGCATTCCTATAGTAAAACACTGCTACAAAATAATAATTCTACATATAATAGCCCTATTCTATCAGTAATGCTTGAATTCATTCCTGACCACTGACAATCCCTTTCTTCCTCATTTGCAATGCATTCCTCTAGTAAAACACTGCTACAAAATAATAATTCTACATATAATAGCCCTATTCTATCAGTAATGCTTGCATTCGTTCCTGACCACTGACAATCCCTTTCTTCCTCATTTGCAATGCATTCCTCTAGTAAAACACTGCTACAAAATAATAATTCTATATATAATAGCCCTATTCTATCAGTAATGCTTGCATTCGTTCCTGACCACTGACAATCCCTTTCTTCCACATTTGCAATGCATTCCTATAGTAAAACACTGCTACAAAATAATAATTCTACATATAATAGCCCTATTCTATCAGTAATGCTTGCATTCGTTCCTGACCACTGACAATCCCATTCTTCCTCATTTGCAATGCATTCCTCTAGTAAAACACTGCTACAAAATAATAATTCTACATATAATAGCCCTATTCTATCAGTAATGCTTGCATTCGTTCCTGACCACTGACAATCCCTTTCTTCCTCATTTGCAATGCATTCCTATAGTAAAACACTGCTACAAAATAATAATTCTACATATAATAGCCCTATTCTATCAGTAATGCTTGCATTCATTCCTGACCACTGACAATCCCTTTCTTCCTCATTTGCAATGCATTCCTATAGTAAAACACTGCTACAAAATAATAATTCTACATATAATAGCCCTATTCTATCAGTAATGCTTGCATTCATTCCTGACCACTGACAATCCCTTTCTTCCTCATTTGCAATGCATTCCTATAGTAAAACACTGCTACAAAATAATAATTATACATATAATAGCCCTATTCTATCAGTAATGCTTGCATTCATTCCTGACCACTGACAATCCCTTTCTTCCTCATTTGCAATGCATTCCTATAGTAAAACACTGCTACAAAATAATAATTCTACATATAATAGCCCTATTCTATCAGTAATGCTTGCATTCATTCCTGACCACTGACAATCCCTTTCTTCCTCATTTGCAATGCATTCCTATAGTAAAACACTGCTACAAAATAATAATTCTACATATAATAGCCCTATTCTATCAGTAATGCTTGCATTCATTCCTGACCACTGACAATCCCTTTCTTCCTCATTTGCAATGCATTCCTATAGTAAAACACTGCTACAAAATAATAATTCTACATATAATAGCCCTATTCTATCAGTAATGCTTGCATTCATTCCTGACCACTGACAATCCCTTTCTTCCTCATTTGCAATGCATTCCTCTAGTAAAACACTGCTACAAAATAATAATTCTACATATAATAGCCCTATTCTATCAGTAATGCTTGCATTCATTCCTGACCACTGACAATCCCTTTCTTCCTCATTTGCAATGCATTCCTATAGTAAAACACTGCTACAAAATAATAATTCTACATATAATAGCCCTATTCTATCAGTAATGCTTGCATTCATTCCTGACCACTGACAATCCCTTTCTTCCTCATTTGCAATGCATTCCTATAGTAAAACACTGCTACAAAATAATAATTCTACATATAATAGCCCTATTCTATCAGTAATGCTTGCATTCATTCCTGACCACTGACAATCCCTTTCTTCCTCATTTGCAATGCATTCCTATAGTAAAACACTGCTACAAAATAATAATTATACATATAATAGCCCTATTCTATCAGTAATGCTTGCATTCATTCCTGACCACTGACAATCCCTTTCTTCCTCATTTGCAATGCATTCCTATAGTAAAACACTGCTACAAAATAATAATTATACATATAATAGCCCTATTCTATCAGTAATGCTTGCATTCATTCCTGACCACTGACAATCCCTTTTCTTCCTCATTTGCAATGCATTCCTATAGTAAAACACTGCTACAAAATAATAATTCTACATATAATAGCCCTATTCTATCAGTAATGCTTGCATTCATTCCTGACCACTGACAATCCCTTTCTTCCTCATTTGCAATGCATTCCTATAGTAAAACACTGCTACAAAATAATAATTATACATATAATAGCCCTATTCTATCAGTAATGCTTGCATTCATTCCTGACCACTGACAATCCCTTTTCTTCCTCATTTGCAATGCATTCCTATAGTAAAACACTGCTACAAAATAATAATTCTACATATAATAGCCCTATTCTATCAGTAATGCTTGCATTCATTCCTGACCACTGACAATCCCTTTCTTCCTCATTTGCAATGCATTCCTATAGTAAAACACTGCTACAAAATAATAATTCTACATATAATAGCCCTATTCTATCAGTAATGCTTGCATTCATTCCTGACCACTGACAATCCCTTTCTTCCTCATTTGCAATGCATTCCTATAGTAAAACACTGCTACAAAATAATAATTCTACATATAATAGCCCTATTCTATCAGTAATGCTTGCATTCATTCCTGACCACTGACAATCCCTTTCTTCCTCATTTGCAATGCATTCCTATAGTAAAACACTGCTACAAAATAATAATTCTACATATAATAGCCCTATTCTATCAGTAATGCTTGCATTCATTCCTGACCACTGACAATCCCTTTTTCCTCATTTGCAATGCATTCCTATAGTAAAACACTGCTACAAAATAATAATTCTACATATAATAGCCCTATTCTATCAGTAATGCTTGCATTCATTCCTGACCACTGACAATCCCTTTCTTCCTCATTTGCAATGCATTCCTATAGTAAAACACTGCTACAAAATAATAATTCTACATATAATAGCCCTATTCTATCAGTAATGCTTGCATTCATTCCTGACCACTGACAATCCCTTTCTTCCTCATTTGCAATGCATTCCTATAGTAAAAACACTGCTACAAAATAATAATTCTACATATAATAGCCCTATTCTATCAGTAATGCTTGCATTCATTCCTGACCACTGACAATCCCTTTTTCCTCATTTGCAATGCATTCCTATAGTAAAACACTGCTACAAAATAATAATTCTACATATAATAGCCCTATTCTATCAGTAATGCTTGCATTCATTCCTGACCACTGACAATCCCTTTCTTCCTCATTTGCAATGCATTCCTATAGTAAAACACTGCTACAAAATAATAATTCTACATATAATAGCCCTATTCTATCAGTAATGCTTGCATTCATTCCTGACCACTGACAATCCCTTTCTTCCTCATTTGCAATGCATTCCTATAGTAAAACACTGCTACAAAATAATAATTCTACATATAATAGCCCTATTCTATCAGTAATGCTTGCATTCATTCCTGACCACTGACAATCCCTTTCTTCCTCATTTGCAATGCATTCCTATAGTAAAACACTGCTACAAAATAATAATTCTACATATAATAGCCCTATTCTATCAGTAATGCTTGCATTCATTCCTGACCACTGACAATCCCTTTCTTCCTCATTTGCAATGCATTCCTATAGTAAAACACTGCTACAAAATAATAATTCTACATATAATAGCCCTATTCTATCAGTAATGCTTGCATTCATTCCTGACCACTGACAATCCCTTTCTTCCTCATTTGCAATGCATTCCTATAGTAAAACACTGCTACAAAATAATAATTATACATATAATAGCCCTATTCTATCAGTAATGCTTGCATTCATTCCTGACCACTGACAATCCCTTTCTTCCTCATTTGCAATGCATTCCTATAGTAAAACACTGCTACAAAATAATAATTCTACATATAATAGCCCTATTCTATCAGTAATGCTTGCATTCATTCCTGACCACTGACAATCCCTTTCTTCCTCATTTGCAATGCATTCCTATAGTAAAACACTGCTACAAAATAATAATTCTACATATAATAGCCCTATTCTATCAGTAATGCTTGCATTCATTCCTGACCACTGACAATCCCTTTCTTCCTCATTTGCAATGCATTCCTATAGTAAAACACTGCTACAAAATAATAATTCTACATATAATAGCCCTATTCTATCAGTAATGCTTGCATTCATTCCTGACCACTGACAATCCCTTTTCTTCCTCATTTGCAATGCATTCCTATAGTAAAACACTGCTACAAAATAATAATTCTACATATAATAGCCCTATTCTATCAGTAATGCTTGCATTCATTCCTGACCACTGACAATCCCTTTCTTCCTCATTTGCAATGCATTCCTATAGTAAAACACTGCTACAAAATAATAATTCTACATATAATAGCCCTATTCTATCAGTAATGCTTGCATTCATTCCTGACCACTGACAATCCCTTTCTTCCTCATTTGCAATGCATTCCTATAGTAAAACACTGCTACAAAATAATAATTCTACATATAATAGCCCTATTCTATCAGTAATGCTTGCATTCATTCCTGACCACTGACAATCCCTTTCTTCCTCATTTGCAATGCATTCCTATAGTAAAACACTGCTACAAAATAATAATTCTACATATAATAGCCCTATTCTATCAGTAATGCTTGCATTCATTCCTGACCACTGACAATCCCTTTCTTCCTCATTTGCAATGCATTCCTATAGTAAAACACTGCTACAAAATAATAATTCTACATATAATAGCCCTATTCTACCAGTAATGCTTGCATTCATTCCTGACCACTGACAATCCCTTTCTTCCTCATTTGCAATGCATTCCTATAGTAAAACACTGCAACAAAATAATAATTCTACATATAATAGCCCTATTCTATCAGTAATGCTTGCATTCATTCCTGACCACTGACAATCCCTTTCTTCCTCATTTGCAATGCATTCCTATAGTAAAACACTGCAACAAAATAATAATTCTACATATAATAGCCCTATTCTATCAGTAATGCTTGCATTCATTCCTGACCACTGACAATCCCTTTGTTCCTCATTTGCAATGCATTCCTATAGTAAAACACTGCTACAAAATAATAATTATACATATAATAGCCCTATTCTATCAGTAATGCTTGCATTCATTCCTGACCACTGACAATCCCTTTCTTCCTCATTTGCAATGCATTCCTATAGTAAAAAACACTGCTACAAAATAATAATTCTACATATAATAGCCCTATTCTATCAGTAATGCTTGAATTCATTCCTGACCACTGACAATCCCTTTCTTCCTCATTTGCAATGCATTCCTATAGTAAAACACTGCTACAAAATAATAATTCTACATATAATAGCCCTATTCTATCAGTAATGCTTGCATTCATTCCTGACCACTGACAATCCCTTTCTTCTTCATTTGCAATGCATTCCTATAGTAAAACACTGCTACAAAATAATAATTCTACATATAATAGCCCTATTCTATCAGTAATGCTTGCATTCATTCCTGACCACTGACAATCCCTTTTCTTCCTCATTTGCAATGCATTCCTATAGTAAAACACTGCTACAAAATAATAATTATACATATAATAGCCCTATTCTATCAGTAATGCTTGCATTCATTCCTGACCACTGACAATCCCTTTCTTCCTCATTTGCAATGCATTCCTATAGTAAAACACTGCTACAAAATAATAATTCTACATATAATAGCCCTATTCTATCAGTAATGCTTGCATTCATTCCTGACCACTGACAATCCCTTTCTTCCTCATTTGCAATGCATTCCTATAGTAAAACACTGCTACAAAATAATAATTCTACATATAATAGCCCTATTCTATCAGTAATGCTTGCATTCATTCCTGACCACTGACAATCCCTTTCTTCCTCATTTGCAATGCATTCCTATAGTAAAACACTGCTACAAAATAATAATTATACATATAATAGCCCTATTCTATCAGTAATGCTTGCATTCATTCCTGACCACTGACAATCCCTTTCTTCCTCATTTGCAATGCATTCCTATAGTAAAACACTGCTACAAAATAATAATTCTACATATAATAGCCCTATTCTATCAGTAATGCTTTGAATTCATTCCTGACCACTGACAATCCCTTTCTTCCTCATTTGCAATGCATTCCTATAGTAAAACACTGCTACAAAATAATAATTCTACATATAATAGCCCTATTCTATCAGTAATGCTTGCATTCATTCCTGACCACTGACAATCCCTTTCTTCCTCATTTGCAATGCATTCCTATAGTAAAACACTGCTACAAAATAATAATTCTACATATAATAGCCCTATTCTATCAGTAATGCTTGCATTCATTCCTGACCACTGACAATCCCTTTCTTCCTCATTTGCAATGCATTCCTATAGTAAAACACTGCTACAAAATAATAATTATACATATAATAGCCCTATTCTATCAGTAATGCTTGAATTCATTCCTGACCACTGACAATCCCTTTTCTTCCTCATTTGCAATGCATTCCTATAGTAAAACACTGCTACAAAATAATAATTCTACATATAATAGCCCTATTCTATCAGTAATGCTTGAATTCATTCCTGACCACTGACAATCCCTTTCTTCCTCATTTGCAATGCATTCCTATAGTAAAACACTGCTACAAAATAATAATTCTACATATAATAGCCCTATTCTATCAGTAATGCTTGCATTCATTCCTGACCACTGACAATCCCTTTCTTCCTCATTTGCAATGCATTCCTATAGTAAAACACTGCTACAAAATAATAATTCTACATATAATAGCCCTATTCTATCAGTAATGCTTGAATTCATTCCTGACCACTGACAATCCCTTTCTTCCTCATTTGCAATGCATTCCTATAGTAAAACACTGCTACAAAATAATAATTCTACATATAATAGCCCTATTCTATCAGTAATGCTTGAATTCATTCCTGACCACTGACAATCCCTTTCTTCCTCATTTGCAATGCATTCCTATAGTAAAACACTGCTACAAAATAATAATTCTACATATAATAGCCCTATTCTATCAGTAATGCTTGAATTCATTCCTGACCACTGACAATCCCTTTTTTCCTCATTTGCAATGCATTCCTATAGTAAAACACTGCTACAAAATAATAATTCTACATATAATAGCCCTATTCTATCAGTAATGCTTGAATTCATTCCTGACCACTGACAATCCCTTTCTTCCTCATTTGCAATGCATTCCTATAGTAAAACACTGCTACAAAATAATAATTCTACATATAATAGCCCTATTCTATCAGTAATGCTTGAATTCATTCCTGACCACTGACAATCCCTTTCTTCCTCATTTGCAATGCATTCCTATAGTAAAACACTGCTACAAAATAATAATTCTACATATAATAGCCCTATTCTATCAGTAATGCTTGAATTCATTCCTGACCACTGACAATCCCTTTTCTTCCTCATTTGCAATGCATTCCTCTAGTAAAACACTGCTACAAAATAATAATTCTACATATAATAGCCCTATTCTATCAGTAATGCTTGCATTCATTCCTGACCACTGACAATCCCTTTCTTCCTCATTTGCAATGCATTCCTATAGTAAAACACTGCTACAAAATAATAATTCTACATATAATAGCCCTATTCTATCAGTAATGCTTGCATTCATTCCTGACCACTGACAATCCCTTTCTTCTTCATTTGCAATGCATTCCTATAGTAAAACACTGCTACAAAATAATAATTCTACATATAATAGCCCTATTCTATCAGTAATGCTTGCATTCATTCCTGACCACTGACAATCCCTTTCTTCCTCATTTGCAATGCATTCCTATAGTAAAACACTGCTACAAAATAATAATTATACATATAATAGCCCTATTCTATCAGTAATGCTTGAATTCATTCCTGACTACTGACAATCCCTTTCTTCCTCATTTGCAATGCATTCCTCTAGTAAAACACTGCTACAAAATAATAATTCTACATATAATAGCCCTATTCTATCAGTAATGCTTGAATTCATTCCTGACCACTGACAATCCCTTTCTTCCTCATTTGCAATGCATTCCTCTAGTAAAACACTGCTACAAAATAATAATTCTACATATAATAGCCCTATTCTATCAGTAATGCTTGCATTCATTCCTGACCACTGACAATCCCTTTCTTCCTCATTTGCAATGCATTCCTAGAGTAAAAGTTTGTATCGTTTCTTTAGCAGTTGCCAACATTATGGAAAGGTTTATTAAGGGTAACGAATCAGTAACTGCAACACAAAGAGCATTGGCCTGTCCGATCATCTGATTTGAAGCCATGCGATTTTTTTCTGTGGAGATACCTGGATTCAAAGGTATAAATTCATCGCCCTTGATCTACCTAACAATTAAATGATGCCATTCTTCAAGAAAATGATGCCATTCCTCATGAAATGACCCATCGAGTTATGGACAACTTTCGTGAACTACTTCTCCAGAGTGTGGAAAGTAATGGCACCCACTTGACTGATTTAATTTTTAAAACGAAACAAAACATCGTATTATGTATAAATTTCGAAAATAAAAACACATTTTGTTCTATAGTCTATTCTGCTTTTATTAAACTTACAAATATGTCAGATCCTTTTGCCAAACCATATATATATATATATATATATATATATATATATATATATATATATATATATATATATATAAATAAAAAAAAAAACAGTAAGATATAAAATCCGGTGTTCTTATAGATATTTTTATTTTTACAAAATAGTGCTCAATAGTCCTTCTATTTTTGAAACATGGTTGGAACTGTGTAGCGAAAAAAACAATATTTTAAATCAATTAATTTATAATATATATATATATATATATATATTTTTCAATTATAGGTGCAGTTCAGTTCATAATTACATGAATTATTCATACAAAAAACAAATATAGAAGTTAATGATTTCAATGGCGATGTTAGTGTACTTTATTAAAATTGTTTGCGAACATGTATTCTCGCCATTTAAATCATTAAATTCTATATTTGTTCTTTGTATATCTACATATATTGATAATATTAGTGGTCAATATATATATATATATATATATATATATATATATATATAAATAAATTACCAAGAGGATAGAATCCAGGGTATAACTCAATGTCCAGGATATAATATAAAACCTCAAACACTAATATTCCATATATTTCACTTTTTGTATATATATATATATATATATATATATATATATATATATATATATATAAAAGATTATAATTGTTCCAACGAGAGAATAATGTATATTTCAAAATGAGAGAAAAACCGCAAACGTTTTTTGTTTTAATGTAGATTTGTTTTAGTGTATATATTATATTTATTCTTCGTAATTCTACTACACGTGTTTCTGGTCTCGTGAGCTTCTTCAGGCAAATAAAAGAAATAAATCTTAAAGGAATAAATTTTCCTTATGTTTTTTTAATGTTTCATTGTTAGCTTTCTGTATTTGTAGTGAGTCTTGATCTTATTTCTGGACTGTTTGCAAAATTTTTTCAACACTTTTGCCAACACCCATTTATTTCTATCCGTTTGTATTTTAATGCATCGATATATTTATATATGGAAATGAAAGTAGGTAATTGCAAAAAAAAAACCAGCGCAGTTTGATAGACGATAGATTGTGTTGAAACTTGACTAATGCATGGAATAATAATGCAACACAAAATGTACTTAGAACAAAATGTATTGAAATAAGAAAGTGTACACAATATTTACATATAGTCTTTTGTATATTCCTGGTAAGACCGTTCCTGGAGAATGTGTTGACTGAGTCGCAGTCAGGCAGAGTCTCTGGTTGAATCTCTTGATTCCTCCCTCTCTTCCCCGTACCAACCTTATTTATATGGTCGGTACTCCACTATGCAAATTAGGTGGATCCTACCACAACAGATAGATATGAAGACACTGAGATAGATAGATTTAGAGATTTAGCGACAGAGACAAAGAGATATATCTTTGATAATATAGATATTTATTAGATAGATAAATCTATAGATAGATAGATTTAAACACTGAGATATTTTAAAGATAGAATGAGAGAAATTGGCAGAGACAAAGAGATATGAGTAGATAATGTGAAGACGCTGAATTTAGATATATATATATTTTTTTTAAAAAGAGATATTTAAAAAGAGAGAAATTCACAGAGATATGAGTAGATAGATAGATGGATATATATAAGATAGATAGATATATATATTAAGACACTGAGATATATAGATATTAAATATGGCTCTAAATAGATATTCAGATAGATAGATAGATTTAAAAAGAAAAATGAGAGACAGAGATATGATTAGATAGATAGATAGATAGATAGATATGATAGATAGAAAGATTTATATTTAGACACTGAGATAGATAGATAGATAGATATGATAGATAATAATATAGATAGATTAAAGCTTTAAAAAGAGAAAAGAGAGACAGAGATATGATTAGATAGATAGATAGATATTTAAGATTTTTTTATAAATAGATAGATTTAGATAGATAGATAGATAGATAGATAGATAGATGGCTTTAAAAAATTTGAAAGATATGAGATATAGATATATATATATATTTAAGACACTGAGATAGATAGATAGATAGATAGATAGATAATAGATAAAAAGACAAGATATAGAGATATATGAAAATAGATAGATAGATAGATAGATATTATTATTATATAGATAATAGATAGATAGATAGGCTTTAAAAAAGAGAAAAGATACAGAGATATGAGTAGATAGATAGATAGATAAAAAGACACTTATTAGATAGATAGATAGATATATAGCTTTAAAAAAGAGAAAGAGAAAGATGATATGAGTAGATAGATAGATATTAAGAATGAGATATTAGATAGATAGATATATAGATAGATAGATTAGATAGATAATTTTTAAAAGAGAGAAAGAGACAGAGATTTTTCTTATAGATCTGAAGAGACGATAGGTCGATAGATAGATAGATAGATAGATCTGAACAGAAAGATATTTATTTTAGATAGATAGCAAAAATTTTTATTGTCAAATATCAATATTAGATAGATAGATAGATAGATAGATAATAGATAGATAATAATTCAATTGACTGAGATAGATATCAATATTTTTCTGCTTAGATACATTTTAGATAGATTGATAGGTAGATCTGAACAGACTGAGATATATAAACAGATAGACAGAAAAAGAGACATTGCCAGAGAAATATCAATAGATAGAGAGAGAGATAGATAGTTTTTAAAAAAGTAAAAGAAAAAAATATATTATATACTACCCAAACACTTAGCCGTTGCTAATTTCTCGGTTGCTATTCAATGAATATCAATAGGATTGGAGAATTCGTTGTCGCTAGCGCAGACAGAAGTAATCGAATTGACCTGTTCTTGCCACCTTTTCAATCTTCTTGATTTTATCGAACAATCTATGCCCGAAAACTATGAGAGGAACACAAAACAAATGTTAACGTGGATAAAAGCCCGAACATCTAGTAGCAACGCCACAAGTCATTGGATGAAAAAAAAATGCCTGACGTGGCAGTAGCTGATTGGTGGGAAAAGAAGGACACAGAGTCAGATACAAGCATTTATTTCTACGCACATATACACGGGCGAGATCCAAACACACACACACAGACACACACACACACAAAAAAAACAAAACAACAAAAACAAAACCAATATTCCTATACACAGTCATAATGTCATAGATAAATTCATACATTTATATAGGTGTGTTGCAAATTATTGTGTACGTAAAAAGACACATACTGGTACTGATATATATATATATATATATATATATATATATATATATATATATATATATATATATATATATAAATATAATTAAGGTTCCATTATAATAATCTATTTCACCAGAGCCCTTCTAAAGGACTCGGGATCATCAGATAGCACTTCCAAAAATGAAACGAAAAATGAAATGAAAATTGATGGATAGTGTAAGTTTCTGTAATTTAACAGATGAAAAAAAAACATAAGAATGTTAGTTAGAGAGACATGGTAGAATTTAGGGAGGGTTTAATTGAATATCTCTCTCAATCATACTTAGTATTGGGGAGGATTCTGACCAGAACTTGACCTATTTAAATGTTTAGCTTAACGGAAGTGATATATTGAAATGGGAGAAATTTTTGTTAAATCTTTTTTAAAAAAATGAGACATATCTTAATATATATATATATATATATATATATATATATATATATATATATATATATATATATATATATTTTGACAAGTCTCATTCAATAATTTAGATAGGTTTTGGTCTACTTATTTTAATAGGAAAACTCTTTTAATTGCGAAAAGTTTCTAAGTAAATCCTATTTTTGAAAGAAAGAAAATTAACATGTTGATGCATATTCAATTTATTCCGAGTACTGTCAACATGAGCAAAATGTTGTCATCAGGGTCTTGTTTTTTCTAAGAAAAAAAATGGTTGTTTTCATAATTTTTCTAAGACGACATTTTTGTGTTTACCTAAATATTAATTTTTTGCGCGTAAATTGAAAAACGCAAAGGTTATGTCTAAAATGAAAAATTCCAAAATATACTGAAGATATATATATATATATATATATATATATATTTCTTTAATATAAATTTTAGTACATTCAGACATACATATTTCTCCTACAAAAATGCATTAATGTTTCGATGTAACATAGCATCTCATCAGGCAGTAGTAAAATGATGGATATAACAATTTATAATACTTATAAAACATTTCTTCTATATATAAATATATATATATATATATATATATATATATATATATATATATGTGTGTGTGTGAAAAGTGTATATAAATATAAATAAATATATATATGTATAATTATTTATATATTATATACATTTTACTTATTAGAAAGCGCTCAATATCAGATAGAGCTAACATATTTGATAATATCCAAATATATATATATATATATATATATATATATATATATATATATATATATATATATATATATATATTAAAATTAAAAGTAAAAATATTTCAAATAAGCTATGATTTGAAATATTTTTTTTTTATTTAATTTTTACCTAAACACCCCCAAATTCATTAAATATAAAGGAAAAAATGCCGTAAGAATTTTTTTTCATATTAACAATAAAATTTAAAAAAAAATCCAGACGACATGCATTTAACGGATGTTAGATTTCATTGAAAAATACATCCCTACCCACTACCAAAACAATAGCAATAACTGATTTATTAAAATATAGACACCGAGACAACCCTCGTCTAGTAAATTGGATTCATCTGTAACCTTGAAACATGAATTATGATTTTTTATTGTGTCTTTAAAACTCAGTAATTTTAAAAGTTACTCCAAAATTCGCTTGAGGATGAAATGGAACTAATATCTTTAATTTAATTACAAAATTAAATTCGGGGCTTTTAGCTTCCATTTTTTGAAACATGGTTAGAACTGTGTAAAAAAAAAAAACATATTTTAAATCAATTAATTTATAATAAAAATATATATATATATATATATATATATATATATATATATATATTTGTTAAAATGATATAAGATATATTCTTTTCAAAAAAAAAAAAAAGATATACCTATAAAATATATAAAAGAGGACAAGATATAGTAAGTAAAAAATAAAAGCTATAAGAAAAATTAAAAAATATTATAGAAGAATATATATATATATATATATATATATATATATATATATATATATATATATATATATATATATATACTATTGCTGAGCGTAAAAAAATAGCATATAATTGTGTGGTTGATTTTATAGACCGTTTTTCGATTTTATCTAAGTAAATATTCCATAAATCATCTTAATGTTCTAGAGTCCTTGAATATCAGATCCCGTGGGCCTTCCCTTTGTAAACAGAGGGAATGCTTAATGAGTCTGAATGTTATTGGACTCTAGTTTTCTTGAAAAAGAATATTTTTCCTTTTTTTTTTCCTTTCATTCGTTATATTAATTTAATTTACACGCTTATATATATTTTTATATCCTAGAAAATAAACTTGATAAATCCCGGTACGAAACCCGGTTGTTCTTTTTTTTAACATTTTTTAAAATGGCATAACCTTTTTGCTTTTTTATAGTTATCGTTTAAATTTTATACCATAACAAAATTATATATATATATATATATATATATATATATATATATGCATGTTTCATTAACAACGACAGACAAGGTACTACGGTTGAGCTTTTTATTTAATTTTTCTTGTGTTCTGACAAGAGCTTTCTTTTCTGGACAAAGAGTGTGTAAGAACTGTCCGAATGTTCTGTGTTTCCATTTTTCATAAATACCTTTAGCCATTATCAAGGATGATTCATTTATCATTTTTAGTAAAATGTGTGATCAGATAGGTGTAATGTAAGACATCTGGATAAACATGTGGTTGTGTAGCCGATGTAATTATTTATGAGTCCGGTTTGGTGAGGAACGCAGTTCCTTAAAGGGCATTTGAACTCATGTTTATCCAGACGTCTTACATTACACCTATCTGATCACAGTTCCATCAGAACACATTTAAACACACACTCAGATTTACCCGACACTATTAGGAACATACTAGTAGAAAACACAAATATATTAACTGCATCCACTTTCAAAAAAAGACTAAAAATAATGGAAGCTCTAATAATAAAAAAAGAAAAAGCCAACCCTTAACAATATTAACTATGAACAAAGCCACAATGTGCTAACCGTATTCGGAAACTAAAAACATCACTACCACACACTGAACATACACAGAACACACACACTCTACTAAGCTGATAATCGAATCATCCTTGATAATGGCTAAAAAGGTATAGCCGAAAGCGCTCGGAAATACAAAACATTCGGACAGTTCTTACACACCTTTGTCCAGAAAAAAAAGCTCTTGTCAGAACACAAGAAAAATTAAATAAAAAGCTCAACCGTAGTACCTTGTCTGTCGTTTTTAATGAAACATGCATATATATATATATATATATAAATATATAAATATATATATATATATATATATATATATATATATATATATATATATATATATATATATATATGAATATAAGATTAAATAGATGAATTAAATTTCACTTTATTTCTATATAAATTTATGCATTCAAAAATTGTCCAATAAATGTAGATATTTCATTGTTATTATTGTTTTATAATATTTTCAATAATAATATGTATTCAATAAGTCGTCCTAAATTAGGTTCGATGACAAAACGTTATGAACTTAAAATGGAAATTAATTTTCAGATTAAAATTATTTGTGATTTTTTTTTTCAATGTTAAATTTTATTTTTTTTGGATTGAAAAAAATTAAATGCTACTACTAATTATTATCTGTGGGATTTATTACAATAGAATAATATATAAAAATATTTAATATTGGACATTTTAAAAGTTATCATTTATATATTATAATACTTATCAAATATAAAAAATTATATTTATTTTATAATCAATTAAATATATTTGAAAAATATTTAAAAAGTTAACAAAAAAAAAACTGAGAAAATAGAAAATGTTAAAAAATATATATTTATATAAATCTTTAAATGAATCTTAACTGATAAAAAAAATGTTGAAAAAACAATTAAAGAAAAATATTTTTCAATATTAAAAAATATCAAACAAATATATTTTTTACCTTAAATATAGTTAATTTTTTTAAAAAAAGGTAGTACCATTTCAAATCATTTATCAATTTATAAGTAAATAACAGTCCATCTCGACCAGTATTATCTTATTTTGTTTATTTTGTTTGTTTATTTTAATTTTATTTCACAAGCTCTATTTAAAAAAAAAACCCTTGTATCTGATTTTTTTAAAATGTTTTTTTAAAAGAAATCAACTTTAAACTGCTTATCTTCCAAAAATGGTTTTCAAAAAACTATTTCTACTGTTCATAAATGTCAATCTACAAAAAATATGTTCAAAAATATATATATATATATATATATATATAATTATATGGCCTGTGTAATATTTAAGTATAAATGTATTTGATATATCGATATTTAGATGATTTTACATAATTTTTATGATTCATTCGTTTTTATAAAACATTTATTTATTAAAACAATTTAAAAATATATTTTTTAGATATTAAATTTTTTACCTTTTTGGTGGCCATATAATGAAAAATATGCAAAAATAAACAAAATATGTTTTTCATTTATATTTATTTATTAGTCAAACTGGCTTAAATTAAAATTAAAATTAAATTCAATGCTGCATCCGTAAAGGATTTAAATTAATTCAATTTGAAGATGAAAATGTAAACTAATAAGATAATAAATATTAAATATATATATATATATATATATATATATATAAGGATTTTATTTTTTTGAAAATTGTGTGTGTGTTTTTGTGTGAAAATGTTAAAAAATATTTATATATAAAATAACGATTATATATATATATATATATTTATATATATATAATATATTTGAAAAAATAAAAAAATAAATTAAAATGATAAAAAATATCAACACATTTTATTGAAAAATTTTATTATCTAATGGAATGTTTCTTTTTTTACATTTTTCAGAAGTTTTTTTCGTTTTAAATTCTTTTTCATTTTATATTGTATCAAAAACAGCTATCTTATATATTTATATATATATATATATTTATATATATATATATATATATTTTTTAAAAATTTAAAAAAATTTTTGAGGATAAATAAAGCAAATTAAAAAATAGGCCATTTAAATTTAAAATTTCCAAAAAAAACAAACAAACAAGTCATTTTTCATTATAACTGTTTTTTTCCAGAACTATTTTATTTTATATTACAAATATATGAATTTAAAAAACTAAAAATTATGTCATGGATGTTATATATGAATATGAAAAAAAAATAAAAAATTTCATTAAATTATATATAAAAAAATATGCAATAAATTATATTATAATATAATTTTTTATCAAAAATATATACTTTTTTAAAATAGTTTATAAAACATTTAAATTATATGTATATTTTCATCATAATATATGTTTATATATATATATATATATATGGAATAATGAAAATGCTCTGGCCAAATATCGGAAAAAAGTTTGGGTGGTAAGAAATCCTTTGAATTCAATTTGAAACTTTAAAAAATGATCCGCAATCGAATTCCCTCCATATATATTCTATTTAAAAATATCCCAAAATTCTTCGAAAATTTTTATTAAATTTTATTTTTATTTTCATACAAAGTTTATTTAATCAAATATCAAAACGAAATGTCTTTTTATGCCTGAAACTGGTGGGAATTTTCGATTTATTCATTTTTCATTTCATTTCACTGAAAAGCGAAACAAATTTTTCAACCTTTTTAATTTTTTCTAAATCAGTTCTTCTGAAAAATTGAACAAAACTTTAAATAGTATTTTCTTTTTTATTTTAAATTTATCATTGTAGAATGTAAATTTTGCTTTTTTTTTTTTTATATATATATATATATATTAAAGAAAATTTATATTTTTTTTCTTCTTTTATAGATTGTAAAAATTTAATTGTTTACTTATTTTTAATATAAAAATTTTCTGCGACTAAATAACATTAATATATTTTAAATTATGTTTTTTTGTCCAAAAATTTTTAAAAACATATATATATATATATATATATATATATATATATAAATATACAAATATAATTTAAAAAAACATCTTTTTTCAATATCTTTTATACATTAATGAAGTTGTGAAAATGAACAAAAGTGTTGATTTTTTGGTGAATGTCCGTAAAACGTGTATAAAAATGTCAAAGCGTCTTCTTGCAACAATAAAACAACAGATTTTTATAAAATTTTTTGCTTTTAAATTTCAGTGAAATGTAAAAAATACGAGGCAAAAAATTTTTAAAGCGAATTTTGAACTTTTTATTTAAAAATAATATTATCATTAAGGAAGAAGTAATTGACATGTTTTTAATGATATCTAAAAGTCTTAATCTATATATCCATATATATATATATATATATATATATAAAATATATTTAAAAACATTTTGAAAAAAATTACAAAAAAAATTGAACTCATAAGAAACAATTAACAATCTTTAACTACATCTGAGCTATTCAGTCTTAGAAAATTTTGATATTTTTTCAAAAATAAAAATGTTGTTCTATTAAAGATAAATTTAATATAATTGCTATTTTTGGCAAAAATTTCCTGTGTTACAAAATTTCAGAAAAAATTTGCTATTTTTTCAAAACGCTTCCATCATCATCAGGCATTTTTCAAGTTTTTACTTTTTTTCAAATATAAAATATTTTATTTTAGTTTTCTTCTTTTCTTTTTCAATCATTTTCGTCATAAATGTTTTATTAGAACATTTTACAACTTTCGGTCGACATATATTGAAATCTAAGTTTAAAAAAAAATTTTGTTTTACAAAAAAAAAAACAATCAACAGTCTGTTTTTAATTTTCTGTTTTAAAATGTTTGGGTGTCCAGTTATTTTTTTTCATGGATTTTCTTTAAAATTTCAATTTTATTAAAAATATTAACAAAAAAATGAAAAAAACTATTTTTAAATGGATTTTCGAAATAAATAAATTCCATAGAATAAATCATTCTAACTCTTTCTCTCTCTCATATATATATATATATATATATATATATATATATATATATATATATATATATAATTTATATAGGCTTGGATAAATGTGAAGTTTTTAATGACCTTCTTCGTGGTTCAATTGATCGTTAGAAACAAACCCACAAACTCACATCTATCCAAAAATGATATGTGTTATCGACCGCTATCTTTTTTTTTGAGCGCCATGTCTAATAAGACATTTTCTTGGTAATAAATAAAAAATTATACATATATATATTTATTTATATACAGGACTCTTTTATAATACAACACACACACACACACACATTGAGTCATCCATTTTATATATATAATATATATATATATATATATATTTTTCTTAAAATGTTAAAATGAATTTTTTAGATATTGTTATGTCTACTTATTCTTAATAAGATCGTTTCATATATATATAATACTTTTTGAAGTCATTATTTGAAAATTTTCGTGTTGATAAAAAGTTTTAAAAAATTTTTTTTTCCAAGTAATTTTCTCTTTTAAGTTATTTTTATATTAAAATTTCCATATGTCTTTGTTTAAAAAATAACATCTTTGAATAGAATAGCTTTTCTCCATCTAATAAGATACCACGATGATATTTTTATATTAAAATATTAAAATGCTATAATTTAATTTCAAATCAACAATAAAATAATTGCAGTGACAAATTTAAAAAATTACATCCGAACTCTTACAATAGTAACATATATTTTTATATATATGGGAATATATACTTTTAATATGTACAATGGTCTTTTCGTATCTTGCCATAAAAAAAATGTACTAGATTTTAACGTTTTATAAAATGCGGAAAATTTAAAATTTGTTTTTTCTTTTCAAATTTGTTCCGTCTCTCAAAAATTAATTCATCCTTCCCCAACACATTTTCTACATGCAATACTAAAAATAAAAAACCGCATAAATAATAAAAAATCTAACTATATTTTTGATTGGGAGATATTAGATGAAATGTTTATTTATCATCTATATTAAAGTATAAATTTTCTTCAAAAACAGAAGAACCTCCATTTCAACCCCGGTTAGAAATTTCTTTTTTTATAACTTTATCGTTTAATTCTTTTTGATAATAACATAATGGACTATTCCATACGTAATAAATACTGCGCCTCAAGAAATCTAGGTTTCAGTTCGAAGACCATTAGACCGGCTGACTGGCTGATCGTTTGAACTCTCTGCCTTTAATTCCTTTTGAACCTGAACGAGGCTACGCCGAACTACGGATTCTCTTTCGGGGTTAAATATAATTTATACCCTGAACCCGTTTATACAAATGAAGGGCATTGTTATGGGACCTTACCCATAATCCCACATAAACCGACTATTCCATACGTAATAAATACTGCGCCTCAAGAGGAAGCATACCGTTCAGTCTGAAGTCGGGCGACCGGCTGACCGGCTGATCGGTTGAACTCTCTGCCTTCGGGCGGGGGGAACCCGAACGAGGCTACGCCGAAGGGCGGAGTCTCTTTCGGGAGGTAAACCGACCCTGAACCCGTTTATACGGGTTCAAAGGGCATATTTTTTGGCCGAGCCCACGGGCTCGGAGATCCCACGTTAAACCGGCCTTGTGCCACATGATGCCCTCGTGGGGGGGGGGTGACTAAATACCGTTCAGTCTGAAGTCTGGAGTGAGGTCCGTCAGAAGTCAGTCAGTCAGTCAGAGCGAGTCAGTCAGTCAGTCAGAGTCAGTTCAGTCTAGAGAGTCACAATTTCAGTCGAGTCAGAGGCATTCCGAAACAGATTGTCGCGTTCAGACAATTACTACTAAACCTGATTGTTCGTACTAACACTTTCTACTTCTCTGTATATATTCCTGTTTGTAATATATCTGTGTTATTCCATATCCGTGTTCGAGTTCTTCTTTATTGGTTCTACCCTGGACTATCACCGTGGTACAAGGAACCGGACCATAACAAAACAAAAGGTTGTCTCGGCGGCTACGTTTTCATTTGAACGATATGTCCTACGTTTCTAAACATTTCCAACAACATACCTGTCCACATTTGCAATTCAGAAAAAACCCTTGTTGAAATTACATCCATACTCTTTCATGAAAAGAATAAACACAAACTAAAAATTCTCGAGGCTATTTATATTGAAAAATTGAAACCAAACCATAATAAAAATTAATTAAGAATACTCCCCAAATGTTTTAAAATGTGTACAATAGATAGTTTGAAATGCTAAGGTTTGCACTAATA
>CAHIKZ030001414.1:1032500-1035000 GCA_903632075.3 Acanthosepion pharaonis | reverse complement strand
GATTTTTGTTTGTTTTTTCCGTATATTTTTCTTCATACTGTCGGATCTATATTCATATATTTGCTTACTATCTATCTATCTATCTATCTATCTATTGATATATCTAGCTCATTCATATCTATCTATGTATCCAAGTTTATTCATATCTATCTATCTATCTATCTATCTATCTATCTATCTATCTATCTCATTCATATATATCTATCTATCCAAGTCTATTCATATCTATCTATCTATCTATCTATCTAGCTCATTCATATCTATCTATCTATCCAAGTTTATTCATATCTATCTATCTATCTACCTATCTAAGTCTATTCATATCTATCTATCTATCTATCTATCTATCTATCTATCTATCTATCTATACAAGTCTATTCATATCTATCTATTGAGATATCTAGCTCATTCATATCTATGTATCCAAGTTTATTCATATCTATCTATCTATCTATCTATCTATCTATCTATCTATCTATCTATCCAAAAAATTCATATCTATCTATCTATCTATCTATCTATCTATCTATCTATCTATCTAAGTCTATTCATATCTATTTATCTAAGTTTAGTCATATCTATCTATCTATCTATCTATCTATCTATCTATCTATCTATCTATCTATCCAAGTCTATTCATATCTATCTATCTATCTATCTATCTATCTATCTATCTATCTATCTAATACAATTAAATGAAATACGTGAAAATTGTGAGAAATTCACGAACATTTCAGGAAACTTGATGGAGTAATGGATAGCTGCTCCCATCGAGGAATAAGAGAGCCGAGTTCGAATTCCAGTCTAGTTCATTACATTCACATGCGTGCTAATACGTTTGGGAAAAGTCTGAATCAATCTCCTTCTCCCGACACTATGGGTAAAAAACTGTAAGGCTGGGTTCTATAGCTTGGACTGGCGAAGGAGAAGGAAAACTTTGACAACAAACCCGCCTGGATGGGGGAACCAAGAAACACCCTTGCTACTCTGGCTGCAGTACATGTAGTGCCCCCACGAATTTAGTGCGTTACGTAGGTTAGCAGAAATTCTGCGAGAAAGCCCTCAACAGAATCGACAAATTATCATTGACTTATCTGATTGACCGACTCCAGATTTTCTCGTCTACTGAAATTAAGAGATTTGATAATAATTTCGATTTCTTGAAGAGGCAATAAAATAAAAATGGACAGTTAAATAGGAATAGACAATAAATGTCTTACATATTTATAGTTTTGAAAACAGGCTATAGCGATTCGACTGTATCCCTTTCGCGTATGAACACTGTTTCTGTTTTGTGAATATTTTTTCTTTGTCTTATAGTTATTCTGTTTTGTCTTGCATTATATTGTCTTTTATTATTTTGCCATGTTCTTCTGATTATTATTGAGAATTTCTTCACTTCCGACTATGTTCGCTTCTTCTACACTATAAAGTGGAACAGGTCAAGTCTGCCTCGATGAGAGTTTAAAATTGAAAGCGCTATAAAAAAAAATGAAATACTATAAAAAATGCAATGCTTTATTTCATGACTTCCTGCTTATTAACAGTACAAATTCCGAAACAACACTTCATCGTCTATCATAATTCAATTTTTCTTTCAACCGCAATACTTCTCTTAATTCCGCTTTCGTCTTTTTTTTTTTTTTTCTTCCGTTATGACGCCAAATATTTTCCTCACTCTAACTTCTTCCATATTAAATCCCTTTTCTTACCAATTCAATCACTTCCCAACGTCTTTTCGACCTTCTTCTTCGCCCGGGGATGTCGAAGGAAATTTTTCAAATCGCGCCAAATGACATTACCCACAATTCCACAAAACCCTTCACTTGACATTCGGCGACACGAAATCGATAATTTAGTTTTGGCAAATTGTTTTAAACATCCTTTTCTAGTGTTTGTTGTTTTTGTTAATTTTTTATTTTTTTTATTTTATGTTGACTTCTTTGTTGTTTTTATATATATATATATTTGCCAGAGCACTGACAAAGAACGACTGAATTGATGTGGGAGAGGGTGGGACCAATGTAGGAAAGAAGAAAAAAAAATAATCACAGACGAAAATACAACCGGAAATGCAATCAACAAAGTTGGCTGTCAGTTACAAATACATTGGACTAATCGATAAACACACGCATATACATTAGCGAAGACTCAAAGCTAAAAGCCTAACTCACAGATAGGCACGAATTTATATATATATATATATATATATGTGTGTGTGTGTGTGTGTGTGTGTGTTGTGTATGTGTGTATGTTTGTAATTTGAGAGAGAGAGAAAAGAGGAAAAAGAATGAGAATGAGGGGGTGCTTAAAAGTTTTATTCTTCTTAGTTATTCTTTTAATTCCCTCTCCTTCCAAACACTTTTAGGTTAACCTCATATAAACACACACACAATATAAAATTGTGTCATATATATATATATATATGTGTGTGTGTGTGTATGTATGTATGTGTGTGTGTGTGTGTGTGTGTGTGTGAGAGAGAGAGAGAGAGAGAAAG